>JAVXUO010001718.1:0-48823 GCA_033065855.1 Escallonia rubra
GGGGCCGATCCCATCGACCGGTGGGAAAATAAGATTTTTCCACCGAATCGCTGCTAAGAGTAGCGATTGAAAAAAAAATCCAAAGCCCAATCGCAACTCTTTGTTGCGATTGGAAATTTAGCAATCATGCCAATCATAACAAAGAGTTGCGATTGGCATTATTGCACAAAAATGCCAATCGCAACTCTTTGTTGCGATTGCTTTTGTCCTTTTTCTCCCCTCCCCCCCCCCCCTCCGGTCAACCTTCCTTCCCCCCCCCCCCCCCCCCAGTGGCCACCCTTCGGGCATGTTCTTTTTCCCCAAAGAGAAAACTTAATTAGACAGTTTTTCACGAATTTATAAAAAATAGCTAGAGCTAAATTTTGCGAAAGTGCAAAAACAAGACCCTAGTTATTTCTAAAAGATACGTATCAGGTAAAAATTTCAGATTTTTCCAAAGACTGGAAAGGGGTTAACTGATACGCGCAACCTTGTAACTTCGCAGTGTAATTTAAAATATCAAGCTAGCGCGATTTCACGCGAAACTTTTTTGAGAACCCTAGGATGCTGGGAAGTTCCATTCCCCAGGAATTCGGGCCATTCCGAAGCCGTCAGCAATTTTTTTGCCGAACGGGCTTTTACGCGCTCGATCCGGACACCGGTTCGGGATTTTTGGGCGAAACTTCCGTAAAATACTTTTTACATCACGAATCAGTTCAGGAACCTTAAAATAGCATCTTAAAGCACTTTTGAGATTTTTCCTGATGCCAGGGGGCATTTTGGTAGTTCGCCGCCCCGAGAGGGGTATTTTGGTAATTTTACGGTGTCAAGTTTTTCAAACGACTTTTCAGTCCGTAAATGTAAGCAAAGCACCTGAAAGGCTGATTTGAAGCCGATTCGCGGGGCGTTGGGGTCGCTAAAGGTGAAAACTTAATTAGACAGTTTTTCACGAATTTATAAAAAATAGCTAGAGCTAGATTTTGCCAAAGTACAAAAAAGAGACCCTGGTTATTTCTAAAAGATACGTATCAGGTAAAAATTTCAGATTTTTCCAAAGACTGGAAAGGGGTTAACTGATACGCGCAACCTTGTAACTTCGCAGTGTAATTTAAAATATCAAGCTAGCGCGATTTCGCGCGAAACTTTTTTGAGAACCCTAGGATGCTGGGAAGTTCCATTCCCCAGGAATTCGGGCCATTCCGAAGCCGTCAGCAATTTTTTTGCCGAACGGGCTTTTACGCGCTCGATCCGGACACCGGTTCGGGATTTTTGGGCGAAACTTCCGTAAAATACTTTTTACATCACGAATCAGTTCAGGAACCTTAAAATAGCATCTTAAAGCACTTTTGAGATTTTTCCTGATGCCAGGGGGCATTTTGGTAGTTCGCCGCCCCGAGAGGGGTATTTTGGTAATTTTACGGTGTCAAGTTTTTCAAACGACTTTTCAGTCCGTAAATGTAAGCAAAGCACCTGAAAGGCTGATTTGAAGCCGATTCGCAGGGCGTTGAGGTGATAATGAACCCATGGCCATTGCGGTAATTTGCCTCTCATCGGGGGCTATTTTCTGAATTTTACATTACACAAATTTCCCGAATGACTTTTAGTTCAGGAAAGGGTGTGAGACACCCGTTTAGTTATTTTAAAATTTTTCTGAGATGTTTGTTGGGGCGATGACTGCCACAGGGTATTTTGCATAAGTTGGGGGTGTTTTGGTAACTTTCCCCCTTAAAATATTCTGAGGAAATATTTGGTATATAATTGATGTAATACATTTAAAAAGTGGTTTAAAAGCGGTTTTGAGGTGTTGGGGGTGTAGCGGCCATCAGGGGGGGGGGGGATATTGCTAAATAACCACGTTGGCGCTAAATTTTAGGGAACTAGCGTTATTAAGCGTTCGGAGTGGTGGGAAGTGAGGAATGGTTTTAATACATTAAAATAATGATTTAATGACTATTGCTAATGCGTTGGTAAGCTAGGTTAACGATTCAGTTACAGTTTTGGAATGTAAATATTATGGACGCTAAGTTGGTTTACGATTATATTTTGTTCTTACAGATATGGATTTCAACCCTGGACCTCATGATACATCAATCCTATACGATGACGATGACCACGTCGCGAGGCACGTATTTCACGGTTTCGATAGGGGTGTTTTGGAAACAATTCAAAGCACAAGTCACCTCGACGAGTGGGTACTGAACGAGGAACAAATACAACTATTACACGATCAAAATTTGACCGTGTTCACCGATTGCGGGAATTGGTCTCGGCACGACGATTGCCTTATATCCGCTCTAGTTGAACGATGGAGGGGCGAGACGAACTCATTTCACTTCCGGTTTGGTGAAATGACTATTACATTAGAGGACGTCGGATTTATACTTGGAATCCCATGTCACGGCAGACCCATTACTTCGAGTAAAACGTCTGCATCCATAGCGAAGATGGCTAGGCAGTATTTTCCGGGAATTCCGAGGGACGCTCTTACAACCAACGGCATAAAACTTAAATGGCTGAGAGAGCAGTACGGCGAGCTACCGGATGAATACACTCCTCATGATTTGGTGACGTATACGAAGGCATTCCTTTTGTATATTACTGGAACTATATTACTTCCGACGCAAAAAAAAAACACGGTGCATCCGAAGTATATGGTGTTCTTGGAGGATCTTGAGGAGGTATACTCGTATTCGTGGGGTTCAGCTGTCCTTGCGCACCTATATCGAGCATTGCACAAAGCTACGAGAAAGGGTGCCAAGTCCATTGCCGCCTGCATCACTCTGTTACAGGTTTGACGTTTTTTTTATTCTTGGTTGTCGTGTCAATATATTCGTGATTAATTACTAATTCCATATAATGTTTGCGTTCACAGGTTTGGTCTTACGAGAGGCTACCCACGGGTCGTCCACAGCCCGTAGCTGATTCCGATGAGACGTGGCCTAGGGTGTGGGCCTGGGGGCCTACGACCAAACGGAGGAGACGGGTAGACCCTCACCACCATCTAATGTTCTATCGGGGGGAACTAGATATGATGGATGCATCCCAGGTGACGTGGCAGCCATATGGGAAGGTGATGCATCGGTTGGATGAGTTGTGTTGGCAACTTCCGGTGTCGTACGTGCTGGCAGGTTTGGTTCGGGTGCCACTTATTCACTTCGAAGTATGTGAGTTTCAGATGCCCGATCGAGCTATGAAACAAGCTGGCTGTCTACAAGGGATACCAAAACCCGCTGTAGACATGCGGCGATACAGGAGCGGTCGAGGTCCGAATTTTGAGGTGCCTGATGCCTTGAATTTGCTGAGCGACGAGGTGCAACAGTGGAATACTTGGCAAGAAACGTATGGTAGCCTTGTATCGCTCAAGGACGACGGCACCAGTACTGAGGAGTACCTACAGTGGTTTCTCAAGGTGACGCGCACGAGGGTGAATCGCCCTTCCCAAGTGAGGACCAAATCGTATGCGCCACGTGAGGTCTATGACCAGTTCTGGGCATTGAGCATTGTAAGTCAACCTAGTGTTGTTTCAATATTTATTTGCGCACCTTCTCGACCATGCCTGAAATGATGACGGTGATTTTTCTATGCATTTTTTTAGGTTGACCAGGGCACTGAGGTGTTCAAGCAGCTCGAGCGGTTTGACTGGTATGTCGCGCATGCGCCTGACAGTCTCAAGAGCTCCATTGAGAGGTACAAGACTGATCTTCACAACTTTAGTGTTGCGTACCGGGGTTACCAAGGGGAGCCGTCTAGTCGCTTGCCTCCTGACGCGTACGGCTCTCAGCCCCAGAGTCAGGGCCTGGGGGAGCCGTCTAGTCGCTTGCCTCCTGACGCGTACGACTATGTGCCCCAGAGTGTGGTGTGGGAGCCGTCTAGTCGCGTGCCTCCTGACGCGTACGACTATGTGCCCCAGAATGAATTCTGGGAGCCGTCTAGTCGCTTGCCTCCTGACACGTACGACTCTCAGCGCCAGAGTCAGGTGACCCAAGTAGGAATCCAGGCCTCGCGCCCAAGCAACCGGTCGGATAAAGGACAAGCGACAAAGCCATTGAGGCCGAACAAGCGGGATTGGATCGACCGGCACTACTTCGGGCCTGAGCCTGTCGATTCAACAGACTTTCCTCTTGGAACATTGCTAGGTCACGCGGATGTGAGAATGTTGGCACCGGAGACAGATATTTCAAATTTCGTCATGAACGCTTATATAGATCTGCTCCGGATTAGAGAGCTACGTTATAACCAGTGCGAAGGTTTGAAGCTTAACCTGCATCCCACTTACTTTGTCACATTAATGGTGACCAGCATGAGGGAGTTAACAGAATGGAGGAGGCGAGGGGCAGGCAAGGGTAAGTGGAAACCATCTGGAAACGTATTAGGCCTGTTGAACGCAGACTACCAATGTCACGCTGCCGATGCGAACCTTGTCATGATACCTTGCCATCATGAACACCACTGGTTCCTATTAGTTCTCCATCCAGCGAACAGACAGGTCAACATATACGATAGCCTAAGGGAGGACTCTCCTGGACGGTCGGTGGCCCAGATGTATAGCGAGTACATCACTACAATGGTTAGTTTTTATCGGTTGACCTTGGCTCATAGCATATTCTTATTGTAACATAGGCTTGATGATCTTTTTAATTGTTGGATGCAGACTATTATCTTCTCGCTAGCGTGCCGAGATTATTCGGGGGAATCCATCACCAGGAATTCGACGGTAGAGCCTTGGACGGTCGTGATGATACAGGACCGACCAAAGCAATATAACAGTCACGATTGCGGGATTTACGTCCTCAAGTACATGGACTACATTGCTCGCTCGGAGGTGCTCAGATATACGTCGTGGACTAGGAAGGCTGCCTTGACGTTTAGGTATAGGATAGCCTGGGAGCTGAAAAAGAATGAAGCTAGATGGCTTCATTACCATTATCCTAACTAGCGTGACTAAGGTGCAATGAGCAAAGAACCCCTTAAAAAAATGTACATGTATTTTCGCAAGCTATGAATTTGACGATAAAGTGTGCGCGAATATGCCTTTTATAGGAAAACCAAATATATTATTTGTCTCGCTTTTTGCCAAAACTCATAGAAATGGCCTATTAGCGTGCCTAAGGGGCAATGAGCGAAAAATCCGTGACAAAAAAAATTACAAGATTTTTCGAAAGCTATGAATTGGGCCCTAAAGTGTGCCCGAATAGGCCCTTCATAGAAAAACCCAAAAAATAACGTGTCTCGTTTTTCGCCGAAATTCTTACGAATGGGCTAACTAGCGTGCCTGAGGTGCAATGAGCGAAAAAAAAGTGACAAAAAAAAATTACAAGATTTTTCGGAAGTTATGAATTGAGCCTAAAGTGTGCCCGAATAGGCCCTTCATAGGAAAATCCAAAAAATAACGTGTCTCGATTTTTGCCGAAATTCATAGAAATGGCCTATTAGCGTGCCTCAGGGGCAATGAGCGAAGAAAAAAGTGACAAAAAAAATTACAAGATTTTTCGGAAGTTATGAATTGAGCCCTAAAGTGTGCCCGAATATGCCATTCATAGGAAAACCCAAAAAATAGCGTGTCTCGTTTTTTGCCGAAATTCTTACGAATGGGTTAACTAGCGTGCCTGAGGTGCAATGAGCGAAACAAAAAGTGACAAAAAAATTACAAGATTTTTCGAAAGTTATGAATTGAGCCCTAAAGTGTGCCCGAATAGGCCCTTCATAGGAAAATCCAAAAAATAACGTGTCTCGAGTTTCGCCGAAATTCATAGAAATGGCCTATTAGCGTGCCTTAGGGGCAATGAGCGAAAAAAAAGTGACAAAAAAAATTACAAGATTTTTCGGAAGTTATGAATTGGGCCCTAAAGTGTGCCCGAATAGGCCCTTCATAGGAAAACCCAAAAAATAACGTGTCTCGTTTTTCGCCGAAATTCTTACGAATGGGCTAACTAGCGTGCCTGAGGTGCAATGAACCAAAAACTGTTACAAGATTTTTCGGAAGCAATGAATTGGGCGCTAAAGTGTGCGCGAATAGGCCCTTCCAAAAATATCAATAATCCACAAACCAAATCACAAATTAAAGATTCAACAAACCAAATCACAAATTTAAACATTATAAAAGTTATTCGTTATACAACTGAAACATTAACCCTAACACTCTTCATCATCATCGTCCTCCTCGACCATACTGCCAGGTGCGAGACCTAACACTTTATAATGGTTTCTCTTGTCATGATCAGTCATCTTATTACACAACGCACACTTTCGTAATTTTTTTTTACCCGTTGCTTTTTCAATCGGATTCTTCATGCGTATTTCTCGTTTTCGCCCTTTTGTTTGAGAAATAATTGGATCAAAAATGTCGTCCTCCTCACCTTGCATGCTAGTGCCGTCAATGACTGGCTGTTTGGCTCGATTGAATCTACCGGCTGGAGTCGTCGGAGTGTCCTGTCTTTCTGGATCAGCCATCCTAAACTGTGCATGCTTAGCCTTATCCCGTGCGGTTGCTTCAACTTGATACCTGTACCCATCAAATGTTGACGCTGCATCCAATGATAAACCGTGCATGATGTTACAAAGGTGATTATATCGCAGCGGCTCAGATTGCTCGAAATCAACTGAAACATTGGGCACGTAAGGAATGTGACCGTGGACTCTATTGGCTTCCTTCGTCCACCATTCCAAGATATACTGTGGAGGGATTTCACGAGCATTCTTGGAGCTCAAAACCCTCAACGCGTGTCGACAAAGTATACCTTTATGCTCAAACAATTGACAGTTGCAATTTACCAACCCGGTGTCCATACATTTAGCCACGATAAAATGTCTTCTGTTCCTCGGAGGCGACGAAGAGCATGGATTCGCCATATTCGTCACGTTTGTCAAATTATAAACCTTGAGATCTCTTGTGGAATACTCGTGCAACTTTGTCATGCCATATTGATTCGACTTTAGTAGTTCATCTTGAAACTGTCTAAACATTTTCTTGGTATAGACTTGAGCCGCATGAGCCTCCAAAGGTGAAAAGAATAGTATGGCTCTTTCTCTGTAAACTGTAGCCGCGTCGGCTTCTCTCTCACGGTACAATTGCCTATCAACGGCTTTCTGCATCTCTAGTACGAACTCCACTATACTTGAAGACTGGCTTACGTACCCATCAAAGAATGAATTCATAGCTTCGCTTCTCGAGGTCGTAGTCATTCCGGCTGCAAAAAACTTCTTGGTGTAGGCACCGACCCACTGTGTCTTGATCTCATACAACGATTGTAACCATCCATGATTGTGCAAACCGTAGTCATCCATTAACGTGGCCCACCTCTCCTCGAACACGTCTACCGTCAACGATTTCTTCACACATGTATTAAAGTCAGTCTTGAATTCCGGATGGTTTGCATATACATTGTGAAGCCGTTCGGAATATTTGTTGCTTATGTGCCACGTGCACAGGCCATGGTGAGTATCTGGAAGGAGCTTAGCGATTGCATTTTTCATTGCCAGATCTTGGTCGGTGATGATGGTCTTTGGAGGAATATGATACATTGCTTGAAGCCACGTTTCAAATAACCACGTAAATGACTCCTCCGTCTCATCCCTAAGCAGGGCAAAGCCAAACGAGATTGACTGATAGTGGTGGTTCACCCCGGTGAACGGAGCAAAAGGCATAAAGTACTTATTGGTGCGGTATGTGGTGTCAAACGTCACAACATCCCCAAAAATTTGGTAAGCAGTTCTACAACGGGGGTCCGCCCAAAATATAGTACTAATGAGATTCTCATCATCGAGTAGGAGACTGTAGAAAAAGGCAGAATTCCTACTCGGAAGGCACCGGGAGAGAGCAAGAGGAGCTTGAGAATAACTCCTACCGAAAGACTCTCTTTACTCAGCACTAAAGTCATTTCGAAGTTCTACTTCGTTGAAACTCAACTTGTCAATCCCCCCAGCCTGGCTTGAGAAAACCCCCATCATCTTAGAAGGTGGAATTTTAGCCCCGGCCATTGTAAAAATCAGTTGTCTGTGTGCCGCGCTAATTTCTCGGTGTTGATGAATTTGACCAATCTTACTGGGGGTCATCAACTGATGATTATGACTCAACTCCACTCCCGTCACAACCCAATGGTTTTCTTTTTTCCGGTGTACTGCATACACATGGGCCTTGCAGCCGGTACCCGAAAATGTGTCGCGTTTTCTTTGTCTTGTTGTCCCTTCTCCACTGATCTGAACGACCAGGAGTACATGGGGCTCCTCTATGACACTCAAATAGTCTTGCACAAATTTGATCTGTATTCACCCGTTTTCTAGTCGTCTTAGTTCTAATACCGAAACCCATCGTTTTCGAATATGCTCTGTAGTATGCTTCGACTTCGTCCAGTGTTTGAAAAACTTGACCCAAGTAAGGTGGATCAGAACCTTCACAAAAATTGCTTCCTCCAGTTGCATCCATATTTATACTGAAATCTAAAAAATAAAAATTATATCATTCTCAACAAGTCATAGAATTAAATAAAAGAAGAATAAATATTATTTGCAGTGTAATTGTTGGAAAATTTGTATAATGTAAAATTACCAAAATAGCCCCCAATGAGCGGCAAATTACCGAAATGCCCCCGGGGGTTCATTATCACCCTAACGCCCCAAATCAGCTTCGAAACAACCTTTCAGGTGCTTTGCTTATATTTTTGGACGAAGCAGTCATTTGAAAAACTGAAAGGGGCAAAATAACGAAAATACCCCTCTCGGGAATGCGAATTACCAAAATACCCCTCTCGGGGTGGCGAACTACCAAAATGCACCCTGGCATCAGGAAAAATCTCAAAAGTGCTTTAAGATGCTATTTTAAGGTTCCTGAACTGATTCGTGATGTAAAAAGTATTTTACGGAAGTTTCGCCCAAAAATCCCGAATCGGTGTCCGGATCGAGCGGGTAAAAGCCCGTTCGCAAAAAAATTGCTGACGGCTTCGGAATGGCCCGAATTCCTGGGGAATGGAACTTCCCAGCATCCTAGGGTTCTCAAAAAAGTTTCGCGTGAAATCGCGCTAGCTTGATATTTTAAATTACAGTGCGAAGTTACAAGGTTGCGCGTATCAGTTAACCCCTTTCCAGTCTTTGGAAAAATCTGAAATTTTTACCTGATACGTATCTTTTAGAAATAACCAGGGTCTCTTTTTTTTTTTTTTTTTAAATCTAGCTCTAGCTATTTTTTTTACATTCGTTAAATACTGTCTAATTAAGTTTTCTCTTTGGGAAAAAGAACATGCCCGAAGGGTGGGGGCCACGGGGGGGGGGGGGGGAAGGAAGGTTGACCGGAGGGGCGGTGGGGGGGTGGGGGAGGAGGGGGGAGAAAAAAGGACAAAAGCAATCACAACAAAGAGTTGCGATTGGCATTTTGTGCAATAATGCCAATCGCAACTCTTTTGTTGTGATTGGCATCATTACCAATCATACCAATCGCAACTCTTTGTTATGATTGGCATGATTGCTAAATTTCCAATCGCAACAAAGAGTTGCGATTGGGCTTTGGATTTTTTTTTCAATCGCTACTCTTAGCAGCGATTCGGTGGGAAAAATCTTATTTTCCCACCGGTCGATGGGGATCGGCCCCCATATATATATATATATATATATAGGTGGGGCAGGGGGGCGATGCCTATCTACCGGTGGAGAATTCCTTATTTCTCCAACTCTGATCTGGTCGTCCACGTCGCGCATTGGATGGCCCAGATGTTATTTTTTTTTACAATATTTTGCTTGACCACCACAAAGAATGGCGGTTAGAAACTTTTACAAAAACCCGTATGTCTTCCCCCTTCCCTGTCAATGTCTTCCTTCTTCCCCTTGACCCGTCTCTCTTTTCCCCTTTTCTCCATCACCGCACCACTAGTACCCAGGTGCACCACCAAACCCCACGTCCATCTTCTCTCTTCCCCCTGCCCCATCTTTTTCCCCTTTTTCTCCATAACCTCATCACCACTACCCAAGTGCACCACCGAGCTCACCAAACCCACTGTCAACACCAACATACCTTTCAAAAACCACCACTACCAACTTGTTCGCACTTTAGTGGCGATAACCACCTCGCTGAGTCCCTGTGAAACCGCACCAACGCGCTGCTGCCATAGCGTCAACCACGGCCCCAAATCAGATAGTAACACCGTGAATACCTCAAAACACCTTTAAAAAATCACCGGCAACCACAAATCACCATTAAAATTGACTACTGCTAAAATATGCCGTCTTCACCGTTCACCGCCTTACACAACACCACATCCGCGACCGTCCAGATCTACACTGCCGTACCATTACGAAACCACCCTATCGTCATCTCCACCGCTGTACACAACAACCCAAGGTCGGCCACTATCACCATGACCCAACCTCGCCAACACCATCATCCACCAAAGCCAAAACACATCACAACATATTTATAAGATTGAATTTACAAATTGATATCATTTAATATTGAAATCACAAATTAAAATTGCTCGATAAGAACTAAAACCTTTAAATTGCTCATCTATCATTGAACAAATGATAGTTATGAGGACGTGGGTATGTGGTGTTTGGTTGTAATTGTTAGTCGTGGGAATGAGGTGTTTGGCAGTGGCGCGGTGGTCAATGCTCTGGGCGGTGGTTGTTGGTCGTTGGTTCAGTGGTGGTTGAGGGGTGAGGACTATGGTGATGGCTAAGGGTCAGTGGCCTTGAATGGCACGGTGGTGGTTAGCTGCCACGACGAAGGTCGGTTGGACACTGAGAAGACAGAGAAGTGAACAGAAAAGAGAAGGATATAGAAGAGAGGGCACAATTGGAAAATAGGCTGACCGTTACTCTTTAAGGCGGTTAAGCGTGAGGTTCTAAAAAAGATCACAGTCGTCCACGAGGTGACGTGGACGGTAGGATAACAGTTGGAGAAATAAGAGTTTCTCCACTGGTGTATATATATATATATATATATATATATATATATATATGGGGCCGATCCACATCTATCGGTGGAAAAATAGCTATTTCTCCACCGCCCATCTGGTCGTACAGGTCGAGCAAAAGACTGCTCAGATCATATTTTTGTTTTTATTTTTTGCGTGACAGCACCTCTTAGGGCCGGTTAGCAATTATGCCAAAAATGCCCTTCACAAGCATTTGTCTCTTCTTTTTCTCAAACTTCCCCCAACCTCTCAACTCTGTCGGATTCTATTCTCTCTTTCAGTTTAACCAAGATGCAATTAATGGACTCATTTGCAAGAGATTTGCAATGGAAAAATGAGAAAAAAAATCCAATACTATTGAAAAGTTTGGTAGATTACTGCCACCATAATAAAAAAATAAAGTATACAGGTACATGTAAACCCATAATCATAATTAAGAACATAAACAGAAAAAAAGATATTCTCAGCACTGTACTGTCATCGTACAGCCATTATCGTCAGTACCATATCTCAGACGCACAACCGCCACTACCGGCACCACGATCTCAGACACGCAACGACAACCACCATCACTACCATGATCCTGCACCTACCACCCACAAACATCCTAGATGCACAACCACCACACCGCTCCACACTCTCACCACCATCAGCATCATACCCATTACACATGACATCGTCGAGCACCGTTAACCCCACCGTTAGATCGACCCACCACACATTTTACTGTGGACCTACCCAGCACTTCTTACCATGAGATCTGCCGGCCACAGTCAAATCCTACCACCACCCTGATCCGTCGACCGCAATCGCCTCCTACCATCTCTATATTTATCGCGACCTAGAACACCATCACCATTGATGCCGCGAAGATCACTGATCTTGATAGTGGCAGTGGAATGGTGGAGGCCTTGATGGTGGCAGCTGTGGATTTGGAAGCGGAAGAGAGATCGACAAATTTTTGCGAAGCCAAGAGAGGGAGGGAGGGGGAGAGAGAGTTGATCTATTCAAGAAATTTTGTCCACCAATCTTCTAGCTACTATCAACTGATCTTCTAACAATTCTCCACCGATCTTCTAGCGTAGGACTTGAGTTTGTGTTATGATAAAAATGGTGGAGATTATGGAGGAGTGAATTGGGAAGATGAAGATGGTGTGTGTGTGTCTATATATATATATATATATATATATATATATATATATATATATGGGAGCTGATCCGTTGATAGCGCGGGCAATATGGGATAAGTTGCCCGCGAGATATAGCAGTCCATGCTCGAGATGTGGACTGTCCAAATCTATTTTTTGCTCTTTTTTCTTCGTCCGCTACATTATGCAGCAGACGGTATGATTGTCGATCATTCCGTCCGCTACATAATGTAGCGGGTGGTAAAAGTACCGTCCGCTACATAGTGTAGCGGACAAAATGATTGACAATCATACCATCTGCTACATAATGTAGCGGACGACGAAATCTAGCCCGTCAATCGGGCCAGATGGCCAGCCATATCGCGTGGACAACTTAGAAAAATTTGCCCGCGCTATTAACGGATCAGCTCCATATATATATATGGGAGCTAATCCGTTGATAGCGCTAGCAAGTTACTAGCGCTGTTTGGCCGTCCGCTACATAATGTAGCGGACGATAATTTATCGTCCACTACATTATGTAGCAGATGGTGAAAAAATTCGCTGTTGTGGCGCGCGATTTGGCCGTCCATTCTCGCTCGTGGACGGCCAGATCGCACTAGCGCTATCATTTTATCAGCTCCCATATATATATATATATATATATATATATATATATATATATATATATATATATATATATATATATATATATAGGGGGTTGATCCACACCCACCGGTGGGAAATTAATGTTTTCTCCACCGAATCGCTGCTAAGAGCAGCGATTGTACAAAAAGCAAAAAGCTAATCTCCACTCTTTCTTGCGATTGGAATTGTTGAAAGAAAAATCCAATCGCAAGAAAGAGTTGCGATTGAATTATTGGACAAAAAGCCCAATCGCAACTCTTTCTTGCGATTGGCTTTTGTCCTTTTTTTGTCCTTTTTTTCTCCCCCTTCTCCCCCCTGGGTCAACAATCACGGCTCCCCCTCGTGGCCCCCACCCCTCCTCCGGTCAACCTTCCTTCCCCCCCCCCGGT
The DNA here is from genome assembly GCA_033065855.1 of Escallonia rubra. Classification (NCBI taxonomy): domain Eukaryota; kingdom Viridiplantae; phylum Streptophyta; class Magnoliopsida; order Escalloniales; family Escalloniaceae; genus Escallonia; species Escallonia rubra. The sequence continues at coordinate 13,045 of JAVXUO010001718.1, forward strand.
GGCCCCCACCCGTCCTTTATTTATTTGTGTGCATTCAGGCACTTAATTAGACAGTTTTTCACGAATTTATAAAAATAGCTAAAGCTAGATTTTGCCAAAGTGCAAAAAAGAGACCCTGGTTATTTCTAAAAGATACGTATCAGGTAAAAAGTTCAGATTTTTCCAAAGATTCGAAAGGGTTAACTGATACGCGCAACTTTATAACTTCACAGTGTAATTTAAAATATCAAGCTAGCGCGATTTCGCGCGAAACTTTTTTGAGAACCCTAGGATGTTGGGAAGTTCCATTCCCCAGGAATTCGGGCCATTCCGAAGCCGTTAGCAATTTTTTTGCCAAACGGGCTTTTACGCGCTCTATCCGGACACCGGCTCGGGATTTTTGGGCGAAACTTCCGTAAAATACTTTTTACATCACGAATCAGTTCAGGAACCTTAAAATAGCATCTTAAAGCACTTTTGAGATTTTTCCTGATGCCAGGGGATATTTTGGTAATTCGCCGCCTCGAGAGAGGTATTTTGGTAATTTTACGGTGTCAACTTTTTCAAACGACTTTTCAGTCCGTAAATGTAAGCAAACCACCTGAAAGGCTGATTTGAAGCCGATAATGAACCCCGGGCCATTTCGGTAATTTGCCGCTCATCGGGTGCTATTTTCCTAATTTTACATTACACAAATTTTCCGAATGACTTTTAGTTCAGGAAAGGGTGTGAGACACCCGAAAAGTTATTTTAAAGTTGTGAATTCAGGAAGCTTAAAAGTCGTTTGAAAAAACTATTCAGTTTTCCTGATGCCAGGGGGCATTTTGGTAATTCGCATTCCCGAGAGGGGTATTTTAGTTATTTTGCCCTTTTCAGTTTTTCAAATGACTGCTTAGTCCAGAAATGTAAGCAAAGCACCTGAAAGGTTGTTTTGAAGCTGATTTGGGGCGTTAGGGTGATAATGAACCCCCGGGGGCATTTCGATAATTTGCCGCTTATCGGGGGCTATTTTGGTAATTTTACATTATACAAATTTTCCAACAATTACACTGCAAATAATTTTTATTCTTCTTTTATTTAATTCTATGACTTGTTGAGAATGATATAATTTTTATTTTTTAGATTTCAGTATAAATATGGATGCAACTGGATGAAGCAATTTTTGTGAAGCTTCTGATCCACCTCACTTGGGTCAAGTTCTTCACACACTGGACGAACTCGAAGCATTCTACAGAGCAAAATCGAAAATTATGGATTTCGGTATTAGAACTAAGACCACTAAAAAACGGGTGAGTACATACCAAATATGTGCAAGACTATTCGAGTGTCAGAGACGAAAATCGCATGTACCCCCGGTCGTTCAGATCAGTGACGAAGGGACAACAAGACAAAGAAAACGCGACACATTTCCGGGTACCGGCTGCAAGGCCCATGTGTATGCAGTACACCAGAAAAATGAAAACCATTGGGTTGTGACGGGAGTGGAGTTGAGCCATAATCATCAGTTGATGACCCCTAGTAAGATTGGTCAAATTCATCAACACCGAGAAATAAGCGCGGCACACAGACAACTAATTTTTACAATGGCCGGGGCTAAAATTCCACCTTCTAAGATGATGGGGGTTTTCTCAAGCCAGGCTGGGGGGATTGACAAGTTGAGTTTCAACGAAATAGACCTTCGAAATGAACATCGTGCTCAGAAGAGAGAGTCTTCTGGTAGGAGTGATTCTCAAGCTACACTTGATCTCTTCAGGTGCCTTCAGAGTGAGAATTCTGGATTTTTCTACAGTCTCCAACTGGATGATGAGAACCGCATTAGTACTATATTTTGGGCGGACCCCCGTTCTAGAGCTGCTTACCAAAATTTTGGTGATGTTGTGACGTTTGACACCACATACCGCACCAATAAGTACTCTATGCCTTTTGCTCCGTTCACCGGGGTGAACCACCACTATCAGTCAATCTCGTTTGGCTTTGCCCTGCTTAGGGATGAGACGGAGGAGTCATTTACGTGGTTATTTGAAACGTGGCTTAAAGCAATGTATCATATTCCTCCAAAGACCATCATCACCGACCAAGATCTGGCAATGAAAAATACAATCGCTAAGGTCCTTCCATATACTCACCACGGCCTGTGCACATGGCACATAAGCAACAAATATCCCGAACGGCTTCACAATAAATATGCAAACCATCCGGAATTCAAGACTGACTTTAATACATGTGTGAAGAAATCGTTGACGGTAGACGTGTTCGAGGAGAGGTGGGCCACGTTAATGGATGACTACTATTTGCACAATCATGACTGGTTACAATCGTTGTATGCGATCAAGACACAGTGGGTCGGTGCCTACACCAAGAAGTTTTTTGCAGCCGGAATGACTACGACCTCGAGAAGCGAAGCTATGAATTCATTCTTTGATGGTTACGTAAGCCAGTCTTCAAGTATAGTGGAGTTCGTACTAGAGATGCAGAAAGCCGTTGATAGGCAATTGTACCGTGAGAGAGAAGCCGACGTGGCTACAGTTTACAGAGAAAGAGCCATACTACTCTTTTCACCTTTGGAGGCTCATGCGGCTCAAGTCTATACCAAGAAAATGTTTAGACAGTTTCAAGATGAACTACTAAAGTCGAATCAATATGGCATGACAAAGTTGCACGAGTATTCCACCAGAGATCTCAAGGTTTATGCTTTGACAAACGTGACGAATTTCGCCAATCCGTGCTCTTCGTCGACTCCGAGGAACAGAAGACATTTTACCGTGGCTAAATGTATGGACACCGGGTTGGTAAATTGCAACTGTCAATTGTTTGAGCATAAATGTATACTTTGTCGACACGCGTTGAGGGTTTTGAGCTCCAAGAATGCTCGTGAAATCCCTCCACAGTATATCTTGGAACGGTGGACGAAGGAAGCCAATAGAGTCCACGGTCACATTCCTTACGTGCCCAATGTTTCAGTTGATTTCGAGCAATCTGAGCCGCTGCGATATAATCACCTTTGTAACATCATGCACGGTTTATCATTGGATGCAGCGTCAACATTTGATGGGTACATGTATCAAGTTGAAGCAGCCGCACGGGATAAGGCTAAGCATGCACAGTTTAGGATGGCTAATCCAGAAAGACGAGACACTTCGACTACTCGGACGACTCCAGCCGGTAGATTCAATCGAGCCAAACCGCCAGTCATTGACGGCACTAGCATGTGAGGTAAGGAGGACGCCAGTTTTGCTCCAATTATTTCTCAAACAAAAGGGCGAAAACGAGAAATATGCATGAAGAATCCGATTGAAAAAGCAACGGGTCAAAAAAATTTGCGAAAGTGTGCGTTGTGTAATAAGATGACTGATCATGACAAGAGAAATCATTATAAAGTGTTAGGACTGGCACCTGGCACGATGGTCGAGGAGGACGATGATGATGAAGAGTGTTAGGGTTAATGTTTCAGTTGTATAACGAATAACTTTTATAATGTTTAAATTTGTGATTTGGTTTGTTGAATCTTTAATTTGTGATTTGGTTTGTGGATTATTGATATTTTTTGAAGGGCCTATTCACGCACACTTTAGCGCCCAATTCATAGCTTCCGAATAATCTTGTGATTTTTTTTTGTTCATTGCACCTCAGGCACGCTAGTTAGCCCATTCGTAAGAATTTCGGCGAAAAACGAGACACGTTATTTTTTTTGTTTTCCTATGAAGGGCCTATTCGGGCACACTTTAGGGTCTAATTCATAACTTCCGAAAAATCTTGTAATTTTTTTTGTCACTTTTTTTTCGCTCATTGCACCTCAGGCACGCTAGTTAGCCCATTCGTAAGAATTTCCGCGCACAGCGAGACACGTTATTTTTTGGGTTTTCCTATGAAGGGCCTATTCGGGCACACTTTAGGGCCCAATTCATAGCTTCCGAAAAATCTTGTAATTTTTTTTGTCACTTTTTTTTTCGCTCATTGCACCTCAGGCACGCTAGTTAGCCCATTCGTAAGAATTTCGGCGAAAAATGAGACACGTTATTTTTTGAATTTTCTTATGAAGGGCCTATTCGGGCACACTTTAGGGCCCAATTCATAGCTTCCGAAAAATCTTGTAATTTTTTTTGTCACTTTTTTTTCGCTCATTGCACCTCAGGCACGCTAGTTAGCCCATTCGTAAGAATTTCGGCAAAAAACGAGACACGTTATTTTTTGGGTTTTCCTATGAAAGGCCTATTCGGGCACACTTTAGGGCCCAATTCATAGCTTCCGAAAAATCTTGTAATTTTTTTTGTCACTTTTTTTTCACTCATTGCACCTCAGGCACGCTAGTTAGCCCATTCGTAAGAATTTCGGCGAAAAACGAGACACGTTATTTTTTGGGTTTTTCCTATGAAGGCCCTATTTGGGCACACTTTAGGGCACAGATGTACTCGCTATACATCTGTGCCAGCGACCGCCGAGGAGAGTCCTCCCTTAGGCTATCGTATATGTTGACTTGTCTGTTCGCTGGATGGAGAACTAATAGGAACCAGTGGTTTTCATGATGGCAAGGTATCATGACAAGGTTCGCATCGGCAGCGTGACATTGATAGTCTGCGTTCAACAGGCCTAATACGTTTCCAGATGGTTTCCACTTACCCTTGCCTGCCCCTCGCCTCCTCCATTCTGTTAACTCCCTCATGCTGGTCACCATTAATGTGACAAAGTAAGTGGGATGCATGTTAAGCTTCAAATCTTCGCACTGGTTATAACGTAGCTCTCTAATCCGGAGCAGATCTATATAAGTGTTCATGACGAAATTTGAAATATCTGTCTCCGGTGCCAACATTCTCACATCCGCGTGACCTAGGAATGTCGCAAGAGGAAAGTCTGTTGAATCGACGGGCTCATGCCCGAAGTAGTGCCGGTCAATCCAATCCTGCTTGTCCAGCCTGAATGGCTTCGTCGCTTGTCCTTTACCCAACCGGATGCTTGGGCACGAGGCCTGGATTCCTACTTGGGTCACCTGACTCTGGCGCTGAGAGTCGTACGTGTCAGGAGGCAAGCGACTAGACGGCTCCCAGAATTCCCTCTGGGGCAAAGACGCGTCAGGAGGCAAGCGACTAGACAGCTCCCACACCACACTCTGGGGCACAGAGTCGTACGCGTCAGGAGGCAAGCGACTAGACGGCTCCCCTTGGTAACCCCGGTACGCAACACTAAAGTTGTGAAGATCAGCCTTGTACCTCTCAATGGAGCTCTTGAGACTGTCAGGCGCATGCGCGACATACCAGTCAAACCGCTCGAGCTGCTTGAACACCTCAGTGCCCTGGTCAACCTAAAAAACATGCATAGAAAAATCACCGTCATCATTTCAGGCATGGTCGAGAAGGTGCGCAAATAAATATTGAAACAACACTAGGTTGACTTACAATGCTCAATGCCCAGAACTGGTCATAGACCTCATGTGGCGCATACGATTTGGTCCTCACTTGGGAAGGGCGATTCACCCTCGTGCGCGTCACCTTGAGAAACCATTGCAGGTATTCCTCAGTACTGGTGCCGTCGTCCTTGAGCGATACAAGGCTACCATACGTTTCTTGCCAAGTATTCCATTGTTGCAACCCGTTGCTCAGCAAATTCAAGGCATCAGGCACCTCAAAATTCGGACCTCGACCGCTCCTGTATCGCCGCATGTCTACAGCGGGTTTTGGTATCCCTTGTAGACAGCCAGCTTGTTTCATAGCTCGATCGGGCATCTGAAACTCACATACTTCAAAGTGAATAAGTGGCAACCGAACCATGCCAGCACGTACGACACCGGAAGTTGCCAACACAACTCATCCAACCGATGCATCACCTTCCCATATGGCTGCCACGTCACCTGGGATGCATCCATCATATCTAGTTCCCCCCGATAGAACATTAGATGGTGGTGAGGGTCTACCCGTCTCCTCCGTTTGGTCGTAGGCCCCCAGGCCCACACCCTAGGCCACGTCTCATCGGAATCAGCTACGGGCTGTGGACGACCCGTGGGTAGCCTCTCGTAAGACCAAACCTGTGAACGCAAACATTATATGGAATTAGTAATTAATCACGAATATATTGACACATCAACCAAGAATATAAATGCTCAAACCTGTAACAGAGTGATGCAGGCGGCAATGGACTTGGCACCCTTTCTCGTAGCTTTGTGCAATGCTCGATATAGGTGCGCAAGGACAGCTGAACCCCACGAATACGAGTATACCTCCTCAAGATCCTCCAAGAACACCATATACTTGGAATGCACCCTGATTTTTTTTTGCGTCGGAAGAAAAATAGATCCAGTAATATACAAAAGGAATGCATTCGTATACGTCACCAAATCATGAGGAGTGTATTCATCCGGTAGCTCGCCGTACTGCTCTCTCAGCCATTTAAGTTTTATGCCGTTGGTTGTAAGAGCGTCCCTCGGAATTCCCAGAAAATACTGCCTAGCCATCTTCGCTATGGATGCAGACGTTTTACTCGAAGTAATGGGTCTGCCGTGACATGGGATTCCAAGTATAAATCCGACGTCCTCTAATATAATAGTCATTTCACCAAACCGGAAGTGAAATGAGTTCGTCTCGCCCCTCCATCGTTCAACTAGAGCGGATATAAGGCAATCGTCGTGCCGAGACCAAATCCCGCAATCGGTGAACACGGTCAAATTTTGACGGTGTAATAGTTATATTTGTTCCTCGTTCAGTACCCACTCGTCGAGGTGACTTGTGCTTTGAATTGTTTCCAAAACACCCCTATCGACACCGTCAAATACGTGCCTCGCGACGTGGTCATCGTCATCGTATAGGATTGATGTATCATGAGGTCCAGGGTTGAAATCCATATCTGTAAGAACAAAATATAATCGTAAACCAACTTAGCGTCCATAATATTTACATTCCAAAACTGTAACTGAATCGTTAACCTAGCTTACCAACGCATTAGCAATAGTCATTAAATCATTATTTTAATGTATTAAAACCATTCCTCATTTCCCACCACTCCGAACGCTTAATAACGCTAGTTCCCTAAAATTTAGCGCCAACGTGGTTATTTAGCAATATCCCCCCCCCCCCCCCCCGATGGCCGCTACACCCCCAACACCTCAAAACCGCTTTTAAACCACTTTTTAAATGTATTACATCAATTATATACCAAATATTTCCTCAGAATATTTTAAGGGGGAAAGTTACCAAAACACCCCCAACTTATGCAAAATACCCTGTGGCAGTCATCGCCCCAACAAACATCTCAGAACAACTTTAAAATAACTTTTCGGGTGTCTCACACCCTTTCCTGAACTAAAAGTCATTCGGGAAATTTGTGTAATGTAAAATTAGGAAAATAGCCCCCCATGAGCGGCAAATTACCGAAATGGCCCGGGGTTCATTATGACCCCAACGCCCCGCGAATCGGCTTCAAATCAGCCTTTCAGGTGCTTTGCTTACATTTACGGACTGAAAAGTCGTTTGAAAAACTTGACACCGTAAAATTACCAAAATACCCCTCTCGGGGCGACGAATTACCAAAATGCCCCCTGGCATCAGGAAAATTCTCAAAAGTGCTTTAAGATGCTATTTTAAGGTTCCTGAACTGATTCGTGATCTAAAAAGTATTTTACGGAAGTTTCGCCCAAAAATCCTGAACCGGTGTACGGTTCGAGCGCGTAAAAGCCCGTTTTTTTAAAAAAATTGTTAACGGCTTCGGAATTGCCCGAATTCCTGGGGAATGGAACTTCCCAGCATCCTAGGGTTCTCAAAAAAGTTTCGCGCGAAATCGCGCTAGCTTGATATTTTAAATTACACTGCGAAGTTACAAGGTTGCGCGTATCAGTTAACCCCTTTCCAGTCTTTGGAAAAATCTGAAATTTTTACCTGATACGTATCTTTTAGAAATAACCAGGGTCTTTTTTTTGTACTTTGGCAAAATCTAGCTCTAGCTATTTTTTATAAATTCGTGAAAAACTATCTAATTAAGTTTTCACCTTTAGCGACCCCAACGCCACGCGAATCGGCTTCAAATCAACCTTTCAGGTGCTTTGCTTACATTTATGGACTGAGAAGTCCTTCGAAAAACTTGACACCGTAAAATTACCAAAATACCCCTATCGGGGCGGCGAATTACCAAAATGCCCCCTGGCATCAGGAAAAATCTCAAAAGTGCTTTAAGATGCTATTTTAAGGTTCCTGAACTGATTCGTGATGTAAAAAGTATTTTACGGAAGTTTCGCCCAAAAATTCCGAACCGGTGTCCGGATCGAGCGCGTAAAAGACCGTTCGGCAAAAAAATTGCTAATGGCTTCAGAATGGCCCGAATTCTTGGGGAATGGAACTTCCTAACATCCTAGGGTTCTCAAAAAATTTTTGCGTGAAATCGCGGTAGCTTAATATTTTAAATTACACGGCGAAGTTACAAGGTTGCGCGTATCAGTTAACCCCTTTCCAGTCTTTGGAAAAATATGAAATTTTACCTGAAACGTATCTTTTAGAAATAACCAGGGTCTCTTTTCTGCACTTTGGCAAAATCTAGCTCTAGCTATTTTTTATAAATTCGTGAAAAACTGTCTAATTAAGTGCTCGAATGCACACAAATAAATAAAGGACGGGTGTGGGGGGGGGGGGGGGAAGGAAGGTTGACCGGAGGAGGGGTGGGGGGGGGAGGGGTGGGGGCCACGAGGGGGAGCCGTGATTGTTGACCACGGGAGGAGAAGGGGGAGAAAAAAAGGACAAAAAAAAGGACAAAAGCCAATCGCAAGAAAGAGTTGCGATTGGGCTTTTTGTCCAATAATTCCAATCGCAACTCTTTCTTGCGATTGGATTTTTCTTTCATCATTTCCAATCGCAAGAAAGAGTGGAGATTGGCTTTTTGATTTTTATACAATCGCTGCTAATAGCAACGATTCGGTAGAGAAAACATTAATTTCCCACCGGTGGGTGTGGATCAGCCCATATATATATATATATATATATATATATATATATATATAGTGGAAAGGAGAGAGAAAGTGGGTGGGGAATTGGTCTTATCCTGTCTAACCGCTACAAAGAGTAGCGGTGAGGGTGTGGGACCCTGTCCCTGACCGCTTGGTTAGCACTTTTTCAGCAAAAAAAGTGAAATCTGGGCCATCCACGAGTACACTTAGACTGCCAGATATGTGGTGGAGAAATTGCCGAGCACCACCACCCAAGCAGCGAGACCTGCCGACCACCATCACCTCCTAACCACACCCAAGTTGTGAGATCTGCTAGCCACAGTCGAATCCTACCACCACCCAGATCCACCGACCGCAATCGCCTCCTACCATCTCTATATTTATCGCGACCTAGAACACCATCACCATCCCCATTGATGCCGCTAAGATTACTGATCTTGATGGTGGCAGTGGAATGGTGGTGGCCTTGATGGCGGCAGCTGTGGATTTGGAAGCGGAAGAGAGATCGACATATTTTTGCGAAGACAAGGAAGGGAGGGGGAGAGAGAGAGAGATGGTGCATCTGGTATTGGTGGTGCAGTGATAGAGAAAATAGGAAAAAGATGGGACAGGGGGAAGAGGGAAGTTAGAAAGGGTGAAGGGTCTTTTTGGACAAATTGTTAAGCGAAATTTTGTGAAAACAAAAAAAAGCATCTGGACCTTCCTTTGTGCGACGTAGACGACTAGATAAGGATCGGCTCCCATATATTGGAGCCGATCCTTATCTACCGGTGGAGAAATAGCTATTTCTCCACCGCATATTTGGCAGTCCATGTGTACTCGTGGATGGCCCATATTTTACTTTTTTTTATTGAAATAGTGCTAACCAAGCGGTCAGGGAACGGGTCCCACACCCTAACCGCTACTCTTTGTAGCGGTTAGACGGGATAAGACCAATTCCCCACCCACTTTCTCTCTCATTTTCATTATATATATATATATATATATATATATATAGACACACACACACACACACACACATCATCTTCATCCTCCCAATTCACTCCTCCATAATATATATGGAGCTGATCCGTTGATAGCGCGAGCAAATTTTTCGAAGTTGTCCACGCGATCTGGCTGTCCATCTGGCCCGATGGCCGGACCAGATTTCGTCGTCCGCTATATTATATAGCAAACGATATGATTGTCAATCATTCCGTCCGCTACACTATGTAGCAGACGGTACTTTTACCGTCCGCTACATTATGTAGCGGACGGTACCTTTGACAATAATACCGTCCGCTACGCTACATAATTAATGTAGCGGACAACGAAAAAAAAAACGCAAAAAATAGATCTGGACCGTCCACATCTGGAGCGCGGACTGCTATATCGCATGGGCAACTTATCCCATTTTCCCGCGTTATTAACGGATCAGCTCCCATATATATATATAGACACACACACACCATCTTCATCCTCCCAATTCACTCGTCCATAATCTCCACCATTTTTATCATAACACAAACTCAAGTCCTACGTTAGAAGATCGGTGGAGAATAGCTAGAAGATCAGTGAATAGTAGCTAAAAGATTGGTGGACAAAATTTCTTGAATAGATCAACTTTGAAGCAAGTAAGTAGTTCAAATTTTCTTCTATAAGTCCGTTAATTTCATGAATTGTAACTTCTTTAGGTTTCAATTTATGTTTATTTTAGGTTTTGAATTGTCTTCTTACTATAAACTGAAATTAGGGTTTTTTAGGGATTAAAATTAGGGATTCAATTAGTGGCTTACTCTATGTATGGATTGCAATTAGGGATTGAACTAGTGGCTTTTATTAGGTTTTGAAATTAGGGTTTTGCTTGAGATTCAAAATTAGGGTTTTTTTTAGGTTTTCAAAATTAGGGTTTTTTAAGGGCTCCAAATTAGGGCATTTTTATGACTTCAAAATTGGAGATTTTTTAGGACTTCAAAATTAGGGTTTGAGATTATTCCAATGAATAATTTGTTTTTAGGTATTCAAATGTGGGTGCGTTTATGGTTTAAAAATTGGGATGTAATTTTGGATTTGGGATGTAATTTTAGATTATGTGTTCTTGTTTTGGATTTCGGATGTAATTTTGAGTGTTGATTTTAAATTATGTGTTCTTGTTTTAGATTTGACATATAAATAGTATACACTCTAAGTTGATTTATAATTATATTATTTTCTTAGAGATATGGAGTTCAACCCCGGACCTGATGATGACCACGTCGTGAGGGACGTATTTGAAGGTGTGGAAATGAGTGTTTTGGAAACAATTCAAAACACAAGTCACCTCCAAGAGTGGGTACTAAATAACGAACAACAACAAATATTAAATTGTCAGAGTTTTTGTGTGCTCACTGTCCTCCCTCATTGGTCTCGGCACGACGAGTCCTTATATTCGCTCTAGTTGAGCGATGGAGGAGTGATACGAACACATTTCACTTTTGATTTGGTGAAATAACTATTACACTAGAGGACACCGACTTTATACTTTGACGCACATGTTATGTCAGTCCCATTACTTCGAGCAAGGCGTCTGCAACGGTAGCTCAACTTGCTAGGCAATATTTTTCCGGAATTTCACCGAATGCCATTATATCAAATTACATCAAGCTTATGTGGCTGAGAGGGTAGTATAGCTTGTTACCTAATGAATACACTCCCCATGATTTAGACATGTATATGAAGGCGTTCTTGTTGTACATTATTGGAGATGTATTACTTCTGATGTATTCGAAGAACACGGTGCATCCGAAGTATATGGTGTTCTTGGATGATCTTGAGGAGGCTCAGTCATATTCGTGGGGTTCAGCTGTACTTGCGCACCTATCGAGCACTGCATAAAGCCACGAGAAAGGGTGTCAAGTGCATTGCTGCCTGCCCGACTTTATTACAGGTATGAGCATTTAGATTCTTGGTTGACATGTCAATCTATTCTTGATTACTTACTTTTTCATACAATGTTTGACTTGGCAGATTTGGTCATATGAAAGGCTACCCACAGGTCGTCCACGACCACGAGATGATTCTGAAGAGACGTGGCCTAGGTTATTGGCCTAGGAGCACGGACCCACATAAGCCCAGTAAGAACAGAAGGGTAGACCCCCATCACCATCTGAAGTTATATCGGGGGGAGCTAGAGATATTAGAGGCATCACAGGTGAAGTGGCAACCCTACTCCAAGGTGATGCAATGGTTGGATCAGTAGAGTTGGCAACTTTTTGTGTCGTACGTGCTGACAGGTTTGGTTTGGGTGCCGCTCATTCATTTTGAGACATGTGAGTTCCAAATTTCAGGCAGCGCAATAAGGCAAGCTGAATGTCTACAATGGATACCGAAACTTGCTGTAGACATGTGGCTATATAGGAAGGGCAAAGGGCTAAACTTCGACCAACCTGATACCTTGGATGTGTTGAGCGACGATGTGCAATAGTGGAATACATGGCAAGATACGTACGATAGCCTTGTATCGATGAAGAACCCTAGCATTAGTATCGAGGAGTATATAGAATGGTTTCTCAGGGTAACGTGCACTAGGGTAAATCACCCTTCATAGGCAAAGAGGACAACATACGAGCCACTTGCGATTATCGACCAGTTCTGGGTGTTGAACATTGTAAGTCGTTTTCTTCTGTTACAATTTTTATTTGTACTGTTGTCGATCATGCTTGCAATGTGTCTGATTAGTCATAATTTCTTTTCATGTTTTTAGGTTGACATGGGCAGTGAGGTGTTCAAGCAGCTAGAGGAATTTGATTGGTTTGTCGCGCATGCCCCTAACAATATCAAAAAGTCTATTGAGAGGTACAAGATTAAAGTTCATAACTTCAGTAATGCGTACCGAGGTTACCAGGGGGAGCCGGCTGGTGTCTTGCCAGTTGATGCGTACGGTTCTCAGCCCCAGAGTCAGGTGACCCAAGTAATTCCTCAGGAGCACCCTTCCCGAGGGCACACTTTAGCAGTGGCACACTTACGCAGTAAAGGTTAACATTAAAGTTCAACACACCAAATTTCATATTATGCAGTAAAGGTTCACGATTAAACCTCAAATTAAACATTAATCCTAACACTATTCTTCATCATCGTCCTCCTCGTGCAGACTGTCGGATAAAAAATATCTTCATCCTCACCTTGTAGACTGCCTCTGTCAACAACTGGCTGTGAAGCAATGACCGAAGCTCAAGTGATTCTAGCGGCTGGAGTCATTCGAGTAGGTGGAGTGTCTGGTATTACCATCCTGAACTGTGCAAGATTAGCCTTATCTCGTGCGGCTTCGCCAACTATATACTTGTACCCATTCGTTGTTGACGCAGCACCCAACAATAAACCATTCATGATGTTACAGAGGTGATGATATCGCAGTGTCTCAGATTGCTTGAAATCAACTATAACATGTGGCACGTAGGGTATGTGACCATGTATTCTATTGGCTTGTTTCGTCCACTGATCTAATATATACTATTTCGGAATTTCACGGGCATTCTTCGTACAAAAAACTTTAGCGCGTGTCTTTACAAGTATATCTTTATGCTCAAACAGTTGACAGTTGCAATTAACAAATCCGGTATCTAGAGAAACTGATACAGTGAAATGTCTTCTGTTCTTCGGAACCAAAAAAGAGCACGGATTGGCAAAATTTGTCGCATTTGTCAAAGCATAAACTTTAAGATAATTTGTACATTACTCGTGCAATTTTTTCATGCTATATTGATTCAACTTTTCCAGTTCCTCTTGAAACTGTCTAAACATTCTTTCGATATAGACTTGAGCCGCATTAGCTTCCAAAGGTGAAAAAACTAGTATGGCTCTTTCTCTGTAAACAATAGCAGCATCGGCTTCTTTTTCAAGAAAAAATTGCTTGTCAAGGGCTTTCTGCATCTCAAGTACAAACTTATTTATACTTGAGTAATTACCTACGTACCCATCAAATAAGGCATTCTTACCTTCGCTTCTCGAGATCGTAGTCATTCCAGCAGCAAAAAAACTTTTTGGTGTAAGCCCTAACCCATTGTGTCTTGATCTCATACAATGCTTTCAACCATTCATGATTGTGCAAAGAGTAGTCATCCATTAACTTGGCCCACCTCTCCTCAAACACGTCGACCGGCAACAATTTTTTGACACATGTATTAAAGTCACTCTTGAATGTCGGATGGTATGCATATACATTGTGTAGTCGCTCAGAATATTTGTTGCTTATGTGTCATATCCATAAGCCATGGTGAGTATCTAGCAAGACCTTAGAGATTTCATTTTTCATTGCCAAATCTTGGTCGGTGATGATGGTTTTTGGGGTAGTATGGTACATTTCTTCGAGCCACATTTCAAATAACCATGTAAATGACTCCTCCGTCTCATCCCTAAGCAGAGTAAAGCCAAACAAGATTGATTGGTAGTGGTGGTTCACTTTGGTAAATGGAGCAAAAGGCATTGCATGCTTATTTGTGCTGTATGTTATGCCAAAACGTCACAACATCGTCAAAGTTTTGGTAAGCAGCCCTAGAATGCGCATTTACCCAAAATATAGTACTAATGCGGTTCTCATCATCTAGTTGGGTACTATAGAAAAACCTGAAATTCTCACCCTGAAGGCACTTGAAGATTTCAAGCATAGCTTGAGAATCACTTTTATTAAAAGCCTCTCTCCTCTGAGCACGAAGTTCATTTCGAAGGTCTACCTCATTGAAGCTCAATTTATCAACTACCCTAGCGTGACTTGAAAAAATCCCCATCATTTTAGAAGGTGGAATTTAGCCTTATCCATCGTAAATATCAATTGTCTGTGTGTCGAGCTTATTTGTCGGCGCGATTGAATTTGACCGACCTTGCTAGGGGTCATCAATTGATGATTACGGCTCAACTCGACTCCCATCACAACCCAATGGTTTTTATTTTTCTGGTGTACTACATACAGATGGGCCTTACACCTGGTACACGAAAATGAGTCCTTTTTTTTTGTCTCGTTGGCCCTTCATCACTGATTCAAACCACTAGAGGTACGTGCGGTGCTCCTCTAGACACTCAAATAGTCGGGAATTTGGTCTGTTTTGACATTTTCTAGTCGTCTTAATTCTAACACCGAAACCAAGCTTTTTCGAATATGCTCAATAGTATGCTTTAACTTCGTCCAATGTTTGAAAATTTTGTCCTTTGTAAGGTGGATCAGAATCTTCACAAAAATTATTTCCTACAATTGCATCCATATTTTATGTTGAAATCTACAAAAAAAAATTATAAATTCTCAACACATCATAGAATTGAAATGACATGAAAAGGAAAACTTACTATGTAGTATTATTGCTTTCAATTATCTCCTTCAACTTCAAGATAATTGCTCCAACTTTGGATGAACTAGCTTCAAGATAATGCAAGTAAAAACTTAGTAAATCTAATTGAACTTGGATTCTTACTAGACACTTTAACTTTGTGATGGTAGAAGAATTTAATTGAGTTTTTGTTTAGGGTTGATGGAAGATTGTAGTGGTGAAGATTTTAATTGGAGTTTAGGGTTTGTGGAGGATGAAGAAAGGGTTAAGGGTAGAGAGTTAGAGAGAGAATAAAAACTAAGGAGAGAGAAAGTGGGTGGGCAATTGGTCTTATCCCGTCTAACCGTATGGGACCCTGTCCCTGACCGCTACTCTTTGTGGCAGTTAATCTCTACAAAGAGTAACGGTCAGGGAGTTTTGCACTATCTTGGGGCTCGCGAGGGGCATTTTGGGCAATAATGCTAACCGCTGGTCTTAGTGGCGAGCACTTTTTCAGCAAAGAAAAAGTGAAATCTGGGTCATCCACGAGTATACGTGAACGACAAGATATGTGGTGGAGAAATAGCTATTTCTCCAACAGTAGATAGGGATTGGCTCCTTATAGGGGTGCAACTTGGGCCGCGCAACCCGTGAATAACCCGTGCCAACCCGCAGAAATATGAGAATGAACTTACTTTTTTAGTGACAATGGTGGACGTGGGCTCAAAATTTTGGGCCCGCTAAAACATGGGCAAAGGTTTTGACAAGCTCGTCCAGTCCGTGGAAAAACCAGCCCGTCTAACTATTTTCTTTAGTCTTTTTCTCTCATATAAATTATGTGTGTGTGTGTATATATATATATTATTTTCTTTAGTCTTTTTCTCTCATTTTGTCCCAAATATTTGTTTCCATGCTTATATTTAAGTTCATTTTGAGACTTTAATGTATGTTATTTTTATTATCATGAACAAATCGTAGAAGTTGGATGGTCAACGATATATTTTGAAATCGTTTTAAAAAAACGTAATTCGTAACCATGGACAACCGTGGGCTTCCTGAGTCTAGCCCATGTCCATCAAAATTTTGATGGGCTTGTCGTGGACATATATTATTAGGACCGTAGATGGGCTGGGCTGGACATGGGCACGACTTTTGAAGATTGGGCTGAACATGGTCTGACCTTTGGGCCCGTTCAGCCCGCCCAAGTTACACCCTTAGCTCCATATATATATATATATATATATATATAGGTTGAGCTCCGTTTAGAATGGTTTCAAAAAAAGTAAATCGAACCAATCGAACCGGTTATCAGATTGAAATAAGAACAACCAAACTGATTATTTTTTATAAATCAGTTTCTGATCAGCCGGTTTGGTCGGTTCGGCTTGATCAATTAAATTGATCTGAACGGTTTAAAAACTTATTCCCACAGTACCGCGTGCTAAATAATATTTGGGAATGTCATGATCTCGCTTGTGAAGTAGCCAAGCTCAAGGGAAACAAACTTATGTAATGATCTCCCTTTAGAAGATGATCAGTTGTCACACAAACTTAGAACTCTCAACTTTACTATTCCCTCTCTTGAATGTTCCAAACAAATAATTTAAGGTAGCGTTTCAAATCACTTAAGTTTTTAGTTTTTTTTTTCCAGTTCTGTAAACTGGAGAAAAAAACGCGATTGGCACATAGTTTTTGTTTTTTGTTTCCTTCAGTTTTGAAAACCACTTTTTAAAATAGGGCTGTTTTTAAAAACTCCAATTTTGGAGTTTTGGGTTTCCAGTTTTTATTTTTGTTTTGAGACCACCACCCCTACCTCTTCGCCACCATCGCCGCTGGCCACTGCCACCCCCACCGCTATCGCTGCCACCATTAAAGAAAAAACTCAAAAAAAAAGGTGTAATTAAACATCCAAAATAAAAAATTCAAAATAAAAACTGGATAATCAAACATCTATTTATTTTTGTAAAAAATAAAAATATCTATTTATATTTTTTAAAATAAAAAATTAAAACTGTAAGTAATTTTAAACAGACCTTTAGTGATGCTAGCGGTGGTATGTACACGAGGTCTGTGTCAGTATCTTTAGTAATCTTAAATCTATTCCACTGCAATCTTTTAGTCTTTTAATTTTGATTTTGATGATTAAAGTGCCATAGTAATCTTGACCTATTCTACAATTATCTTACTCTATTCAACTAGGAATTGCTGTAACAGTTGACTCCATGGGAGCAAACCGGTAAAGGTGACTAATATATAATATAAAATCGTGTCACATTAAAATCCTGCCGCACGCAACCTATAAACACGTTGTGTCATTAAAATCTAGAGTTGTCAAATGGGCCGGGCGGCCCGCGGGCTGGCCCGACCCGGCCCGGTTCTGGCCCGGGCTGGCCCGGCCCCGTCGATGAACAGTAGCGGCCCGCGTGCAGAGGGCCTGGGGCCTGGGCCTGGACCAGGCCTTCAAAATCTGGAAAACGGCCCGGCCCGGAAACGGCCCGGGTTTGGCCGGCCCGGTTTTGCCCGGGCTTGGCCCGGTCTGCGGCCCGGGTTTGGCCCGGTTTTGGCCCCACTTTTTTGAATTTTTTGCTTTTCCCCCCCTTTCTTCCACCCCTTTTCCAAAATTCCACTACTAATAAGTCCACATGAGTTCGAACTTATAGATATATTTGTCGCAAAGATTGAAATGATACGGAATTAGATTTTGTTGTGGGTCTACAATAAACAATTCATAACTCTTATACTAAATTATTAGTAGTCCTTTAAAGATGACAAGTTTGAGAAATCTTCAAAAGGTCAAAAAAGGTCAAGATTATGATAGGCTAGATTGCTATTCTTATGAGACTAGCAGTGGCTTGGAATATGAAAAAAACAAAAAGATTATTTTACCTGCAACTTGGATTGTAACTAGAAGATACAACCTCCTATTTGTTGATATTGATGACTACTAAATATGGTTAGTGTCAATTTCTTGGTAATGCTACAATAGATACAACTTCCTATTATTGTAAAATGCTATCAACCAAATTTAGTAAGTATTAATTCTTGTTATACGAAGAATAGCTAAAGAATTTTGTCAAAAAAAAAAAAAAGGGGCCCAGGCCCGGCCCTAGATATTGGGCCTAGGGCCAGGGCTTGGACTGGGCCTAGGTTTGCCTTCGGCAGGCCCGGCCCAGTTGGCAGCCCCACTGGCCCGGCCCCACAGCAGGCCCGATGGGCTTGGGCTGGGCCAGCCCAAGCCCGGCCCTTTGACAACTCTATTAAAATCCCAGTCGCCCTCTATTTGACTAGCGACTTTGGCATCGAACTCTGTATAAGTAACTAAGTATTTTAATAACAAAATGTTATCGTTGAAATGTTTTAACATTATTATAATTTATGTGAATTTTTTTTTATTGGTAGCGTATCTTTCTATTATGTTCCTACTCGCTTCTGGACATACATCATCCGCAGTAATTACTAGGGGTGAGCATTTAAATCGTTGCAACCGATCAAACTGTGAAAACCAAACAAACAAATCCGTCTATTTTCAAATCGATCTAAAAACCAATCGATTTTTTTTTCTTCACAAACCGTACATTCGGTTAGGTCGATTTGGTTCGATTTTTTTTGAAATCGTATATAATATAACATATCTATATTTTTACATAATCCTAATTATTTTTTACTAATCTTAGTTATCTAATCACTCATATAAAATGGGATAAATCCTAAATTCCATAGCGTAACACACATTTTTCACTTACCGTCTACATCTCACTAAGTGTTATTAATTATGATAAAAAAAAAATTCAATTTTTTGGAGCTTATTAGTATGTATAAATTATTAATTTTTGGGCCTAAAGTTGCCTAAAATTGAGTTTGGCCCAAACCGATTAAACCGTCCAAACCGAACCGTTCAACCCGCAAAAATTGAACCGTTGAAACCGAATCATTCAACTATGGTTCGATTTTTTTCCCCCAAACCGAGGTTGGTCAGTTCGGTTTGATATTCAGCCTCCAAATCGAACCAACCGAATCGTGCTCACCCTTAGTAATTATAGTTACGGCAAAGGTGATATGTCGTTATCCCAGCCGTCCAAATTAATTCCACAAATATGACTCACCTCATTTTGCCACGTCACCAGACTAGTTGGGGCATCTTATTTGCTATCTCAAGATGTTGTCTCTGGCCAGTAGAGTTGTTGCCGGAGAAATTCATAGTGGCATCGCTCTTATTAGGTGAGGAAGTATTATGCGACAACCAATGTTATCGCGCCTCATCCCGTCGCCCCTGTCGTTGCCTCCTCTTCTTTCGCCAAACCCATCTTTTCATCTTCCACCGCCATTGGTTCGATTCCCTTAAATCCACCCTCCATTAGAGAAAGTCCATCAACACTATGTTCCCAACCCATTCTGGTCATACCCAAGGGCCCTGGTCCCGCTTCACGCGAGCACGTCGACATTGTCAACGATCAATTTTCCAACGTATCAAACCGGTCAGCGCCCGCACGCCCAAGACACGTGTTTTTCTCGCTTCACGTGCTTCGTACGTGACTTAGACATTTTTATTTCGCGTCGACGTCACTAACGCTAGCGCGATCGTCACGTCGAAACCACCCGAGCACCTTTTCACCAAAAATGTCGACCGATGGCGCAACCGGAGCAACGGGGTCAACGGACAAAGGCCGTGGCCAACCCCATGGGGTCGGCCTCGGCCTCCTCCAAGGACATGGGGTCGGCCTCGGCCTCCCCCAAGGCCATGGGGTCGGCCTCGGCCTCCCATGGGGGTTGGCCTTGGCCTTCCTCCCCCGGTTCTTCACTTTTTGTGCAAAGTCCTTTCCGTACTTGTTTTGCTTCGTACGTGACTTTAACACCTTGTTCGTTACATGGGTATGATTCACGTCGACACGCTCGTCGTAACGCAACTTTCAGATTTCCCATTGCTCATCAAAACACCTACCGTCGGTGCGCCTGAAGTTCACCGAAAGGGGGAGTGGCCTTGGCCTCCCTTCATGGGAGTTGGCCATTGGCCTTGGCCACTCCCTAGGGTCGGCCTCGGCCTCCCCAGGGGTCGTGGCCTTGGCCTTCCCCCAATGTTCGGCCTATGGTCTCCCCTCCCGCGCGCACTTGTTTTCTCGAGTCTTTGCACCTCCGCGATGTTTACGGACGTTCGTACATCAACCTCGCGACGTCCGTCGTGCATCAACCTCGCGACGTCCGTCGTGCATCAACCTCGCGACGTCCGTCGTGCATCAACCTCGCGACGTCCGTCGTGCACCAACCCCGCGACGTCCGTCGTGCACCAACCTCGCGACGTCCGTTCGTGCACCAACCTCGCGACGTCCGTTCGTGCATCAACCTCAACCTCGCGACGTCCGTTCGTGCACCAACCTCGCGACGTCCGTTCGTGCACCAACCTCGCGACGTCCGTTCGTACATCAACCTCGCGACGTGCGTTGTGCATAAACCTCACGACGTCCGTTGTGCAACAACCTCGTGACGTCCGTCGTGCATCAACCTCGCAACATCCGTTCGTACATCAACCTCGCGACGTCCGTTCGTACATCAACCTTGCGACGTCCGTTCGTAAATCAACCTCGCGACGTCCGTCGTGCATTAACCTCGCGACGTCCGTCGTGCATCAACCTCGCGAGGTGCATCAACCTCGCGACGTCCGTCGTGCATCAACCTCGCGACGTCCGTCGTGCATCAACCTCGCGACGTCCGTTCGTGCATCAACCTCGCGACGTCCGTTCGTGCATCAACCTCGCGACGTCCGTCGTGCATCAACCTCGCGACGTCCGTCGTGCATCAACCTCGCGACATCCGTTCGTGCATCCACCTCGCGACGTTCGTCGTGTATCGACCCCGCGACGTCCGTTCGTCCATCGACCCCGCGACGTCCGTTCGTCCATCGACCCCGTGACATCCGTCGTGCATCAACCTCGCGACGTCCGTTCGTGCATCAACCTCGTGACATCCGTCGTCTGTGACCGCACACCGCTCCCGCGATGCCCATCGCCCAAAGTCGCACACTACCACCGAATGACCCGTCGCCGACGACCGCATACCATAACTACCAACTTTGTCATTACTATATGTTGCATTCATTATCTTGTTATGACAGGCACACTCAGCCCACACCTCGTCCCCGAGACACCGGATGCGCGCTCGAGAGCCATCGTCATGATACGTGCCCCCGACACCGAATATTGCTCCGTGATGTTCATCGCCGCGCCCACGCGCCATTCTCTTGATACGTGCCACCGACACCGAGTATTGCTCCACGACGTTTGTCGCAGCGCCCGTGCGTCATTCTCATGATACGTGCCCCCGGCACCAACTGTTGCTCCGCGACGTTCGTCGCCACGCCCTGCGCCATCGTCATGATACGTGCCCCCGGCACCAACTGTTGCTCCGCGACGTTCGTCGCCGCGCCCTTGCGCCATCGTCATGATACGTGCCCCCGGCACCAAGTATTGCTCCGCGCCGTGCGGCGCCGCACCCTGGCGCCATCGTCATGATACGTGCCCCCGGCACCAAGTATTGTTCGGCGACGTTCGTCGCCCCGCCCTCGCGCCATCGTCATGATACGTGCCCCCGGCGCCCAGTATTGCTTCGCGACGTTCGTCGCCGTGCCACTTTCATAACACGTGCCCCGGCACCAGGTATTGTCTCCGCGACGTTCGTCGTCGCGCCACTTTCATAACACATGCCCCGGCACCAAGTGTTGTGTTCGTGACGTTCGTCGCTCGCCCATGCACCACTTTTATAACATGTGCCTCGGCACCAGGTATTGTCACGTGCTATAGGCACCGCGACCATGCGCCACAATCATGTTGTATGTTACCGGGATGGGCTCACAGCCTTATAGCCATCTCCGTCTCAATCAAAGGGGAGGGGGGGGCTTCGGCCCTCGTACCGGGATGGGCTCACAACCTTATAGCCATCGCCGTCTCAATCAAAGGGGGGGCTTCGGCCCTCGTACCGGGATGGGCTCACAACCTTATAGCCATCGCCGTCTCAATCAAAAGGGGGGGGGGGGGCTTCGGCCCTCGTACCGCGATGGGCTCCCAACCTTCCAACCGTCGCCGTCTCAATCAAAGGGGGGGCTTCGGCCCTCGTACCGGGATGGGCTCACAACCTTATAGCCATCGCCGTCTCAATCAAGGGGGGGGGGGGGGGGCTTCGGCCCTCGTACCGGGATGGGCTCACAACCTTATAGCCCTCGTCGTCTCAATCAAAGGGGGGGCTTCGGCCCTCGTACCGGGATGGGCTCACAACCTTATAGCCGTCGCCGTCTCAATCAAAGGGGGGGCTTCGGCCCTCGTACCGGGATGGGCTCACAACCTTATAGCCGTAGCCGTCTCGATCAAAGGGGGGGCTTCGGCCCTCGTACCGGGATGGGCTCACAACCTTATAGCCATCGCCGTCTCAATCAAAAAGGGGGGCTTCAGCCCTCATACCGGGATGGCCTGACAACCTTATGGCCATCCCCGTGCCAATCAAAGGGGGGCTTCGGCCCTCGTACCGGGATCGGCTCACAACCTTATAGCCATCGCTGTCTCAATCAAAAGGGGGGGCTTCCGCCCTCGTACCGGGATGGGCTCATAACTTTATAGCCATCACAGTCTCAATCACAAGGGGGGGCTACGGCCCTCGTACCGGGATGGGCACACAACTTTATAGCCATCGCCGTAACAGTCACAGGGGGCTCCGGCACGAGGACCCCTCGCCATGGACTCAGAGCACTGGGCTACGACCATATACGCTCATGTTACCATTGATCGCCGACACCACCAGGGCAATGACCCCCGGGACCGGAGCCGGTCATCGGAGGGCATTGCGCCTAGTCCGCCTGGTAGTTGGCTACAGGGGTAACCCTCACCACTGTGAGGTTCTCTGCGCATCTCTTGACGCACCTCGTGGGATTCAATAAGGGCTTGGATTGGTGGCTGGGGCAACGGGTTTACTCTGATCACGCCGTCATGGTATGGCCAGGCTTCTCAGACAGGTAGAGCGACGCTGTGTGGGGCAGGCAACGCGAATTTGGGAACCGGCAGTCCAACAAAGAACCGCTATTTTGGGACCCCATGGTGACGTGTCACTCCTAGGGGACGACATGTGGCACTTTATGTCATAAGCACACTGTTTCCTATAAATAGTGAACTTTACAAATCAAACGGGGACTTCTTCATTCTCACAAAAATCACTTTCTCACTCTAGAATTGGAGAGCTCTTGGATTCTAGAGAGAGAAACATAAAATTGGACATAGCTTAAGATCGTAACATTGGACCTCGACTCGGACCCTGACTTGGACTATCGACTGTCGGCCCTGTTCGTCTTTGCCTTGCCTTCGCAGCACTGCCATTCCTCACGGCCTGTCTGGGAAGCCTTGCTCTCAGCCCTTACTCCGTCCTTACTGTCTCTCACTTTGCATACTTGGAAGCTGACACGGACTGCAGCCTTTGTGGCACCTCCACGTAAGTACGAACCCACTTTCCTTGCATCACACTACCAGTAAAAACTCAATCAACATCATCGAAGAAGCTCGTTTTACACCACCGTTCAGCAATACTACCATAAAACTCACCTCTTTGCCGACCGAATTTGTTTAAAAAGAGTGAGCATTAGATTTGAGAGAGTTTAGTGACGTGGTAAAGGGTTGTTCGTCAAATTTGTGGATTAATTTGGACGGCTGGAATTAAGAAAAATAACGTGTAACCAAGATTAACCCAAGGATATGTGTCCGTGTCCTTGTCCTCCACAGCAGGTCCAATAATAATTTTATAATAATAATAACTCACATTATGTCACTGATTACATCATCTGCTCCAGCCAAAGCTCTCTTTTACTGTGTGTGTGCAGAGAGAAGAAGAAAAACGAGAAATGGCATCAGCGAAGGCAGTGCCAAGGAGGAAACTGGGCTCTCAGGGCCTGGACGTGTCGGCAATTGGGCTGGGGTGCATGGGCATGTCGAGGGGCCACGGCCACCCCAAGCCCGAGCCGGAGATGATCAAGCTCATCCACCACGCCATCGACAGCGGCGTCACCTTCTTCGACACCTCCGACGTCTACGGGCCGCACACCAACGAGATCCTCATCGGCAAGGTAGTGCTCTACTAGCTGCTCCTTTCTCCCACCTTACTTGGTGTTTTGAAAGAAATGGAAAAAAGAATTGAACGCTAATCGGGTTGTAGCAACAACTGATGGGATGGTTATGGAAATTAATGGGTGAGTTGTTGTGGGTGCAGGCTTTGAAGGGAGGGAAGAGGGAGAAAGTTCAGGTGGCCACTAAATTTGGACGAGGGTGGAAAACGGAAAGCTGGTGGTGCAGGGAGATCCGGCGTATGTGCGGGCCTGCTGTGAGGCCAGCCTGAAGCGCCTGGATGTCGACTGCATCGATCTCTATTACGTTCATCGCATCGACACTTCTATTCCGATTGAAGTCACGGTTCGTCCCTTCATCTCTCTTGATCTTATTTTGGGTCTAGTTTTTTGCCTTCTTTTCTGCACGGATCAAATTAAAAAGTCAATTTTCTGTCCTTTGTAAGTTGCTCAGACAAAATATTACTGTCATCAAAATCTGAAGGCTTCGGTATTAAATGTGCCAATTGTTTTTCTAGGTCTGCCCTTTTTTTTTGGTAAACTTCAACAAATTTACTTGTAAAGATCTACAAAGTCCATTGCATTTTGTGTTTTTGGCTAGGTTGGAGAAATGAAGAAACTAGTTGAAGAGGGTAAAATAAAATATATAGGTCTGTCTGAGGCCTCCCCTGATACAATCAGAAGGGCTCATGCTGTTCACCCCATAACAGCTATCCAGCTGGAGTGGTCCTTGTGGACTAGGGATTCCGAGGAGGAAGTAATTCCTACTTGCAGGTGAGGGATCTCTTGTGATATCAATTCCGAGGAGGAAGTAATAGGTGACACTTCTAATTCTAATGCCCGTCGTATTATTATTATTTTTTCTTTTCAGAGAGCTCGGCATTGGAATTGTTCCATACCGTCCTCTAGGAAAGGGATTCTTTGCTGTAGGTCCAAAAGTGGCTGAGAGCTTGACTGAAAATGACTTCCGAAGGGTTTGTGCTTCTAAAAACTCTCTGCTGATGCAACAAGTAACGGGTCAAATAGAAGTTTTATGAGCATGGAAAATAATGAATAACGCAACTAGTTTTTCATGGTCATTAATTGTATGTCTGTATTGCTTCACTGATCGCTACGTGAGAGATACTGTATTTAATTGCATGTCTAGTTATTGTTACACAAAATTTCCTAGTTTCAACGATCGATTTAAAATGAGTTTGAAGCCTAGGCTTCATTAATGCATCAGTGTGAGATTGGGCAACAGCCTGATGCCTTTACTCCAAAGCTTTGGTTTTTGATGCTGAAGATTGTATTTTTTTTTCCTTCTAGACTGCGCCAAAATTTCAAGGCGAGAATTTGGAGCATAACAGAACTGCGTACGAGCGGGTTAAGGAAATGGCTGAGAAGAAGGGATGCACCCCATCACAGCTAGCGTTGGCGTGGGTCCTTCACCAAGGAAACGACGTGGTTCCCATTCCCGGCACTACTAAAATAGAAAATTTCAACGAGAACATTGGAGCTCTGTCCGAGAGCTTGACGCCCCAGGAGATGGCTGAGCTCGAGAAAATTGCTTCACTGATCAAGGGTGAGAGATATTCGGAGGCTGCCATGAAACTTAGCTGGAAGTATGCAAACACTCCACCCTTGTCCTCGTGGAAAGCTTCATAAAGAGGCCGACCACGAGTTTGGCATTAAGGCCTACAGACATAAGCACCTAATACATCAACTACAAAAGAAAGTCCGTAATACAAAATGAAATACATTCCTTGTAATCTAGCTTTTTCAACATGCAACGGGGTATGGTGGCAACCGGCAAGAAGTTAGTCTTGGATAACTAGTGTTGTGGTCGTACGTGCAAAATTTGGTAAGTCACATGCCTTCCGTTTCTTACAGATGAAATATATACGTAGAGAAGTTATAGTTGGACCCTAGTACGAACATCATGGATTATAGGTGATGCAGAATCGCCATTAGAATGTATGCCTCATTCTGTGTTATGCTCATCAAAATTTCTTGTTAATATGCCTGTCAACTTGTGGCAGCTAAAGTTCTTGTTAATATGCCTCATTCTCTGTTATGCTCATCAAAATCAAAAAGTTTTTTTGATTCTATGCTTACTCCAAAGTGTCATCACGCATCCACTTGAATTTTCTTCTTGTACCATCTTCTTCAAATTTGAAGATAACTAGCCAATTGAGATAAAGCACACTAAACTATGGAGAACCGTACTTGTATAAATGATACGCGTTGCAGCTAGTCCATGTTAGTAAAGTGCTTATTTTAAATACACTCAGTAAGACACTAAAAAATAAACTAAAATTGTTGAAGAAAATGTAGTGAAGAAAAATTTGACAGATTACAACCTAAGTAGAAAATTGACGAGACTAAATAGCATATAAACATTCACTAACTAAAAATGGACGTCCGTGGGGCCAAAAGTGTATATCATTTAGCCTAAATTAGCGTTCAAGAAATACAATCACTATCTTTAATAGATGGAACACTCTGGTATTAACTAGACGTCCACCACACTAGCTACATTGATGCTGTAGTAGTGTAAATATCTCTATCTCTAATGAAGGTGCAATATTTTCCTATTAGCAGATAGAACATGGGAGGGGTTAGTGAAAAAGTTTGGCCGTTAGGCTTATATAGAGAAACTTTAGCCTGATCTCAGAAGGTTGTTGTTTCATGGCTTGCTAGATTTTGGCATCAGGTTATTTTCTGGTCTTAAACGTTACGTATGTGGTTGAAAAATGTGATTGCCATGCTTGTTCCATGTATATGAAATACATTTTATGAGCAAAATATGTTGACTTGTGTCCATATTCTCATATGTCAGATACTTAGCAACCAATATGTTGCATTGCGTATGTATTCTCTCTTAATTGTTTACTTAGTTTTGTTATGATGCATGCTGATTTTTCTAACTGTGAACCCTCTAAAACATTGGTGTTCACGTGCATCGCACGTGCACTGGTGGCCTAAAAAGTATTGACGTTTTGGTACATGATGGAGCATCCTTTCACCTCGCATCCCGCTGAAAATCATTAACTTCCATGTCTGAGTTATGCAACTTGATCACTTCGGATCGGAGAGTTCAAATAAGGAATGAGTAAAAGTTGCCAATCAAAAGGGATCAGTACTAGCACCTCCAAAATCGTAACGTGTTAGAAAATCATGTCGAGTGTGCTTACTAGCGGCTGTTACGCTTGACAATTTTAATCCCTAGTCATTTTAACATCCCGAATAAAATGCAAGAAGAAGCCATAGAGGGTGTACCAAAATAAAGTGCATATGCAAGAGGAGTTGTCACTTGCTAGTCAACGTGAAAAAGTTCCGGGAACCAAGTTTGTATTTTCCCAATACAGGTATGTCGGCAGATAGATTCGTTGCTAAGCAACTTCTGGTGGTCTGGTAATGAAAACTACCGGGGTGTTCATTGGATCAACTGGCACGCCTTATGTGGACCTCGAGAAAATGGGGGACTAGCTTTTAAATCCGCGAGACTTATGAATATTGCATTACTTACAAAGATTGCTTGGCGTATTTGGGTTTCCCCCAACTCCACTCTAGCCCAAGTCTTCCAAGGTAAGTATTGCGTTCATCAGGACTTCTTCCACTCCCCTGCTACTGGAAACTTTTCAAGAGCATGGCGAAGTATTACTCTTGGACGTCAAACCCTTCAACAAGGTCTACGCTGGCAGGTGGGAAATGGTAGAAGTATCAATATATGGAACGACTGGTGGATACCGGATGTCAGATATTGTCCGATTCTTCGTTCCACTATAACCAGCAACTAGCCTATTCTAGTCAACGATCTTATTCAAAATGGTACATGGGATAATCGAAAGATTGATCAGTTGTTTTTGGCTGAGGTCGAACACAAAATTAAGGCCATCCATGTCGCAACAAATGATTTCGCGGATCAACAATTTTGGGGATACACAAAGGATGGAAACTTTGCTGTTGCCTCGGCTTACCTTATGCTATACCGTCAACAAACTATCAATCTTACTCAACAACCTAAACCTCTTTCCAAACCTCCGATTTACCTTAATGACATCTGGCGGAAACTGTGGAGCCTAAACTTACCGCTCAAATTTAATTTCTTGATTTGGCAAATCTTATGGGACCGACTACCTTTAGCGACAAATCTCTACCAGCGTCAGATCATCTCATCAAACCTTTGTCCCCTCTGTCACTCTGTACCTGAAGATTCAAACCATGCTTTCCTAACCTGCCCTGTGATCCGACCATACCTATTGGCTTCAAGACCACGGATATTGATCAACCTTTTACATAATGGCTCATAGCTTGGCTCACCCCACGTTCTTATCCCCCAGTTACCTGGCACACTCTCCTATATCTTTTTGTCACCCTTTGGTCCATATGGAATCATAGAAATAACTTAGTCTTTAGGAATATTCCCTTCCACCCTATGGCTGTGATATGCCAAATTTCTGTTTTAACTAAAAACATCTCCCAATACTCTCTTAAACTACCCACTGCACCTCGAACTCTTCCACAACCCAACTGCTCCCCGACTAGTAGGGATACTTGTTCTCTTAACCCCATAGGGACTTTCTCTTTACATTCCAGCCCTGCACAGTGTCCCTGCTTTGAACTTGTCACAATTAAAATGGTCATCCATGCCTGTTTTGATAAGCAAAGACTACGAGCTGGCGTTGGTCTAGTTTGTTACACAAATAATAACCGTTGTGGATCGGCAGCTTTTTCTACTTCTTCGTCTGATCATTATACTGCTCTATCCCACTGCCTGTTCCTTACATCACAGTGGGCTTTAACACACATTTTTTTACATATTCATGTGCTAACTACATCTCTTTTTCTCTTACATCAGATGTCGGGTTCTGAAGACATCCTGGATACGGTGGCACCTATTCTATATGACTTGTGCCATCTTTTACCTCAATTCCATCATTACAGTCTCAACAAGGCTAGTCCACGCACCATGAAGGAAGCACGATCCTTAGCTCTTTTTGCATGTCGGGCTCGCATATCTGTCTTTCAAGATTGGATAAGTGACAACCTGTGTAGCTAAGGATTGACAGAAAAGTTGGATTGTATTGTATGTAGTGGATGTTGTGTTATCGCTCCTTTTGGACACTTTTGAGTGGTTCTTCTTTATTTGTTTTGTGGGTTGATAAACCCTTTTCTGTAAGGCCTTAGGGCTGAACCTCTTTATTTATCTATGCAATTCTCTTATTACCAAAAAAAATGACAAACCCACAACCAAGAATCAAATTTCTGCAGCATGAGACATCGGCATGGGGCCTATGGAGGTGGAAACTACCAAGTTTGAGACTGTGGAAGGGGCTTAAGAAATCTGCCACGAGGCGAGATTTCAGTAGCCAGGTAATGAGGTCATTAAGGAGGCGAACCTAACCCAAAGGGGTTCGTGGAGTTGGCAAGGGACCTTGAGGTCCCGAGTTCGATTTTCCCCCGGGTTATATATATAAATTGCAGTTCTCACAAATTTTCCAATTGTGAAATTCTTTTTTAAAAAATAGGAGGCGAACCTATGGACAAAGACTATGCAGACTAAACAACAGGCGCCACTGACTTGTACTCTACATGAAGACACCATGCAAGTAATTTTTCCAGTACTCGATCGGCCCCAAATGACTGGCCGCGTTGAGCGAGTTATTACTTTGTCCCGATGACTGGCCGTGTTGTAATTGATGTGGCTGCTCAAAAGATGACGTGCATTTGCGAGGCAAGCTTTCAAGTTTCGGCCTACGTTAGGAAGCATCCATTCAGGCGTAATACACTACATGCCAGACCCGTTTACGTAAGACTGTGGTGCAAATACACTAACAGTGTGTATTTGGTGTTTACAATTACGGAATTCACAGTACTTTATTTTGTTGTTGTTTGGAATATTAAGAAAATAAATTGGAATTGGAATCGGATGTCATGGAATTTTGTTGGATTTGTTTATACAGCGTGGAATCCGATGAAAAACAGTCCGATTTCATAAGAATATAATTTATTCAATTAAAAGTAATTATTTACCGATCTTATGATGTCTAGATCTCTACAACCAATGAACACACCAGCCCATCCTTACTGTTACTACCGCGGCAACACCTTCATGACCATCACCACCTCCACCGCCACTTCTACTGCCACCATTATGTTACCGTCATTACCACCACCACTAGACGGTTACACTTGCTACGACCACAATACTATTGTCATAGCCACACGACACGACACCACCACCACAGTCACCAATATTCTCAAGTGTGTTACATTACCATCACGACTACCGTTATCGTCAATAGATAGCCATCGTCACTTCAACCGGCACACCATGATCACCACCACCACCGTCATTGTCACTAATATTACCAGCGGTTCAACTAAATAGACCATGTTCAACATTTATGTTATCACCACCACCACTATCTCTGTTGCTGCCACCATGACTACCATATCACCTAAATGCCATTACCAACACCTTACCATCACACCACCACCATAATTACAATCACTAGACTGCCCCACCACCTCCACCACTACCCATATCGATGTCGGCTACCGCCGATGCCATAGAAAAATTCCGTTGATGACGCCACACCACCATCAATAATTATACCATTAGATACACATCAATACCACAACTACCACCATGACCATCGTTACCATCACTTGACCACCCCACCACTTCCACCGTCAATGTCACTACCCCGTCACTTACGCCGCGGCAAGTCACACAACACCATCACCACATGATGACACCTGCACATGTTATAAAACCACTTACGATAGTTTGTTTTTCATCTTAAACCAAGGATATAATTGTCTAAAAGTTTATTACCTTTCAATTTCATATGTGTACTTAACACAAGATAGGAATTGTATCATTTGAGTTCCCTTATGTTCCAAATAATAAAAAGGGACTTGAATTTTGAATCCAATTCTTAATTTAAGATCCAAATATTAAAAGAATTGATTCCAAACAGTGTTTGAAAAAGACCTTGTCTCCATATAAGCTAGTGTGATCAAAGTAACAAAAATAGCGATATATTGGCGATATTCGCGATAAATTAATAGAAAGTATTAATCGCGAATTTATCGTGAATATTTGCAGGATTCGCGAACATCTCACGTATATCACGAGATTGACGAATTTATCGCGATATATTGCGAATATATCGCGAGCTGAAGTTCCTCTTTTGCCATCACACCAACCCATAATTTTTGCTTAATTTCAGTAAAAGAAATACCTATTTTAGTAAGCCACACATAATTATAAAGCACTAGGCATTCATTCTCTCTCGTTTTTTTTACCCATCGCTCGAAAAGAATGGAAGATTTCTTGTATTTTTGTTATTTCAGTTACATACTTTACAAAATTTCATACACTTAAAATCATTATAACCTGAGTGATTAATTACCGAATTATTTCCGATTTACTATACAAATTTTGTTATTCCGCCGTATTATTACCGATTGAATGACGAAGTTCTCCGAATAATTTCCCGAATACCGAATTTGTTATTATGAGTGTGATCTCAAAATGGGCTCAAATGTGAAAACTTCTAAGAGGCCCAAGTTTAGAGGCCCAAGTTCTGTATTGCTGATGAATTGGTCTGAAAGTCCAACAGGCTGAATTGAATAGACATGCAATCTGCGGACTACTGGAAACATGCCTAACAATATAATCATGTGTAACATTAATCACACCTGTTCTTGAGCTCTTTAAATTTCGGTTCGGGCCAATAAAAGGCAGAGCTCTACATTTTCCGAGCTCAGCCGGAACTCAATATTGGCTGGGCTTTTTGGTTCGGGCCTCATTCTGTTCATTCCGTATCAAGTAATTATATGTTGGATATATTATACAATAATTATATGTTCCATTTGGTCCTTTTTCTTATACTTTCGTGATCCAATAATCTCAAATAATTAGTACCAATGATTCAAAACTATACAATATTTAATTTTTAAATAGTTAACCAATCCATCGCTGGGCCGAGTGTTCGCCCACTTCAATGTAATTACAAATGTTAAACATATAATAAACAAGAAGTTGTATCTGGTTGGAACCAACGTAAGACGAATTTATAGTAAATAAAGATTACGCATACTACACTGAGTACCATGTTTATCATCAAAATGATAAACTAACATCATGGTTTTGAAAACAATTAAAGTAGACAATGTGCATACGAAGATAGCAAAATATAACAAGGGCTCGTTGCAAATAATCCTTGAGGTTTGTGTCGCTCTCTCACTTAACATTTTAAATCTGTTGGAATTGGACCCAGAATCGTCTCTCTATTATAAAGTGGGTGGGTGGTTGTCCACCTTGAGGGGCAAACCGGTAATTCTCTTAAGTCCTTCATCAAATCAACCACCGACATCATAAAATATAACCCCTCTCTTACGGATATACTCCATCCTATGGGTTGGTGGACATGTTGCGGTGGCGCACGATAGTTGTGGGTTGACGACCTGGGCTATGGGTGTTGGACTAGGCAGCATACGGGGTTGGGCTAGTAGTGGGCTGGTGGACATGCTGTGGTGGTGGCAGAAGTTGTGTTTTGACGAATTTTGGGATGTTGGTGTTGGACGAGGCATGGGTGATAGGGTCAGACGATACTGGATTGGTGGGCTGTAGGTCTATAGATCTGCTGGTGGTGTTGGACAAGGGAGCGTGCAGGGCTGGGTTTGCGGCGACGGAGACTACTGTGGGTTGACAAATTTTGGCTTTTGGTGTTAGACAAGGCGACGGCTAGTGGTCGCATTGGGCTGCTAGGACGTTGACGGGGCTGGGCTATGAGTGTTGGACGATGAGGCGAATGGGGCTGAATTGGTGGTTGGTAAACGGGCTTGGTTTGTGGCGGGGGCTGTGGGTTAACAGGTCCAGGTTAGTGACAAGCAGATTTTGGCGGTGCATATATGGTGGGTTGGTGCTGGTTCGGATTGGAGGGTAAGGGAGAACACCTACGAGTTTATACGTTTGCCCTTTCAAAATAATCACGTGAGGTGCCATGGGAATGACTGTTCACTTTTATCAACAGAAATTCAATTTTGTCTCCTATTGCAATGAATCTAAAATGCTAGGGTGTTACGGAATACAAGTAAATTTTGAAGCCTTAAGTGAGAAAATAATGCAAATCTCAGGGATTTATTTATAATTTACCCATCAAATAACTATCA
Source organism: Escallonia rubra (assembly GCA_033065855.1). Classification (NCBI taxonomy): domain Eukaryota; kingdom Viridiplantae; phylum Streptophyta; class Magnoliopsida; order Escalloniales; family Escalloniaceae; genus Escallonia; species Escallonia rubra. The sequence continues at coordinate 46,454 of JAVXUO010001718.1, forward strand.
AACGTTCCACTCTAAAGGATTTTTGTTTTTAACAGAAAGAACTTTGAAACCATGTTTGAAAGCCATAATGTTTTTTCAAGAGAATCAACTCACCGGTCACCAATCTTCCATGAAGTAAATGAGTATATCAAGATAACATCCAAAATTCTTAAAAAAAAAAATTATATGTAACTTGATCGATGGTCACGAGTATTTTAGACTGCTGGGTATATTATACAATAATTATATGTTCCATTTGGTCCTTTTTCTTATTCTTTCGTGATCCAATAATCTCAAATAATTAGTACCAATGATTCAAAATTATACAATATTTAATTTTTAAATAGTTACCCTATCCGTCGACTCTTTTTTTTTTTTTTTTTCTTTCCTATGCTACACCTTATTGAACCATTACCTCATTGCTCAACCATCAAGTATAACCAAAGTCGAAATCAAACTACAAAGGTTTGCAGGAAGCGCAGAGCAAGCGGTGGCAAAAGCAATATGGGAAGCAATAATTTGGCAAAGGTTAATGGATATCCCCAGGTCGAAATCATCACTGATTGTTTTGCATTAGTAAAAAATTGGCCTTCTTTGAAACTCGAAGAACCTGTTTATTTTCAGTCCTAACAAATAATACAAACTTACGTGGAAGTTTATTTATTTTTTCTTTTTTATATAATATTATTCAGGTGCAGAGAGAGCATAGCCAAAGCTTATGACCTAGCTAAGGAAGCTATAAAATGAAGTGTACTGATAAATGAAAAAAAACACATACGTCAAAGATAAAACACACTTATTTAGCAACTTCAAGTTCCTTACATTAGGTTCCCTTGTAATCCCCTTCACAAAAAACTAAAGCAAAATAAATATTTTAATTCACCTTTCCCTCCCTTCTTGATTAATAAACCACCTTTGGCAATAGATTTCCCCTGACACCATAACCATCGCCACCCTATCAATACCTCATATGGACCATCCACAGTCACCACCGTGGGTGCCTAACCCAAACCAATAGCTAGACATGAGCACGGTCCGCTAATTGAGGATGAAAACTAAACTGAACAGACCGTCATTGGTTTGAAAAAGGAAAAAAAAAATTGCAATTGAACGGTTCCGTTTCAATGGATTAACCGGTTTGGACTTGTAATAATTTTTGGACTTGTTTGAGCGTACCCATTGACTTTTTGGCATTTGTGTATATACAATGACAGTTTGTTTGGAGCATATATGTCGCAGTTATTGTAGAGTTACTTATATATGTTGTGGTAAATAATAAGTATAGTCCATTGACCGAGCGCGCAACTTGAGATAAGTTGTCCGCGGCCTTTCATACACGATCTATAGACGGTTCAAATATTTTGTTTTTACATTTTTTTAAATACCTTCGTTATATTTAAGTTAAATATAGCAGACATACTTAAAAAATACCTATGTAGCGGATAATTTTTGACAAAAATACCCTCGAGCTTAAGGGAGACACATGATGCCATAATGTCCAGCCGCTACATAATATAACGGATAACTAGGCTCTCTTCTAACTTGTTTTCTCTCTCTCTCCTTTCTCTCATCATTATTCTGACATGTTTCTCCTTCTCTCTCTTTTCTCTCACCACTTTTTTATTTTCTCTCTCATCATCATTTCTTCTCCGTCTCTCTCAGGCACAAACCAAGTTGAATCTCTTCCTACTTTTTTTCTCTTTCTCTCTGCTTTCTCTCATCATTATTATGACACGTTTCTCTTTCTCTCTCCTTTCTCTCCTCATTATTATTATGACATGTTTCTCTTTCTCTCTTTTCTCTCACTACTTTTTTCTTTTTTCTTTCATCCTCTCCTCCTCTCATCTCCTCTCCTTTATTCTCTCTCTCTCTCTCTCTCTCTCTCTCTCTCTCTCACGCACAAACAAAGTTGAATTGCCAGTGCGCATATCAGCTCAAAGCCTTAAAATGAAGGTCGCCAGTCAAATAGTCTTGAGTAGACAATTTTTTCTCAAGCATCTCTACAGATAATGCCACTTATATGAACAACTCAATAACAGTTCTAAGATGGAACCAAGATTTTTCATCAATTTCCTTTCCCTTTTAAAACTCAATGTTTCCAATATGGAAAATTGCAGCCACAACTCGGAAGATAGCATCTTGAGAGAGGAACATATATTAACATCCAAAGACCATGCATAATACTCAACCAAGCCTTTTTTCCATATGAATTAACTCCCCCATGGATACCAATGACATCCATTGCTCTGAATGTGTGTGCGCGCGTGTGTGTGTGTGTGTGTGAGAGAAAGAGAGAAAAGAAAGGAGGGGAGAGGAGGATGAGAGAGAAAACAAAAAAGTGCCTAGAGAAAAGAGAGAGAAAGATAAACATGTCAGAATAATAACGAGAGA
>JAVXUO010003148.1:0-351043 GCA_033065855.1 Escallonia rubra
GCTGGAGTGGTCCTTGTGGACTAGGGATTCCGAGGAGGAAGTAATTCCTACTTGCAGGTGAGGGATCTCTTGTGATCTCAATTCTAGCTGGAGGAAGTAATAGGTGACACTTCTAATTCTAATGCCCGTCGTATTATTATTATTTTCTTTTTCAGAGAGCTCGGCATTGGAATTGTTCCATACCGTCCTCTAGGAAAGGGATTCTTTGCTGTAGGTCCAAAAGTGGCTGAGAGCTTGACTGAAAATGACTTCCGAAGGGTTTGTGCTTCTAAAAACTCTCTGCTGATGCAACAAGTAACGGGTCAAATAGAAGTTTTATGAGCATGGAAAATAATGAATAACGCAACTAGTTTTTCATGGTCATTAATTGTATGTCTGTATTGCTTCACTGATCGCTACGCGAGATACTGTATTTAATTGCATGTCTAGTTATTGTTACACAAAATTTCCTAGTTTCAACGGTCGATTTAAAATGAGTTTGAAGCCTAGGCTTCATTAATGCATCAGTGTGAGATTGGGCAACAGCCTGATGCCTTTACTCCAAAGCTTTGGTTTTTTATGCTGAAGATTGTATTTTTTTTCCTTCTAGACTGCGCCAAAATTTCAAGGCGAGAATTTGGAGCATAACAGAACTGCGTACGAGCGGGTTAAGGAAATGGCTGAGAAGAAGGGATGCACCCCATCACAGCTAGCGTTGGCGTGGGTCCTTCACCAAGGAAACGACGTGGTTCCCATTCCCGGCACTACTAAAATAGAAAATTTCAACGAGAACATTCGAGCTCTGTCCGAGAGCTTGACGCCCCAGGAGATGGCTGAACTCGAGAAAATTGCTTCACTGATCAAGGGTGAGAGATATTCGGAGGCTGCCATGAAACTTAGCTGGAAGTATGCAAGCACTCCACCCTTGTCCTCGTGGAAAGCTTCATAACGGACCACGAGTTTGGCATTAAGGCCTACAGACATAAGCACCTAATACATCAACTACAGAAGAAAGTCCGTAATACAAAATGAAATACATTCCTTGTAATCTAGCTTTTTCAACATGCAACGGGGTATGGTGGCAACTGGCAAGAAGTTAGTCTTGGATTACTAGTGTTGTGGTCGTACGTGCAAATTTTGGTAAGTCACATGCCTTCCGTTTCTTACAGGATGAAATATATATGTAGAGAAGTTATAGTTGGACCCTAGTACGAACATCATGGATTATAGGTGATGCAGAATCGCCATTAGAATGTATGCCTCATTCTGTGTTATGCTCATCAAAATTTCTTGTTAATATGCCTGTCAACTTGTGGCAGCTAAAGTTCTTGTTAATATGCCTCATTCTCTGTTATGCTCATCAAAATCAAAAAGTTTTTTTGATTCTATGCTTACTCCAAAGTGTCATCACGCATCCACTTGAATTTTCTTCTTGTACCATCTTCTTCAAATTTGAAGATAACTAGCCAATTGAGATAAAGCACACTAAACTATGGAGAACCGTACTTGTATAAATGATACGCGTTGCAGCTAGTCCATGTTAGTAAAGTGCTTATTTTAAATACACTCAGTAAGACACTAAAAAATAAACTAAAATTGTTGAAGAAAATGTAGTGAAGAAAAATTTGACAGATTACAACCTAAGTAGAAAATTGACGAGACTAAATAGCATATAAACATTCACTAACTAAAAATGGACGTCCGTGGGGCCAAAAGTGTATATCATTTAGCCTAAATTAGCGTTCAAGAAATACAATCACTATCTTTAATAGATGGAACACTCTGGTATTAACTAGACGTCCACCACACTAGCTACATTGATGCTGTAGTAGTGTAAATATCTCTATCTCTAATGAAGGTGCAATATTTTCCTATTAGCAGATAGAACATGGGAGGGGTTAGTGAAAAAGTTTGGCCGTTAGGCTTATATAGAGAAACTTTAGCCTGATCTCAGAAGGTTGTTGTTTCATGGCTTGCTAGATTTTGGCATCAGGTTATTTTCTGGTCTTAAACGTTACGTATGTGGTTGAAAAATGTGATTGCCATGCTTGTTCCATGTATATGAAATACATTTTATGAGCAAAATATGTTGACTTGTGTCCATATTCTCATATGTCAGATACTTAGCAACCAATATGTTGCATTGCGTATGTATTCTCTCTTAATTGTTTACTTAGTTTTGTTATGATGCATGCTGATTTTTCTAACTGTGAACCCTCTAAAACATTGGTGTTCACGTGCATCGCACGTGCACTGGTGGCCTAAAAAGTATTGACGTTTTGGTACATGATGGAGCATCCTTTCACCTCGCATCCCGCTGAAAATCATTAACTTCCATGTCTGAGTTATGCAACTTGATCACTTCGGATCGGAGAGTTCAAATAAGGAATGAGTAAAAGTTGCCAATCAAAAGGGATCAGTACTAGCACCTCCAAAATCGTAACGTGTTAGAAAATCATGTCGAGTGTGCTTACTAGCGGCTGTTACGCTTGACAATTTTAATCCCTAGTCATTTTAACATCCCGAATAAAATGCAAGAAGAAGCCATAGAGGGTGTACCAAAATAAAGTGCATATGCAAGAGGAGTTGTCACTTGCTAGTCAACGTGAAAAAGTTCCAGGAACCAGGTTTGTATTTTCCCAATACAGGTATGTCGGCAGATAGATTCGTTGCTAAGCAACTTCTGGTGGTCTGGTAATGAAAACTACCGGGGTGTTCATTGGATCAACTGGCACGCCTTATGTGGACCTCGAGAAAATGGGGGACTAGCTTTTAAATCCGCGAGACTTATGAATATTGCATTACTTACAAAGATTGCTTGGCGTATTTGGGTTTCCCCCAACTCCACTCTAGCCCAAGTCTTCCAAGGTAAGTATTGCGTTCATCAGGACTTCTTCCACTCCCCTGCTACTGGAAACTTTTCAAGAGCATGGCGAAGTATTACTCTTGGACGTCAAACCCTTCAACAAGGTCTACGCTGGCAGGTGGGAAATGGTAGAAGTATCAATATATGGAACGACTGGTGGATACCGGATGTCAGATATTGTCCGATTCTTCGTTCCACTATAACCAGCAACTAGCCTATTCTAGTCAACGATCTTATTCAAAATGGTACATGGGATAATCGAAAGATTGATCAGTTGTTTTTGGCTGAGGTCGAACACAAAATTAAGGCCATCCATGTCGCAACAAATGATTTCGCGGATCAACAATTTTGGGGATACACAAAGGATGGAAACTTTGCTGTTGCCTCGGCTTACCTTATGCTATACCGTCAACAAACTATCAATCTTACTCAACAACCTAAACCTCTTTCCAAACCTCCGATTTACCTTAATGACATCTGGCGGAAACTGTGGAGCCTAAACTTACCGCTCAAATTTAATTTCTTGATTTGGCAAATCTTATGGGACCGACTACCTTTAGCGACAAATCTCTACCAGCGTCAGATCATCTCATCAAACCTTTGTCCCCTCTGTCACTCTGTACCTGAAGATTCAAACCATGCTTTCCTAACCTGCCCTGTGATCCGACCATACCTATTGGCTTCAAGACCACGGATATTGATCAACCTTTTACATAATGGCTCATAGCTTGGCTCACCCCACGTTCTTATCCCCCAGTTACCTGGCACACTCTCCTATATCTTTTTGTCACCCTTTGGTCCATATGGAATCATAGAAATAACTTAGTCTTTAGGAATATTCCCTTCCACCCTATGGCTGTGATATGCCAAATTTCTGTTTTAACTAAAAACATCTCCCAATACTCTCTTAAACTACCCACTGCACCTCGAACTCTTCCACAACCCAACTGCTCCCCGACTAGTAGGGATACTTGTTCTCTTAACCCCATAGGGACTTTCTCATTACATTCCAGCCCTGCACAGTGTCCCTGCTTTGAACCTGTCATAATTAAAATGGTCATCCTGCCTGTTTTGATAAGCAAAGACTACGGGCTGGCGTTGGTCTGGTTTGTTACACAAATAATAACCGTTGTGGATCGACAGCTTTTTTTACTTTTTCGTCTGATCATTATACTGCTCTGTCCCACTGCCTGCTCCTTACATCACAGTGGGCTTTAACACACAATTTTTTACATATTCATGTGCTAACTACATCTCTTTTTCTCTTACATTAGATGTCGGGTTCTGAAGACATCCTGGATACGGTGGCACATATCCTATATGACTTGTGCCATCTTTTACCTCAATTCCATCATTACAGTCTCAACAGGGCTAGTCCACGCACCTTGAAGGAAGCACGATCCTTAGCTCTTTTTGCATGTCGGGCTCGCATATCTGTCTTTCAAGATTGGATAAGCGACAACCTGTATAGCTAAGGATTGACATAAAAGTTAGATTGTACTGTATGTAGTAGATGTTGTGTTACCGCTCCTTTTGGACACTTTTGAGCGGTTCTTATTAATTTGTTTTTGTGGGTTGATAAACCCTTTTCTGTAAGGCCTTAGGGCTGAACATCTTTATTTATCTATGCAATTCTCTTATTACCAAAAAAAATGACAAACCCACAACCAAGAATCAAATTTCTGCAGTATGAGACATCGTCATAGGGCGTATGGAGGTGGAAACTACCGAGTTTGAGACTGTGGAAGGGGCTTAAGAAATCTGCCACGAGGCGAGATTTCAGTAGCCAGGTAATGAGGTCATTAAGGAGGCGAACCTAACCCAAAGGGGTTCGTGGAGTTGGCAAGGGACCTTGAGGTCCCGAGTTCGATTTTCCCCCGGGTTATATATATAAATTGCAGTTCTCACAAATTTTCCAATTGTGAAATTCTTTTTTAAAGAACAGGAGTCGAGCCTATGGACAAAGACTATGCAGACTAAACAACAGGCGCCACTGACTTGTACTCTACATGAAGACACCATGCAAGTAATTTTTCCAGTACTCGATCGGCCCCAAATGACTGGCCGCGTTGAGCGAGTTATTACTTTGTCCCGATGACTGGCCGTGTTGTAATTGATGTGGCTGCTCAAAAGATGACGTGCATTTGCGAGGCAAGCTTTCAAGTTTCGGCCTACGTTAGGAAGCATCCATTCAGGCGTAATACACTACATGCCAGACCCGTTTACGTAAGACTGTGGTGCAAATACACTAACAGTGTGTATTTGGTGTTTAGAATTACGGAATTCACAGTACTTTATTTTGTTGTTGTTTGGAATATTAAGAAAAGAAATTGGAATTGGATGTCATGGGATTTTGTTGGATTTGTTTATACAGCGTGGAATCCGATGAAAAATAGTCTGATTTCATAAGAATATAATTTATTCAATTAAAAATAATTATTTGCCTATCTTATGATGTCTAGATCTCTACAACCAATGAACACACCAGCGCCATCCTTACTGTTACTACCGCGACAACACCTTTATGACCATCACCACCTCCACCGCCACTTCTACTGCCACCATTATGTTACCGTCATTACCACCACCGCTAGACGGTTACACTTGCTACGACCACAATACTATTATCATTGCCACAGGACACGACACCACCACCACAGTCACCAATATTCTCAAGTGTGTTACATTACCATCACGAATACCGTTATCGTCAATAGATAGTCATTGTCGCTTCTACCGGCACACTACGTTTACCACCACCACCGTCATTGTCACTAATATTACCAGCGGTTCAACTAAATAGACCATGTTCAACATTTATGTTATCACCACCACCACTATCTCTGTTGCTGCCACCATGACTACCATATCACCTAAATGCCATTACCAACACCTTACCATCACACCACCACCATCATTACAATCACTAGACTGCCCCACCATCTCCACCACTGCCCATGTCGCTGTCGGCTACCGCTGATGCCATAGAAAAATTCCGTTGATGACGCCACACCACCATCAATAATTATACCATTAGATACACATCAATACCACAACTACCACCATGACCATCGTTACCATCACTTGACCACCCCACCACTTCCACCGTCAATATCACTACCCCGTCACTTACGCCGCGGCTAGTCACACAACACCATCACCACGTGATGATACCTGCACATGTTATAAAACCACTTACGATAGTTTGTTTTTCATCTTAAACCAATGATATAATTGTCTAAAAGTTTATTACCTTTCAATTTCATATGTGTACTTAACACAAGATAGGAATTGTATCATTTGAGTTCCCTTATGTTCCAAATAATAAAAAGGGACTTGAATTTTGAATCCAATTCTTAATTTAAGATCCAAATATTAAAAGAATTGATTCCAAACAATGTTTGAAAAAGACCTTGTCTCCATATAAGCTAGTGTGATCAAAGTAACAAAAATAGCGATATATTGGCGACATTCGCGATAAATTAATAGAAAGTATTAATCGCAAATTTATCGTGAATATTTGCAGGATTCGCCAACATCTCACGTATATCGCGAGATTGACGAATTTATCGCGAATATATCGCGAGCTGAAGTTCCTCACCCATAATTGTTTCTTAATTTCTGTAAAAGAAATACCTATTTTAGTACGCCACACATATTTATAAAAAACTAGTCATACATTACCTCTCTTTTTTTTACCCATCACTTGAAAAGAATAGAAGATTTCTTGTATATTTGTTATGTCAGTTACGTACTTTACAACAATTCATACACTAAACATCATTATAACCTGATTGATTAAGTACCGAACTATTCTCGATTTACGATACAACTTTAATTATTCCGCCGTATTATTACCGATTGAATGACGAAGTTCTCCGAATAATTTCCCGAATACCGAATTTGTTATTATGAGTGTGATCTCAAAATGGGCTCAAATGTGAAAACTTCTAAGAGGCCCAAGTTTAGAGGCCCAAGTTCTGTATTACTGATGAATTGGTCTGAAAGTCCAACGGGCTGAATTGAATAGGCATGCAATCTGCGGACTACTGGAAACATGCCTAACAATATAATCATGTGTGACATTAATCACACCTGTTCTTGAGCTCTTTAAATTTCGGGTCGGGCCAATAAAAGGCAGAGCTCTACATTTTCCGAGCTCAGCCGGAACTCAATATTGGCTGGGCTTTTTGGTTCGGGCCTCATTCTGTTCATTCCGTATCAAGTAATTATATGTTGGATATATTATACAATAATTATATGTTCCATTTGGTCCTTTTTCTTATACTTTCGTGATCCAATAATCTCAAATAATTAGTACCAATGATTCAAAACTATACAATATTTAATTTTTAAATAGTTAACCAATCCATCGCTGGGCCGAGTGTTCGCCCACTTCAATGTAATTACAAATGTTAAACATATAATAAACAAGAAGTTGTATCTGGTTGGAACCAACGTAAGACGAATTTATAGTAAATAAAGATTACGCATACTACACTGAGTACCATGTTTATCATCAAAATGATAAACTAACATCATGGTTTTGAAAACAATTAAAGTAGACAATGTGCATACGAAGATAGCAAAATATAACAAGGGCTCGTTGCAAATAATCCTTGAGGTTTGTGTCGCTCTCTCACTTAACATTTTAAATCTGTTGGAATTGGACCCAAAATCATCTCTCTATTATAAAGTGGGTGGGTGGTTGTCCACCTTGAGGGGCAAACCGGTAATTCTCTTAAGTCCTTCATCAAATCAACCGCCACCGTCATAAAATCTAACCCTTCTCTCGCAGATATACTCCATCCTCTGGGTTGGTGGACATGTTGTGGTGGCGCGCGATAGTTGTGGGTTGACGACCAGGGCTATGGGTGTTAGACTAGGCAGCATATGGGGTTGGGTTAGTAATGGGTTGGTGGATACGCTGTAGTGGTGGCAGAAGTTGTGGTTTGACGAATTTTGGGATGTTGGTGTTGGACGAGGCATGGGTGATAGGGTCGGACGATACTGGGTTGGTGGGCTGTAGGTTTATAGATCTGCTGGTGGTGTTGGACAAGGGAGCGTGCGGGGCTGGGTTTGCGGCGATGGAGACTACTGTGGGTTGACAAACTTTGGCTTTTGGTGTTAGACGAGGCGGCGACTAGTGGTCGCATTGGGCTGATAGGACGTTGACGGGGCTGGGCTATGAGTGTTGGACGAGGAGACGAACGGGGCTGAATTGGTGGTTGGTAAACGGGCTTGGTTTGTGGCGGGGGCTGTGGGTTAACAGGTCCAGGTTAGTGACAAGCAGATTTTGGCGGTGCATATATGGTGGGTTGGTGCTGGTTCGGATTGGAGGGTAAGGGAGAACACCTACGAGTTTATACGTTTGCCCTTTCAAAATAATCACGTGAGGTGCCATGGGAATGACTGTTCACTTTTATCAACAGAAATTCAATTTTGTCTCCTATTGCAATGAATCTAAAATGCTAGGGTGTTACGGAATACAAGTAAATTTTGAAGCCTTAGGTGAGAAAATAATGCAAATCTCAGGGATTTATTTATAATTTACCCATCAAATAACTATCAAATGTTCCACTCTAAAGGATTTTTGTTTTTAACAGAAAGCACTTTGAAACCATGTTTGAAAACCATAATGTTTTTTCAAGAGAATCAACTCACCGGTCACCAATCTTCCGTGAAGTAAATGAGTATATCAAGATAACATCCAAAATTCTTAAAAAAAAAAATTATATGTAACTTGATCGATGGTCACGAGTATTTTAGACTGTTGGATATATTATACAATAATTATATCTTCTATTTGGTCCTTTTTCTTATTCTTTCGTGATCCAATAATCTCAAATAATTAGTACCAATGATTCAAAATTATACAATATTTAATTTTTAAATAGTTACCCTATCCGTCGACTTTTTTTTTTTTTTTTTTTCTTTCCTATGCTACACCTTATTGAACCATTACCTCATAGCTCAACCATCAAGTATAACCAAAGTCGAAATCAAACTACAAAGGTTTGAAGGAAGCGCAGAGGCAAAAGAACTATCGGAAGCAATAATTTGGCAAAGGTTAATAGATATCCCCAGCTCGAAATCATTACTGATTGTTTTGCATTAGTAAAAAGATGGCCTTCTTTGAAACTCGAAGAACTTGTTTATTTTCAGTCCTAGCAAATAATACAAACTTACGTGGAAGTTTATTTATTTTTTCTTTTTTATATAATATTAATCAGGTGCAGAGAGAGCATAGCCAAAGCTTATGACCTAGCTAAGGAAGCTATAAAATGAAGTGTACTGATGACTTCATATCAATAAATGAAAAAAAAAAACATACGTCAAAGATAAAACACACTTATTTAGCAACTTCAAGTTCCTTACATTAGGTTCCCTTGTAATCCCCTTCACAAAAAACTAAAGCAAAATAAATATTTTAATTCACCTTTCCCTCCCTTCTTGATTAATAAACCACCTTTGGCAATAGATTTCCCCTGACACCATAACCATCGCCACCCTATCAATACCTCATATGGACCATCCACAGTCACCACCGTGGGTGCCTAACCCAAACCAATAGCTAGACATGAGCACGGTCCGCTAATTGAGGATGAAAACTAAACTGAACAGACCGTCATTGGTTTGAAAAAGGAAAAAAAAAATTGCAATTGAACGGTTCCGTTTCAATGGATTAACCGGTTTGGACTTGTAATAATTTTTGGACTTGTTTGAGCGTACCCATTGACTTTTTGGCATTTGTGTATATACAATGACAGTTTGTTTGGAGCATATATGTCGCAGTTATTGTAGAGTTACTTATATATGTTGTGGTAAATAATAAGTATAGTCCATTGACCGAGCGCGCAACTTGAGATAAGTTGTCCGCCCGATCTGGCCTTTCATACACGATCTATAGACGGTTCAAATATTTTGTTTTTACATTTTTTTAAATACCTTCGTTATATTTAAGTTAAATATAGCAGACATACTTAAAAAATACCTATGTAGCGGATAATTTTTGACAAAAATACCCTCGAGCTTAAGGGAGACACATGATGCCATAATGTCCATCCGCTACATAATGTAGCGGATGACTAAGCTCTCTTCTGACTTGTTTTCTCTCTCTCTCTCATCATCATTATTCTGACATGTTTCTCCTTCTCTCTCTTTTCTCTCACCACTTTTTTATTTTCTCTCTCATCCTCTTCTCTCTTTCTCTCTCACACGCACAAACAAAGTTGAATCTCTTCTTACTTTTTTTTTTCTTTCTCTATCATTTCTCTCATCATTATTGTGACATGTTTCTCTTTCTCTCTCCTTTCTCTCGTCATTATTATGACATGTTTTTCTTTCTCTCTTTTCTCTCACTACTTTTTTATTTTATCTTTCATCCTCACCTCATCTCATCTCCTCTCCTTTATTCTCTCTCTCTCTCTCTCTCTCTCTCTCTCACTCACGCACAAACAAAGTTGAATCCCCAGTGCGCATAACAGCTCAAAGCCTTAAAATGAAGGTCGCCAGTCAAATAGTCTTGAGTAGACAATTTTTTCTCAAGCATCTCTACAGATAATACCACTTACACGAACAACTCAACAACAATTTTCAGATGGAACCAAGATTTTTCATCAATTTCTTTTCCCTTTGAAAACTCAATGTTTCCAATATGGAAAATTGCAGCCACAACTCGGAAGATAGCATCTTGAGAGAGGAACATATATTAACATCCAAAGACCATGCATAATACTCAACCAAGCCTTTTTTCCATATGAATTAACTCCCCCATGGATACCAATGACATCCATTGCTCTGAATGTGTGTGCGCGCGTGTGTGTGTGTGTGTGTGAGAGAAAGAGAGAAAAGAAAGGAGGGGAGAGGAGGATGAGAGAGAAAACAAAAAAGTGCCTAGAGAAAAGAGAGAGAAAGATAAACATGTCAGAATAATAACGAGAGAAAGGAGAGGGAAAGAGGAAAAAAAGGTCAGCCTAGTCATCCGCTATATTACGTAGCGGATGACTAATATAGCGGACGCTAGAGGGTATTTTTATAAAAAAATTGTTTGCGACATAATGTAGCGGACGTACTTAAAAAAAACGTAAAAAGAATATATGGACCGTCTACAGATTGTGTATGGACGGCCAAATCGAATGGACAACTTAATCCAAGTTACCCGCACGATCAACGGATCAGCTCTCATATATATATATATAGTCGAATTCGGTTTAGAACCGTTCCAAAAAGAACAAATTATTCCAATCGAACTGATCTTCTGATTGAAAAAAGAACAACAAAATTGATTATTTTTTGTAAATTGATTGAAAATAGAACAACAAAAAGAACGGTTTAACTGCTTACTCCCGCCGGAACAACATTTGGTAAAGTCGTGATTTGGCTTGCCAAGTAGCCAAGCTCAAGGGTACGTGATGATCTTCCTTTCGAAGAGGAAGAAGATGACGAGTTGCTGTTCAAACTTAGAACTCTCGAATTTACTATTCCCTTTTCTTGAATGTTCTAAACAGATAACTTACTTAGAACTCTCAAGTTTACTATTCCCCTTTCTTGAATTTTCTAAACACGGGGATAACTTGAAAGTGATGCTGGCTAGTGGTGGGAATGTACACGAGGTCTCTGTCAGTATCTTAAAGTGATCTTAAATCTATTCCACTGTGTCTTTTCATGTTCATTTTTATGATTAAATCTATATTCTACAATGGATATTAGACTATTCAACAAGAGCATTAAAGGCAAATTGCTGTGACAACTGGCTCCATGAGGCAAAGGCCACACAGACTAATAACATAGATAAACGTGACTAATATTATCAAATAAATAAAATCGTGTCACATTAAAATATCCTGCCGCACGCAAGCCGATAAACGTGACTAGTGGAGTACAATTAAAAGTTGTGTCACATTAAAATTCGGTCGCACTTTATTTCACTAGCAACTTTCTTATCTAACTTTTGCTACATAAGTCTTTTACGCCTCGTTTGGCGCGATTTTTTTTTCCTCTTTTTTTTTCAGTTTTGAAAATTAAAAAAATAGTGCGTTTGGTAACCATTTTTTTTCTTCTCCAATTTAAAAAATCAGTTTTTAAACTGAAGAATAAAAAAAAAAAACTCCAAAAACTGATTTTTTTTTTCTCACTTTTGGTTTTTTTTTTTGGACCACCACCGCCGGAAGCCACCTCAGGCGACCACCGCCGGCCGCCGGCGATCACCTCCGGCCGCCGGCGACCACCGCCGGAGACTGCCGGCAGCCACCTCCGGCCACCACCACCATCGTTACACCCCACCACCGCCACCGCAAACCACAAAAAAAAAAGTCAAAATAAAAAGGGTTACCAAACACCAAAAAAAAAAAAAAACTAAAAAAAAAGGGTTATCAAACACCCACTTGTTTTTGTAAAAAAGAAAAATTAAGCTGCTCTTTAAAAACTGAAAACAAAAAAAAAAGTTTTGTCAAACGAACCCTTAGTTAACCCAAAAGAGTAGTGGAATTGGCGAGGGGCCTCGAGGTCCCGAGTTTGATTCTCTCCCCTCCCCTCCCTTCCCCTCCTGGGTTATATATATGAAATGCAGTTTTCACAAATTTTTCAATACTTTATGATTATTATAAAAAAATTAATTGTTTCAAATACTTTATGATTATTATATGAACAACTTTTTATTTGTTTGTGAACTACATTTAGATTTTTTTTTTGTTACTTTCTTATTTTTGTCGGAACGAACATGGATCCTCTACAGTAACAGTGAAGGTGCTAATTCCACAAATCTGACTCACCACCTCTTACCACCCACCAAACTAGGTGGGGGCATCTTGTTTGCTATATCAAGATGTTAACGCCGGATGGTGGAGTTGTTGCCGGACCGTGGAAGAAATACACAGGGGCGTCGCTTCGATTAGGTGAGGCCGTGAGGGAATATTATGCGCCGGCGTTTGCCGTTGCGCCTCATCCCGCCGCCCTTGTCCTTGCCTCCTCTTCCTCTGCCAGACCCACCTTTTCTCTTCCACGGCCATCGCCTCGCCCCATGAAATTATCTTACACCGAAAAAAGTCGATCAACACTGTCAGTAAAAACTCAATCAACACCACCATAGAAACCCGATCTACCGTTGTCCAACAATACTACTATCAAACCCACCTCTTTGTCGATCGTGTTGGTGTATAAAGAGCGAGAAAGTTTTGTGACGTGACAAAAGAGGGTGCGACAAATTTGTAGATTAATTTGGACAGCTTGAATTAAGAAAAAGCACGTGTAATCAAGAGTAACCCAAGATTAAGGATCTGTGTCCGTGTCCCTCTTCTCCACAGCAGGTTGCTATAATAATTTTAAAATAATAATTATTATAATAATACTACCATGATGTCGGTGATTACATCATCTAAACGCACATGCCAGTTACGTGTACTATGGTGAGCTTTATCGCTTGCCTACAAAAGGGGCATCTCTATGCCCATTTCCTTTGCTATAAAGCAACTGATCCAACAAAAGCTCTCTTTTATTGTGTCTGTGTGCAGAAGGGGTTGTTGCAGAGAGAAGAAGAAAAGCAAGAAATGGCATCAGCAAAGGCAGTGACGAGGAGGAAACTGGGCTCTCAGGGCCTGGACGTGTCGGCGATTGGGCTGGGGTGCATGGGCATGTCGTGGAGCCACGGCCACCCCAAGCCCGAGTCGGAGATGATCAAGCTCATCCACCACGCCATCGACGGCGGCGTCACCTTCTTCGACACCTCCGACGTCTACGGGCCTCACACCAACGAGATCCTCATCGGCAAGGTAGTGCTGCTGCTCCTTTCACCCACCTTACTTGTGTATTGAAGCTCCTCTAGAAATGAAAAAAAAATTGAACGCTAATCGGGTGGTAGCAACAACTGATGGGCATGGAAATTGTTGTGGGTGCAGGCTTTGAAGGGAGGGAAGAGGGAGAAAGTTCAGGTGGCCACGAAATTTGGGACGAGGGTGGAGAACGGGAAGCCGGTGGTGCAGGGAGATCCGGCGTATGTGCGGGCCTGCTGTGAGGCCAGCCTGAAGCGCCTGGATGTCGACTGCATCGATCTCTATTACGTTCATCGCATCGACACTTCTATTCCGATCGAAGTCACGGTTCGTCCCTTCATCTCACTTGATCTTTTTTTGGGTCTAGTTTTTTGCCTTTTTATCTCAACGGATTATAATAAAAAATAATTGACTGGTATTTAATTCGTCGGTTTGAGCTTCACTTTTCATCGCTAATTGTCTCTCAAGTGTCACTATATGTCGCAATATTGTCAATTTGGTGACATTTATGAGTTCAAATATTACTTCTCAAATTAAAAAGAGATAATCCATATGAATATTTTTTTTTTGCAGTGGATCCATTAAATTGAACTCGACCAAAGGTAAATATACCCAAGTGGCCTCATGTACAAAATCTATTCTAATAATTCGTAGAGCGGAGAAATTTGATTGAAAGGAAGGAATATAAAATGATTGAAAGGATTTAATTGTGGATATCATGACACCAAGTGGAAGAAACTAGGGAAAACGAAAGGCTTGACAACCCCCCCTTTTCTTAATAACGTTTTAGAAAACAGTTTTGACTTTTGACCAAATGTTCCTGAAAGAAAGTATCATCTTATTAGACTAACAACAAACAACCGGAGTTTTGCTCTAAAACTGTACTCCCTCCCTCTGTCTTATATTATTTGTCAACTAAGATGATACAATTTGAACATCTAAACCTTAAATTGAAGTCAATAATTTCTAGTACGTAAATTTATTATAATTTGACAAGTCAAACTATCGACAAAAATCACGGGTAAATGTTTACATGCTCGAAGCTCACAACTTAATGGAACACAGCGAGTACGTGCTTCTCTAAATGCTGTGATCCATATAAATGTGGATCTTTCCCTTTTTGTTGCAAGGTTAGAATCGGTGATTCTGCAATTTGGTAAAGGGGTGATATATTGGATAAGGGAGGGGATGGGCTACTTTCGTTGTCTAGCGTACGCCCAAATAGACCAAAAAAGTGAATCAAGTGACGTACACAAGGGCGTATGTGTCTGGGCTTTGTCAACTTTCGCATTCATTAGTGAAATCAAAAACCGTTATATCCTCTTGCCTAAGGTTTAAACTTTGCGTTTATCAGTACATTTTTCCTGTCTGGCTGTCTACTTTCGGGCACGTTGCACTTGAGAAGATGGTGTTATTCGCATTGACTCACTCGATGATTAATGTGGTTTCTATGATATTCATTCTTTACATTTGTGTTTTATCCACCTGAACCTGTGACACAGAATTAACATCTTTGTTGACCTATTATGGCACCTAAAGATGCATTACTGTACCCTCTTCATCTCTCAGCAGTTGAGGGTTTTCTGTCCTTTGTAAGTTGCTCAGACAGAATAATGTCATCAAAATCTGAAGACTTCCGTATTAAATGTGCCAATAGTTGTTCCAGGTCTGCTTTTTTTTGGGTCCTACAAATTTACTTGTAAAGATCTACAAAGTCCATTGCATTTTGTGTTTTTGGCTAGGTTGGAGAAATGAAGAAACTGGTTGAAGAGGGTAAAATAAAGTATATAGGTCTGTCTGAGGCCTCCCCTGATACAATCAGAAGGGCTCATGCTGTTCACCCAATAACAGCTATCCAGCTGGAGTGGTCCTTGTGGACTAGGGAATCCGAGGAGGAAGTAATTCCTACTTGCAGGTGAGGGATCTCTTCTACTCGCAATTCTAGTGATTATTTGACGGGACGGGAGTAATAAGCGACACTTTTAATGCCCGTCGTATTATTTTTTGTTTTCAGAGAGCTCGGCATTGGAATTGTTCCATTCAGTCCTCTAGGAAAGGGATTCTTTGCTGTAGGTCCAAAAGTGGCTGAGAGCTTGACGGAAAATGACTTCCGAAGGGTTTGTGCTTCTAAAAACTCTCTTCTGATGCAACAAGTAATGGGTCAAATAGATGTTTTATGAGCATGGAAAATAATGAATAAAGCAACTAGTTTTTCATGGTCATTAAACATCTATTTGTCCCATTTTATAATATATCATGAACAGTCACTTGGCTGCATATTATGTTGTTGGGCATATGATAGGAGAAAATTTGGTTCAACTAAGCTGCTCCTGAAACACTTATGACTCGGGGTCAATTTCGTACTCCCTCCGTTCACCAAAAAACATGTCATCCTTTGCTGTCCACTTTGAAATGACAAGCATATTTCATATTTGTTTAGTGCTGCTAGCTATACGAAATAGATTGCACCACACATATATAATAGGGGCATACACGGAAATGACCACAAAAAACGGGTGGTATTTAATTGCAGTGATGTGGCTTTTCTAAAACTGTGCGCTATGTGATATACCATCTATTTTACTTTTGGGTGGTCTGCCATCCACGGTTACTGAGTTCTCACTTTTCTCATATGTCAATGTCCGTCGGAGCGAGAGAGAGGCGGAAAGAGCGAGGGGGCAGTGGGTGGGTGGAGAACTCAGCACTATATATCAGTTAGTTGGACAAAAGCCTTCTGAACATTTTAATGCATGTCTAGTTATTGTTACACAAAATTTCCTAGTTTCAACAGTCGATTTAGAATGAGTTTGAAGCTTAGGCTTCATTAATGCATCAGTGTGAGATTGGGCAACAGCCTGATGCCTTTTTCCAAAGCTTTGGTTTTTGATGCTGAAGATTGTATTGTTTTCCTTCTATCTAGACTGTGCCGAAATTTCAAGGCGAGAATTTCGAGCATAACAAAACTGCGTACGAGCGGGTTAAGGAAATGGCTGAGAAGAAGGGATGCACCCCATCACAGCTAGCGTTGGCGTGGGTCCTTCACCAAGGAAAGGACGTGGTTCCCATTCCCGGCACTACTAAGATAGAAAATTTCAACGAGAACGTTGGAGGTGTGTTCGTGAGCTTGATGCCCCAGGAGATGGCTGAGCTCGAGAAAATTGCTTCACTGATCAAGGGAGAGCGATATTCGGAGGCTTACATGAAACAAAGCTGGAAGTATGCAAACACTCCACCCTTGTCCTCGTGGAAAGCTTCATAAAGAGGGCTGCGCTTCACAAGTCCTCGTGCTAATAACCCTACTATAGTGGTTTTGTAAGAACATATGTCTACTATGCTTGGGAGTTTCTTATCCATGCTTGTCTTCTAAGCTCTATCCTGTGACTCATCCTCGGAGATTTAAATAAAAGCACGATCTTTGGTTTCTAGTCAGAAGCAAATGAACAGTATCAATCTTGGTTTGGTTAACTAGTGTTGTGGTCCTACATGCAAAATTTGATAAGTCACATGCCTTCCGTTTCTTACAGGATGAAATATATATAGAGAAGTTATAATTGGGCCCTAGTACGAACATCAGGGATAATAGGTGATGCAGAATCGCCAATAGTATCATTTGCTGTCAACTGGGGGCACCTAATTTTTCTTGTTAATATGCCTCATTCTGTGATGTGCTTACCAAAATCCCCAGTACATCCCAAGAAACTGATGGCAGATGCATTAGCAAATTTATATTAGGCTATGCATTGCAAACTTTCATTTCTTTGTATGGCAATTCCAAAATTGAGAAATTGAAGATCTTCTACAGAACATATTCCGCCAACTTGCTTTTAGTCATTAATTCCATATTTGAAGAGAGTTGAAAAATAATTAAATGAAGTAGAAAAAAAGAAGAAGAGAGAAGGTATCAACAGACAATACGTGGCATAGAAAAACTGGATCCTATTTTAATCGGAACTTGATGAGTTGATCCACCTATACGTAAGTACTAGTACACTATTTCAGTGAACTTCGCTTTGAGATATCAATGGAACAACAATGGGTCGTAACTTTTAATTTTTTAACTAAAACTACAAGTTACTACAAGGAAGAGAGACTTGCATGACGGTTGTTTACCATTGGCAATGTCATTGTATTGTCGGGAAAACTAGGACTCTTCAATGGAGCATGACAAAAACTAAAATATAAAGATGGTTGTTCTGATAGTATGATAGCCGTTGATGGAATGACTCGTTAGAGGGAGAAATTTTGCCAAGGTTAGGCATCCCTCGCAATAATTTTTTCACACCCATTGGCAAAATGTGGAAAAGCATTGGCGACGGTTACATTATTAAGCAAATTGGAAGCTCACATTGTCCTTGTGTGACAGCCAACCCAAAAGTAATAATATCTATGTTCGAATGAGTCTTATAACCCAATCTCCCACTGCTTTATTCATTAATTTTACACGCTCCACTGGCACACAACCCATAATAAGTAAACTAAAGTTACAGGCATGTGACAAAGAACGAGCAGTCATGCATATCTCTATCTAGCACACGAAATACACAGAAACTAAGTCGATCATATTACTCAACAGCAGGACCCAATTATGTCTTCCAGAGTCTCAAAATTCTTAGCTGAGCTACCATTTGATCCAACAGCTTTTACTGCACTGTCTTTGAGCAATCTAATGTTCTCTTTCAGTTCTTTCCCCTTGTCATCGGACAAAAGAAGTTGTATGGCTTTCATTGTTCCACTTTTGGTCAGTATGCCATCCTCCACTCTTACACCGATTTCCCATACATCCCCAACCATGCGACAGTTCAGCATGTTGTCTGCGAAAAACGGCCTACAGATCATAGGCACGGCATAAGAAATACTCTCCAAGACAGAGTTCCAGCCAGAATGAGTTATGTGGATGCCGACTGAACTATGTGCCAGTACTTGCAACTGAGGCGCCCAAGAAACTACCATTCCTCTTGTGCTTGTCCTTTCCACGAATCCTTGTGGCAGATGGTTCCTTGAGTGGTCCGGAAGAGACCAAAGATATGGAACCCCACTAGCTTCTATTGCTTCTGCCAATGCTACAAGTTCACTTCGGGGTGGTACGAGTATGGTACCAAAGCTAATATATGCCACTGATGCTGCTTTATGCTTGTCTAACCATGGCAGGCAACCACTCTCATCTGATTTGGAAGGCGATGATAACGTTAAGGTCAATGGACCAACGCTGAGCACCTTCTTTAACTTTGTTTTTAAATCGGTTATGATCGTCAAGTCAATTTCTTCATACGAATTCAGGACAACTGCAGTTGCTTGTGGCAACTTTAACCCCATATCATGAAGTTCATGCGCAATTGGCATTTCTCGGGGGTCGATGATTCCTTCGGGCAGGTCACGGATCTGAATTTTGGACATTCCTGGAATGAAATTCAGAGTTTGTTCTGCATTTTGTGCCGTATCTGCAGCATATATCTTGTGTTACCCAAATGCACATGACAGCACTTAAAAAGAAAGGGTCTCCCCTATTTCAAGCCACTTCATTTGTAACACTTTCAACCAGTACTTTCGTATGCAGTCCACGCAAAGACAAGCTATAAATTGTAGATCCAAATTACTTCTAAAGAACAAGTGTTTCTAAAAGTTTTATCAAAAGACAAGCTATAAATTGCATGCCACTAAAAGGAATATCAACCATGCAAACAGGAGTGACTGAACTAATACTGAGCATAGTGTGCTAAATTTCGTATTTTGTTTGGGAAAAATTTTGGCTGCTACCCGAGTTGAAGGAATCTTCCTCCTACCCCCCATGTAGCGACAATTAATGGTTGTCAAATCTTTCTAGTGACTTTTATTTAGTGACGCTAAAAAAATGTCGTTAAGAGTTGTCGCTGAAAGTGTTAACAGAAAAGTCACTAGAGACATTTAGTGACTATTAATTGTCACTATATATAGAGTTGGAGGAAGATTCCTACAACCGGAGTAGCAGCCAAAGTTTCGTATTTTGTTTGTGAGTTTGTTTGAAAAGAAGGTAGAGAAAGGGGAGAGGAGAAAGGAAGACAAAGTAAAAGGAAGATTAATTGTAAGCGAATAAAAAATGGCTGATTCAAGAATAATTCCCAATTATTAAGACTCCCTTTTGATCTAAAAAAATGAGGTTTTTTTACTTGGTGAATAACTCCAAATTCCAACTATTGATTCGTTGTCTTGTTGGAATTGATTATTGATGCCAAGGAAAGTGGGTTCGCTGTCGACGTGGAGGTGCCACAAGGAATGCAGTCTGAATCAGATGCCAAGTGTGCTGATGTGGGACACAGCAAAGGTGGAGTAAGGGCAGAGACCAAGGGCTTCTCAGACAGAGCCTGAGGGTGGCAGTAAGAGCGACGTCGCAGGGTAAATACAAGATGACAGTCATAGTCCGATTCTTAAGTCCAGAGTTAAGGTCCTGTATGTTTTTCTCTCTAAAATTCTAGAGTGAAAATGTTGAAGTTCCGTCTCGAATGAATTTCAAGACCCCTATTTATAGAGGTTGAGATAATGATGTCATCAGTCGACACGTGGCGCTCTCGGGAGTGACACGTCACCGAGGGGTCCACAGCTGCCGGTGCTGCACGGACTGTCGAATCGCATATTCACTCGGCCTGCTCCTTACAGCGTCGCTCTGTCTGTCTGGAAAGACTGACTCCCACAGCGTCGGTGTGGCCAGAGAACCCCCTCGATCTAGCCACCAATCCAAGCCCCTGCAGAGTCCCACAGGCCTAGCAGCGGTGAGGAAGACCAGCCGCCCAACTATCAGGCGAACTAGGCCCGATGCCCTCCGAAGACCTGCTCCCGTCTCGGACTGACCCGGGGGTCATAGTCCCTAGGGGTGCCAATGCAAGCCCCCAGTGCCTGAGCATGTAGGCCAGTCATGCAGGCACTCTGACGGAGATAGTGTCCCGGAGGAGTCGATTATCTCGCAGGCCGAGGTAGCATCCCGGAGGAGCCGTCTACCTGGCAGAAGGGGAGTCTTCGTGCCGGAGCACTGAGAGCTCCCTGGCGAAGATAGTGTCCCGGAGGAGTCGCCTATCCCCGAGGGTGAGTCCTTGTGCCGGAGCACTCGGAGCGCGTCAAGGTAGCATCCTGGAGGAGCCGTCTACCTGACGGGCCGAGGTAGCATCCCGGAGGAGCCTTCTACCTGGCGGAAGGGGAGTTGAAAAGCTCCCTGGTAGAGATAGTGTCCCGGAGGAGTCGCCTATCCCCGCGGGTGAATCCTTGTGTCGGAGCACTCAGAGCGCGTCAAGGTAGTATCTCGGAGGATCCGTCTACCTGGCGGAAGGGGAGTTGAAAAGCGCCCTGGCGGAAGAGTCGTCTATCCCCGCGGGTGCTACACACTTCGAGGAGTGGGTCGAAGCATGTTCCACGACTAAGGCAAGGTGTGCATTGTGTGGTGAAATGATGGACCAATGCGAGGAGCATGGTAATGTGACAGAGAGCTAGGGGCGTGACTGTATCAACGGCACGACGCATGGGCACGGCAGAGTGTTGGAGTGTGGCGCACGGGCACGGCGGAGCACCGATGATGGGGGTCGTAGAAACAGCGCGCGGGTGACGGGGGTTGCGGACACGGTGCGCGGGTGACGGGTATCGAGGAGATGGCGCCCGGGCTACGGACGACGAGCGTCCCAAAGACGGCGCCCGGGCGACGGGTGACAAACATCGTGGTGTCAGCGCGTGGGCGTAGGCGACGGGTGTCTTGGAGACGGCGCCTGAGCGACGGGTGACAAACTTCGTGGAGTCGGTGCGCGGGCGACGAGGGTCGCGGAGACGGCACCCGGGCGACGGACGACGAGCGTCGCGGGGATGGTGTCCGGGCGACTGCGACAAGGGTCGCGGAGACGGCGTCCAGGCGACGAATGACGAGCGTCGTGGAGATGGTGCCCGTGCGACGGGCAACGAGCGTCGCGAATGATGCAATGTCTTTTGAAGAGTAGTGAAGGTGTTACAAGGGGAGGCCAAAGGCCAACCCTCGGGGGAAGGCCGTGGCCGACCCCCAAGAGGAAGGCCAAGGCCGAGGCCGACCCCAAGGGAAGGCCAAGGCCAACCTCCTTGGGCAAGTGCCAAGGTACGCCGACAGGCAACGTGCGACATGCGACGGTCACATCGTGATGAGGTGTCGTACGAAAATGAGTTTCTTAATGTAGAAAAATTGAAAAGTGCACATGACTTGAGCGTGTGCATGTTTTGACCGGTTGGAAGCGTTAAATATTGACTGTTGATTGTGCCGACGTGTCATGAAAATTGGGACCCCTAGTGGGCCTTTGGGTACGACCAGAGTAGGCTGAGAACAATTATTAGAGAAAAAGGAATTGAAAACATGTAAGAGGTTTTGAATTATTAGCACAAGAATGCCCTTTCTTGTAGGATGTGGCGTGAGCTTTTGTTAAAAGATATAAATGTTCTATTGGTATTCCAAATCTTTTGTTAGCTTTTATTTTCCTTCTTTCCATTTGTTCTCAACTTTGGAGAGATTTTTAAGAAGGAATTTTTTTTCAAATCTTTGATCTCTTTTTCTCTTCTTTTCTTTGCTTCTAAAACCTCGCAAACTATAAACATGGAGAGATCCATTTTTCTTCTTTTCTTGCTTCTAAAACCTCACAAATTATAAAAATGGAGAGAACCCTCTTCTTCTTGCTTTTCCATTTTCTTTTCTTTCCTCTATTTCTTTAAACTCACAAATACGATTTAAAAGTTTTGATAAGATGAACCCTAATTTTTTTATTTTTGGTGAAATGTCCTTCATTTCATATGCAAATCACAACTCTTAGCAGATGAACCCTAATTTGTTTTCATGCAAATGACATCCATACCTATGTCTCCCACAGTGCTCCGGATGGGATCAGTATGTATGTGGGCAGAGAGGGAGCAAGGGCCACCAACCCAAAATGCAATCCACGGGACACCCATTGCCTCAGCCATTTCACCACCAAATGCAAAAAATGCATCGGTCAACAAGCAGCGGACCTTCACCCCGGCTTCCGCCTCAGCCTCCTGCATACCCTCCTTAAAATTTCCCGGAATAGCCTTCATGAATGCCTCAAGGGGCTCGTGCACGTTCCCTGCAAAAAAGTACCCCTCAGGCAGGCCATCAGAAACGTCGTATGGCTTAATGTTGTCATAATGTTGCCCAGAGAAAATGGCTTGGTTGGACTTGGCCGTGCTAAGGAAAGAAAACCTGACGGTGGGGAAGGAGGCTGCAAGCCTGCGAACAAGATTGAGGAGAGCAGATGGGTGTGAAGCGAATGGGAAGGTCATGACGGCAATGTGGGAAGAGATAGTAGCCATGTTCGCAGAGGATGACTGAACAAGTCCGACTAAAGTAAAGAAACAAAGAAGGAAAGAGGGGACAAGATCTAGAAAAAGGAAAGAAATATATTGTGAGAAAGATTAGCTGGATCTGTGGTAGTTCATCATTTTTGGAACTCGCGTTTGTCCGCACTTCAATCACTATTAAAGGATTTTATCTTAAAGAAATCTTCGGAGAAGAAAAATTGAGTGTAGTGTGTAGACATGCAATTCATGATGTAAATTAAAGTATATATTACTCCTTCACTCTCACATAATTTGGTCAATTTTTCTTTTCGAACTGTTTCACAAAAAATATTTATTTTCAAGTTAATAAAGATTATGTAGATATTTTTGCATATTTACATTTTTTTTATACTATTTCTCACTCCACATTTAAATCACCGTCAACTCATTTCTCTCTCCTGTCGCATTTTCTTATACTTTTTTATTCATTTCACTCTCCACATTTAACACTCTACTAATCTATTTTCTCTCTTCTGACCCATTTTCTTCACCTCCTCTCTCTAAAGGGTAGAATGAAAAACATGCAACGTACTACTTAAATCCTTAATCTGCGTGTCAAAAAAAATTGATCAAATTATATGGAATTGAAGGAATGCTTTAGTGGCAGTTTTAAATTTAGTATATCATTTTTGGTGATAGTATTAGAAATATATTCAGATCAGGAAGTCACAAAGCAGTCAAGTTACACCTATTGTCCTTAAAAGAGCAATAGAGACACCGCTAGATAAACAGATGCCAACCTCATTCTGTAAGTACCAGAAAATAAGTTAAATGGACAGCAAAGACAAAACTTTTAAATGTATTAATGACATAATATAGAGGCCAACAAGCTGGTCTTCCAACAAATAGATAAACCAGTAAACATAAGATTCTTTTTATTCGTAACACTATTATTACCATATATTTGATTAGAACTAGATCAGAACAACCAAACAGATAACTCTGCCACCTGCCACGCCCAATTCAACCGTTATGGCAACAAACAAAACAACCCAAAAAAAGTTAACTCAACCTTGTGATATGATACATGTCCACCAAACCTTTTTTTTTTGGAAAACAAGAGATTTTATTGAACTAGGCAACATTTTGAGTCACACAACGTGGAGTGTCTCTCCCACTAACATAAAAAATACAAAAGAGGTGACAAAAAGATCGGTGCGGAATCCCATAATTGGTAGTCTGACCGCTCATCCCTCACCTGTTTTGCCATAAAGTCTACGCAACAGTTCATTTTCCGGAAGCCATGAGAAACTATGACATGCCAAGATCGCTTAAGTAGTGGCCTGCAATGCATAACCAAAGTTTCAATTATTGGGCCGGGAGTGTTATCATTTTGAAGTAAGTCTACCACACATTTATCATCTATGTCTAGGAGGAAATTTTGACAGTTTTGATTCCAAGCTAGCATGAGTCCATCACGAACTGCCCACCATTCAGTCGTATGGCTGTCGGTGTTCTTTAGTCTGCGCGTGCATCCCTGTATCCAGTTTCTTTTATGGTCTCTAATAATGGCAGTCGCTCCGCCAAGTTTTCGATCGACTTTAGCACTTCCATCAGTGTTGATTTTGAACCAATTGTGTGGTGGAGATTTTCCATCCCACGCTGATCGTCTTTTTAGGGTGGGTATGACTATTCAGCGTGAGGAAGAATGTGATCGTGTGACTCTTCAGAAATGCTTCATGGGCAATCACTAATTTACTGCGGTAATGCCATATAAGATCAATTTGGAAAGCGAATATGGTATTCCAAGGGTTTGGTTTGGGCCAATAGATTTTTTACTCTTAAGATTTGCTTTGCACCAAGAACGAAAAAGGAGATTTGAGATGATGCCATTCATAGAATCTGGGTTAGCTGTTTCCCAGCAATCTTTAACCAAAGGACAGCTCCTTAGACAGTGGTCCACCGTCTCAGGGAGATCACAGTTATGGGGGCAAGATTCAATGTCAAGCCATGGGAGTTTATTACCCACGGGCCAAGGAAAGCTTTTGATGCGAGGGGGACACGGAGCCTTCCAAATCTACCCCTAATCTCCGTTAGAGTGTATGGTTTCTGAAATCAAATAGTTATAGGCTGAGCTCACCGTACACGCTCCTTTATCATATGGCCATATGAGGTGGTCCGGAGAATCTTGGAAAAGGGGCCATATGAGGTGGTCCACGAGACCAGCACACAAAGCCATGCCTACGCACATCACCACGTGTCACCCGCACCAACAGCAATGCCGAAAGCAACCACCACCATCAAAATCAATCGTCCATCAGACCACCATCTCCTATCACTACACACCACCAGCAACGGTCTCACCATCAAACCTTGGGACCTCCACAAAGGGACCATCACCTTAGAACAAACCCAAGGCTCCACCACCGCATCACCACCACACAGCCACCTAGTAGCCCCACCTGCCTTAGCCCTCCCAAACCTTCCAGTGAGACCCACCATCGCCAACTCCATTCCAACTAACTTTTCTGTAAATAAAAGGGGGATCCACGAGAAGAGAGGCGGAAGATTGCCCTAGTGGAGGAAAAATCCTTTTGCAAAGATTCACCACCATCTCCAACCCGGCATCAATATTATGCTCGCCAACATAGACGGAGATCCCACCGAACCACCTCAGATACTACCTCTGGTACTAGATCCCCCCATTAAAGCTCCACCATGCGACCCAACACGGTCGCACACTCCACGCTTTGATGCGCATGAACTAGCTTCGCATGTGGTACCCCATGAACATCTCACAATCAAAGCCACAGATCTAACATCACAAGATCTGAATCACAATGAGGTTGAAAGGAAAAAAAAAATAACATCACACACACACACACTAGATATTAAGCACACCAACAGAATCCTACACTACCACGCCACCACACATCGGAAGAAACCGGCAAGTGACAGAGGACTTAATGGAGATGCAGAAGAGGAAGAGAGAGGAGGTGATTTGGGTGTTTAAGGGTTCTTAGGAAGAGTGGACGATATTTTGCCATATCTGTTGGGATTAAATGCACAGAAAAGCCCATACTTTGGGGTCATTTACACGGAACACCCCAGGGTTTGAATTTTGACCCCCACCACCCCAAATTTCCAATTTTGGTGCACGCAGCACCATTTCACGGTTTTTACTCGTTTTGGTGGAATGTCCGTTAGAAGCCAAAGGGCACAAAGGTAACTTCCTCCACAAATCCAAGACGACGTTCTACCTGTAGAGATGGCAACTGAGGAGCCAATTGTCACGGGTGGCGACGGCGCCGAAGGGCACTGCTGCTCCTCGCGGTGGTGCATATCTTGACGGCATGGGTCCGATGGCGGCATTAAGCTGGATGGTGATGCCGGTCCTTGTCGATGGTGGGTAGGCGGCATAGTTGTAAGGCCTTAATCGTGAGGCGACGGTGGCGCCGATTGAAGCCGTTTATCGTGGTGGTGACGCTTCGCCGGAGCTTGCGATAGGGTTGCTCCAGTGCTTTTCGGAAGGCCTGCCGTGGGGGCAACGACGGCATCTTGATGGGATGGTGGTGGCCGCTTGATTGCGACGGTGTCGGTAGCACAGATCTGGAGGAAGGATGGTCGTCCCTTGGTTGTCGACGGCTTCTTACTTGTGGTAGATCCGCGATGGCGGCGCTAGGTACTGACCCATGGCCGGCGGCGTTTCCATGGCTTCTTCATCTTCTTTCTCTCTCTGTTTGATTTTTGTGTGAGAGAGATACAAAGGGAGAGAGGGGTAAAACTCTCGGGTGATGTGGCTGCCAACAAGGATATTTTAATGAAGTGTCCATTTTGACCTCAAAATTATAACAGCCGTCCTTGAATTTTGAATTTCAATTGTCAAATGGTGCTGTGTGCACCAAAATTGAAAATTTGGGGTGGTGGGGGTCAAAATTCAAACCCTGGGGTGTTCCGTATAAATGACCCCAAAGTATGGGGTTTTCTGTGCATTTAATCCTATCTGTTGCATCAAGGAGATCATTGGTTTATAACATACTCCTCGAGTAGATCGATAAATGCAGTATGTCATATAGGCTACTTTGAATATTAGTGTTAAAAAAATCATTTCTCATGACTTTCATTATCCTTTCCCTTATGGATTTGAAGAAATAATGCACCC
Source organism: Escallonia rubra (assembly GCA_033065855.1). NCBI lineage: Eukaryota > Viridiplantae > Streptophyta > Magnoliopsida > Escalloniales > Escalloniaceae > Escallonia > Escallonia rubra. Next base: position 27,044 of record JAVXUO010003148.1, read on the forward strand.
TTCGTTCCTCATTTCTTTTCGTTTTCACTTACATATTTTTCTGAATATAAAGAAGATTCAGTTTCAATTCCGAGACTTCATCTAAACACTTGTTTAGATACTATTTGTTGTAAGAGTTATTAATCTCTTAGCAACTCGTACTTTAATTGCAAAAAACATCAACGTCTAATCTCAAGCCTCTCATAAGAATTACTGGATCAAATTCCAAAATCGTTGTTACAAGTAATTTGATACTGTATGGTCTGTTTTACCTTTTTAAAATATTCATTTGGAAAAGGGGTACCTAACAATATGGCTCTGAGTAATATGGGAGTACGATTACATATTGTATGTAATAGATTATTTGATGTAGTAAACTTGATTACTAGACAGAGTAGCCGAGGAAAGATGTTGTTCATGATAGTGGTAATGTACGTTTCAAAATTCAAAACCAAATTGTGAGAGTAGTTACGGAAACATAATTTACAATATCGAGATTACAGTGAGAAATAGTCGAGAACAATTACATTTATCACAAATCTTTTTCCTTCTTTTTTTCTCTCTCCAAAAACTAGCCCCCCTACCCCCTCTCCCACACACACACACACATACTCTCTCTCTCTAGGTGATATATATATATATATGCCGATCCCCATCTACATGTGAAAAAATAGTTATTTCTCCATGTCCCACCCTCCCATCGAGCTGTCAACGTGTGAAAGTGGACAGCGCAAATTACTTTTTTTTACTCTAATTAGCTTGACCGTTACTCTTTGTAACGTGCTTGCCAAGACTCCCTCGAGTGCCCCACAAGAAAGATGAGAACATATTGTCTAACCGCCACACTTTACACATAGTAGCGGTTAGGATCTATCTCTTCAGTCCCTCTCTATAACCCTTTCCCTTTCCCATTTCACTCATCCCTCTCTATAATCCTTTCTCTCCTCATTTTCATTGTAGACAACAAACTTTACATATACTCTTGATTCAAAACAAAGTCAAACAATTACAGTTACACCAAAAATCAACCAAACCAATCTACTTCAAAAATGAAAAATGATACAAAAGAAACTTATGTGATAATTGAAACATTGAAATGGATGTGGAAAAAAGAAAAAGGAAAAAAATAATAACTATATCTCCAATTTCTGGGCTGGATGAAGGGTAGATGAGGTGGTTGGAGGCAGCAGTCGGAGATCATGGTGCGGCGGCAATACATGTGGTGGTGGCTCATGGGCCATGGACAGATCCGACGGTGGCGATATGGCTGAAGGGCGGAGGTTTTCTCCACCACATCCACAAACATACTCGCCAACATCACCACTGCACCACTATCACCAACACCCACCTGTCACATCTATCAATCCCCACCTTCACCACAACCATCAAAGCCTACCAACACCCAAAAAGCCTAACACCCAACACCCACTATGCCACCCCACGGTGACCCACCACCGCCACCTGCCACAACTGCCAACCCCCACCTTCACCACAACCATCAATGCCTAAAAAGGCCTAACACCCAACACTCGCCACGCCATCACTTACCCACGGTGACCCACCACCGCCACCTACCACAGCCGCCAACCCCTACCTTCACCACAACCATCAATGCCATATCCACCAACCAACACCACGATAACCACCAATAATCCACCCATCAACACCACCCAACCCACACCAACATCAGGGCATCATAAATTGACAGAGAGGGAGGAGAGATAAGACAACCACCCGTCACACCCACCCCCGTAACCCCACCTTTATCTCAAATTACTCACCATATCCTGTCGATCGAAGTGAAAAGCACCGAGATCTATAATAGATTTGAGCCAAAACCACCGAGATGGTGGCAATTTTTGCTCAAATCAGGCATGGACCTCGGTGGATATAGACTGAAAGAATTGTGGAACACCCACCTGGGTTTCTTGATACATGTGTGCTACAAATATATATATATATATATATATATATATATATACGCCGAAGCTGTAGGTCTACTTATGATTTAACCACCAACATACACAAGTAAATTATACTCTAACTTGAATAAGTAGGCTCCAAAAGAGTTGTGATCATGTATATGACAAAGGATTAATAGTCAATTGATATGCCCAAACAAGTCCAAAAATGACTCCACGCTCAAAACAGTCAATCCTTCCAAACCATTGCAATCGAATTGTTCAATTAGGGTTTGTTTTTCATTTTTTCAAACTGATGGTGCTCGGTTTGATTTAGTATTCAACCTCTAAACGGACCCAACCAGACTACATTTACCTCTACAAAATATATGCTAATAATTGGAGTTACTGAAAAAGAAATGCACTAATCTTAAATTTTAGCAAAAACTATATTTGGTTTTGTTTTTTTACAGGCTTCAACGACGCTATAAAAATAATTTAATGGTAGTTGAATGTGTGCAAGTGTCTAACTTTCTTAATCCATAGTAGAATTGAAATAGGCTAAATTTAAATCGAAGAGAAACAACAACACACCATAGATTCTGATAGATATTGATGCCTGCATGAAATCTTAGATATTGATTATCTATTTAGCGCTTGCTTAGGATTGGTTATGGGATGGTCAATAATTGCCTATATTATTGATTATCCGCTGAAGAAAAAACCCATCCAATCCACCTCATTAGTACCAGATCTCCACACTCTCACCCAAATCCCAGACCATACTTCGCAATTCTTCGCTCTGTTTCCAGAAGAGGAAATGACCAAAAACATCCCAATGAGCCCTATGGATGACCGTCACTTGCTAGAAATCAAAAGCCGCCATAAAAAATGGCCTCCTCTCATAGGGTAACAACTGTCAGTTGACCCCCTTGGCATTAATACCCACAAACCTTCCCTCTCTCCATTCCCGGTCAGTGCCCTACTTCTTCCAATCCACCTCTGCCAAGGCACCTAAGTCACTAATTCCTTTTCTTCTATCTCCACCTTAAGAATAGATAAAGGTAAGCAAAAAAATTCCTTGCTTTCATTATTACCTCCATGCCCTATGTTGACCCCATAAAAAAAATATTTAACTCAAGTCCAAATCCTTAACATGTTCAAAGCACCTCTGATCCACACTGGAATTTGACCTATTCATTAGATTGTAGACTCCCTTTTATTGGAAAATTTACCAACCAAATCCTAAGAAATGACCTTCTCACAGATCTTCTCAAACGCCCAAAACCTAAAGCTTCAATCGATCATTCACCCCACCCCTAGCTTGCCTGATAACCTCGTCACCTTATTAAACTCCCCGCCTCAACCACCTAATCTCTTAGCTCTCACCACTCCTTGACAACTTCAACCACCTTGTTAACATTTCTAAAAAGTTCACCCTTGGGTCTTTCAAAATCATCATTGTCACCAACTTATCCTCACTGGAAATTCACCACCAATCACCCTTCCTAGCGAGCTAAGAAGCGACCTCACAAACACCAATTTGTTGGAGATCCGGTGAAACCTTATCTCCCCAATACCAGTATCCTCAACCATCTACTGACTCACATCATCTCCCACCATCCCTAAGTTGAATATGATTGCGTTCTTCCTCACGATTCCTCTTCATCCACTATCCCCTACACATGCAAACCTACCAATCTTAAAAGATGTGGACTCACTGTGCTTCCATATGACTTAACATGTTTCTAGTCCCTGACCCTCCAAAAGAACCTCTCTTTAAACTTGAATTACCCCTCTCCCCTAACCTTGGTGACACAAACTCCTATCCCAATTCCACCTCCGCCTCAATTCTTAGTAGGGACCTCTAATCCTAGACTTGCATTTCCCTAAACTTGTTGTCGTTGAACAGGTATGCACAACTAGCCACATTACCCACCGAGAACACAATCAAACATTCTATTATCCCACCTCACCTGACCAGTACCTGTTACTGTAATGTGCTCCAGAGAGCCAAAAATTGGGCGCTTCACATACTGTCTCCATGCACAGAAGATAACAGTGCAATTTGGAAAGATATTTGTGTGGCCGGGCTGGACAAAGACTAACATGGCACCTCGTCAAATGCCATGCATTATAGGAATTGTACCTTCCCCCATCCTCGAATTATGGATCTTATTGCACGGAACCATTATGGAACAATAACTTTTGTTTCCAAACTCACCCCAAGGACCTCATCTAGCATCATAAACGTAAGACTGTGATTTGGTTCAAGATGAAATCCACACTGATTACCGTTAAACGCATTAAAAATTCCCTAAGAATATTTTACCTCACCCATTTGAATGAAAATAGGGTAGTGCTGCTAGGGGTGCAGCTTGGGCCGGACAACCTGTGCCAGGCTATAGAAATATGGAAATGGACTTACCTTTTTAGTGACCGTGATGGACGTGAGCTCAAAATTTTGGACCCGTAAAAAATATGGCTGGACATGGGCAAAGGTTTCGACAATCTCGTCCAGCCCGTGGAAAAATCAGCCCATATATATATATATATATATATATATATATATATATATATATGTATATATATCTATATTGTTCACAACCTATTCTGGACCGTACCCCGGGGCCCGCTAAGAGATCCTAGTGGCGTGACACGTCACCCATTTGGCGGTCAACATCGCTCAACAAGATTGCTCGGTCAAAGTACTCCGCGCCTCGAGCATCCGGACGGCGATCAAAGGTGTGCTCCCCCCAAATAGGGTCGGCCACCCCAAGGGGGTCGGCCACCCCAAGGGGGTCGGCCTCCATTGCCCCGCGAAGGGGGGAACCTGCTGCACGGCACTAGCTTCTCACTCCAACAACACACCCCCGCTATCTTCAGTAGTGCGACGCTCATTGTTGCCGGCTCAATCAAACTCGCGGCGGGACGGGCTCGCAACTCTTAAGCCCTCGCCGGCTCAATCAACCGACGGGCTCCGGCCCTCGCGGGCACAATCAACCGGAGGCTCCGGCCTTCGCCAGCACAATCAACCGACGGGCTCCGGCCCTCGCGGGCACAATCAACCGGAGGCTCCGGCCTTCGCAACGGGGATGGGCTCACGACCCTAAGGCCATCGCCGGCGTAATCACCCGACGGGCTTCAGGGGGCTCCGCTCATAGTGCCCCGGCACGAGGACCCACCGCTACGGACTCCGAGCATCAAGCCATGAACATGCGCGCTCATATCACCGTTGATCATCGACGTCGTCAGGGCAATGAACCGCGGGTCACTCCGGGACGGGAGCAGGTCCTCGGAGGGCATCGCGTCCGGCACGCCTGGCAGTTGGCTGCAGGGGCAACCCTCACCGCTGCCAGGATCTCTGCGCGTCTCATGACGCATCTCGTGGGATTCAGTAAGGGCTTGGACTGGAGGCTGGGGCAACGGGCTGCTCTGACCATGCTACCGCAGTGTGGTCAGTCTCCTCAGACAGGCAGAGGGACGCTGCAAGGGCAGGGCGACATGAACTCGGGGGCCGGCATATCCGACGAACGATCAATACCGCAGGACCCCCTACGGCGATGTGTCACTCCCGGAGGACGACACGTGTCAGCTGATGACACGCGCATATTTGTGCCTATATATAGTGGATTCTGGAGCTTATTCAAGGACTTCTCTCTCATTTTGGACATTTCACTTTCTCTCTCTAAAGCTCATTCTCTCTGGATTTCTAGTGAGAGAAAGACATTTGGACTCCTGTCATCGGACTCTTGACGCTGCACCCTTGACGCGAACTGTCGGCTGTTGACTGTCGCCCCTGCTCGTCGTCTCCCTGCTTACGCGGCGCTGCCAGCCCTCGCGACCTGCCTGGGGAGCCTTGCTCTCAGCCCTTACTCCATCCTTGCTGTCTCCCACTTCGTCTACCTGGAAGCCAACGCAGACTGCATCCTTTGTGGCACCTCACGTGGCATGCGAACCAACTTTCCTCGGCAACATTTGGCGACTCTGCTGGGGAGGTGAGCATCGTGTTGCAGTCTGCCACACTCAAGCAACCTTGACTCAGCAACGCAGGACTATCAAGGTCTACCAGTCACAACCTCGACCCAGCCATCCAAGAGGCTGTCACTTCCAGACTTAGAAAATTTTCAAGCTAACATCGTTCTAATGGCACCATCTTTGATGCCATCACCCACTCCCTTGGGGGCTTCATCACTTCCTAACCCCTTCCGCCTCACATTACAGCAACTTGGTACGTGGTGCGCGGGGTGGCTCGAGCCACGCTATCTATCGCCTCTGTGACTTAGTCGGTCGTCCATACCTGCCCGCCATCCTAAATCCCCCCTCCCTCTCATCTCAACCCCTCATGGTCGCGGTCGCAGTCACATCGCCGCCCATGCCCTTTTTCCTTCTTCACTTTTCCAGACTTAAAAAATTTTCTTCAATTTTCGCGGTCGGGTCACCACCCCCGCGACTTCACTCCGCTCCCTTCACTTTTCCAGACTTAGAAAAATTTCTTCGTTTTTCGCGGTCGGGTCACCACCCCCGCGACTTCACTCCGCTCCCTCTTCACTTTTCCAGACTTAGAAAAATTTCTTCAATTTTCGCGGTCGGGTCACCACCCCCGCGACTTCACTCCGCTCCCTTCACTTTTCCAGACTTAGAAAAATTTCTTCAATTTTCGCGGTCGGGTCACCACCCCCGCGACTTCACTCCGCTCCCTTCACTTTTCCAGACTTAGAAAAATTTCTTCGTTTTTCGCGGTCGGGTCACCACCCCTGCGGCTTCACTCTGCACCCTCTTCACTTTTCCAGACTTAGAAAAATTTCTTCAATTTTCGCGGCCGGGTCACCACCCCCGCGACTTCACTCCGCTCCCTCTTCGCTTTTCCATACTTAGAAAAATTTCTTCGTTTTTCGCGATCGGGTCATCACCCCCGCGGCTTCACTCTACCCCCCCCTTTTCCACACTTAGAAAAATTTCTTCGTTTTTCTCGATCGGGTCACCACCCCCGCGGCTTCACTCCGCTCCCTATTCACTTTTCCAGACTTAGAAAATTTTCTTCATTTTTCGCGGTCGGGTCACCACCCCCGCGACTTCACTCTGCTCCCTATTCACTTTTCCAGACTTAGAAAAAATTTCTTCGTTTTTCGCGGTCGGGTCACCACCCCCGCGACTTCACTCCGCTCCCTTCACTTTTTTTCGCGGTCGGGTCATCACCCCCGCGGCTGCACTCGACACCCTCTTCACTTTTCCAGACTTAGAAAATTTTCTTCGTTTGTCGCGGTCGGGCCACGCTCGCGGCTCCCCTCGGCGCCCGTGCCCCAGCTCAACACTTAGCCATTTTTTTTTCTTCGACGCTTGAAAAAAAATAAAAAATTCTCAACACTTAGATTTTTTTCGAACCGCTCTCACACCCTACATGATCGTGGTTGGGTCATCACCCTCCCATCCTCATTCTACACTTAGAAAAATTTTCACCCTCCGTTGCTCTCTCCAACACTTAGAAAATTTTCCAACGAAAATTTTCATCACTCCCCAACCTCCCTCTTTCTCTCCCTTTCACTTCAAAGTTATTCTCACTCAACATTTTTTCATCCCCTCTCATGCTCCTTTTATAGGCTTCAAAAAAAAAATTCGCATCTCTTTTTCATTGGCCAAGTCAAAACACAGCAAAAAAGAAGAACTCCAGGTGGGCCGAACCCACCCGCGGAGCCCCGACCCGCGTCTGCACCGAACCATTTACTCTATTCCATCAGCCTGGATCGGGTCAACCGCCCACCCGTGTGCCGGAACACCGACCCGTTTCGCTGGACCCCTAAAGAATTCATCTCTTCGCCTTGCGCCGCACTACCTTCGGCGCCGCACAGCCTATGCCGCGCCTGCCCACCGCCGGCCGACCCCTTTCCCGGCGTCAACTTCCCTCCCCCGCTGACCTTCCTCCTCCCCACCTTACACCCCGCCGACCTCCTCTCTCCCCCGACTCCGGCCGGCCTAAGCAGCCCCCCCGCCGCGCCGAGCTTCCCGTTTTCTTCTTCCTTCTTCCCAAAAAAACTCCAAGACCGCGACCCACCGTGGCCGAGCCCACATCCCTGGCCGACCCCACACCCGCCCCGACCCTCCATCGGCATCTCTCTCCCTCTCCCGCGACCCCGCAAGCCCGGGCCCGTAGCCACCGCGCTGTACCGCGCCCCGCGGCCGCCGCGACTCCGTTCTTCCTTCATCATCTCCACCCTCGCCGACCCCCTCATCCCCGCCGACCCCCCTCCCCCTCAGCTCTCTCTCTTCCCCCCGAGCCCGCAAGCCCGCGGCAGGCCATTGCTGCCGCCGACCATCTTCCCCTTGGCCTTTTTTTCTTCCTTCGGCCACTCCCCGCGACCCCCCTGGCCGACCCCCCCCCCTTGGCCCCTCTGTCTCCCTCTTCCCCGACCAAGCCCGCCGTCGTGCGGCCGACGGCGCTGCGCCGCCGACCCCATGGCCGACCCACCTTCACCTTCGGCCATCTTCACCTCGCCGACCACCCTTCGGCCTACCACCTTTGGCCTCGGCCTCTTTACCCACCTTCGGCCGGCCACACAGCACCGCGACGCTCGTCGCCTATCGCCCGGGCGTCGTCTCCGCGACCCTCGTCGCCAATGCCCGGGCGCCCTCCTCGCGACCTTCGTCGCCAGCACCTATGCGCCTTCTCCGCGACGCTCGTCGCCAATGCCCGGGCGCCCTCTTCGCGACCTTCGTCGCCAGCGCCTACGCGCCCTCTCCGCGACCCTCGCCGCCCAGCGCCCGGTCGCCGTCTCCGCGACCATCGTCGCCAATGCCCGGGCGCCATCTTCGCGACCTTCGTCGCCACCGCCCGGGCGCCGTCTTCGCAACCCTCGTTGTCAGCGCCCGTGCGCGCGCTCTCCGCGACCTTCGTCGCCAGGGCCCGGGCGCCGTCTGTGCGACCTTCGTCGCCCGCGCCCGGGTTCCGTCTTTGCGACCTTCGTCGCCCGCGCCCGGGTGCCATCTTTGCAACCGTCGTCGCCAACGCTTGGGCGCCGTCTCCGCGACCCTCGTCGCCCAGCGCCCGGGCGCCGTCTCCGCGACCCTCGTCGCCAGCGCCCGTGCGCTCTCTCTTCGCGACGCTCGTCGCCTATCGCCCGGGCAACGTCTGCGCGACCTTCGTCGCCACTGCCCGGGCGCCGTCTTCGCGACCCTCGTCGCCAGCGCCTATGCGCCCTCTCCGCGACGCTCGTCGCCTATCGCCCGAGCGCCATCTTCGCGACTCTCATCGCCAGTGCCCATGCGCTCTCTCCGCAACACTCTTCGCCTATCGCCCGAACAACGTCTGCGTGACCTTCGTCGCCCTTCGCCCGGGCGCCGTCTTCGCGACTCTCGTCGCCAGCGCCCATGCGCTCTCTCCGCGACCCTCGTCGCCTATCGCCCGGGCGCCATCTCCGCGACCCTCGTCGCCAGCGCCCCGGCGCCGTCTTCGCGACGCTCGTCGCTTATCGCCCGGGCAACGTCTGCGCGACCTTCGTCGCCCAGCGCCCTGGCGCCGTCTTCACGACCCTCGTCGCCAGCGCCCATGCGCTCTCTCCGCGACGCTCGTCGCCTATCACCCGGACATCACCTCCGCGACCCTTGTCACCAGCATCCGAGCGTCGTCTCCGCGACCCTCGTCGCCAATGCCCGGGCGCCCTCTTCGCGACCTTCGTCGCCAGCGCCTATGCGCCTTCTCCGCGACGCTCGTCGCCTATCGCTCGGGCGTCCTCTCCGCGACCCTCGTCGCCAATGCCCGGGCGCCGTCTTCGCAACCCTCGTTGCCAGCGCCTATGCGCCCTCTTCGCGACGCTCGTCGCCTATCGCCCGGGCGCCGTCTCCGCGACCCTCGTCGCCAGCGCCCGTGCGCTCTCTCTTCGCGACCTTCGTCGCCAGCGCCCGTGCGCTCTCTCTTCGCGACCTTCGTCGCCAGCGCCCGTGCGCTCTATCTTTGCGACCTTCGTCGCCAGCATCCGAGCGCCGTCTCCGCGACACTCGTCGCCAGCATCCGAGTCATCTTCGCGACCTTCGTCGCCCGTCACTCGGGCGCCATCTTCGCGACCCTCGTTCCCCCGCGCCTATGCGCTCTCTCCGCGACGCTCGTCGCCTATCTCCCAGGCCACGTCTTCGCGACATTCGTCGCCGGTCACCCGGGCACAGTCTTTGCGACCTTCGTCGCCCGTACCCGTGCGCTCTCTCCGCGACCCTTGTCGCCCGGACATCATCTCCGCGACCTTCGTCGCCGTCTCTCATACACGGACCCTCAACAACTCTCCAGCCAAATCAACATCTTGCTAAGAGTTTATGCGTACGGCGCCCACTCGGGTTGCCCCTTCGCGCACGCCCCACGCAGGGGGCTTATGTTCCCACCCTATCTTGGCTACACCTATAGGCCCACTGGGGGTCCCAATTCTCATGACGCGTCGGCATAACTTTTCAACGCTCACAGGCCGGTCAAAGCAACGCATGCTCAAGTCACGTGCTTTTTTTATTTATTTATGAAGCAGTCTTGGTATGCCTTCCCCCTTAAGGGGGTCGGCCACCTACCTTGACGACCGACTACCGTCGCGCGCACGTCGTAGTCGTGACTTTCGTCGCCGCGGCCTCGCGCCATCTCCGTGACCTTCGTCACCGCGCCCGCACGCCGTCTCCGCGACCTTCGTCGCCGCGCGCCACCTCCGCGACTCTGGTCGCCAGCACACTATCCAGGCGACTCTCGTCGCCCGCGCATCATCTTTACGATCTTTGTCGCCGCGCGCCACCTCCGCAACTCTCGTCGCCAGCGTACTATCCAGGCGACTCTCGTCGCCCGTGCATCATCTTTGCGACCTTCGTCGCCGCGCGCCACCTCCGCGACTCTCGTCGCCAGCGCACTATCCAGGCGACTCTCGTCGCCCATACATTATCTCTGCGACTCTCGTCGCCAGTGCGCCAGCTCCGCGACTCTCTTCGCCAGCACGTCAGCAACGTGACTCTCGTCGCCAGCGCACCAGATCCACGACTCTCGTCGCCAGCGCACCATCTCCGCGACTCTCGTCGCCAGCGCGCCATCTCCGTGACTCTCGTCGCCAGCGCGCCAGCTCCGCGACTCTCTTCGCCAGCGCGCCAGCTCCGCGACTCTCTTCGCCAGCGCGCCAGCTCCGCCACTCTCTTCGCCAGCGCACCAGATCCGTGACTCTCGTCGCCAGCGCACCAGCTCCGCGACTCTCTTCGCCAGCACGTCAGCAACGTGACTCTCGTCGCCAGCGCACCAGATCCACGACTCTCGTCGCCAGCGCACCATCTCCGCGACTCTCGTCGCCTGCGTACCATCTCTGCGACCTTCGTCGCCCGCGTCCATATGACACCTCCGCGACTCTCGTCGCCCGCGCAACATCTCCGCGACCTTCGTCGCCGGCGCCCGCGCACCGCACTCTCACACGTCGTCATGCCCATGCGCCGCGCCACTGATACATCCATCCCACTGGCTCTCTGTCGCACTACGTGCCCCAGGCACCAAGTATCGTCCCGCGACACTCGTCACCGCTCTCATGCACCATTCTCATGATAAGTGCCCCCGGCACCAAATATCGTACCACGACACTCGTCGCCGCTCTCCTGCACCATTCTCATCATATGTGCCCCCGGCACTAAGTATAGTCCCGCGACACTCGTCACTGCTCTCATGCACCGTTCTCGTGATATGTGCCTCGACACTAGGTATTGTCTCGCGACGGTAGTCGTCGCACCCGTGCGCCACAATCATGTTACATGCCCACCGGGCACCACACCATGCGCACCTTGTCTTGGTCGTGGAACATGTTTCGACCCACTCTCCGGAGTGTGAAACATCCCGCGGGGATAGGCGACTCCTTCGGGACGCTATCTCTGCCAGTGAGCTTTTCAACTCCCCTTTTCCCAGGTAAACGGCTCCTCTGGGATGATACCTCGGCCCGTCGGGTAGACGGCTCCTCCGGGATGCTACCTTGATGCGCTCCAAGTGCTCCAGCGCAAGGACTCCTCACGGCGGGATGGGCTCTCAAGCTTATAGCCATCGCCGTCTCAATCAAAGCGACGGGGCTCCGGCCCTCGCATCCGGGATGGGCTCTCAACCTTATAGCCATCGCCGTCTCAATCAAAGCGACGGGGCTCCGGCCCTCGCATCCGGGATGGGCTCTCAACCTTATAGCCATCGCCGTCTCAATCAAAGCGACGGGGCTCCGGCCCTCGCATCCGGGATGGGCTCTCAACCTTATAGCCATCGCCGTCTCAATCAAAGCGACGGGGCTCCGGCCCTCGCATCCGGGATGGGCTCTCAACCTTATAGCCATCGCCGTCTCAATCAAAGCGACGGGGCTCCGGCCCTCGCATCCGGGATGGGCTCTCAACCTTATAGCCATCGCCGTCTCAATCAAAGCGACGGGGCTCCGGCCCTCGCATCCGGGATGGGCTCTCAACCTTATAGCCATCGCCGTCTCAATCAAAGCGACGGGGCTCCGGCCCTCGCACCGGGATGGGCTCGCAACCTTGAAGCCATCGCCGTCTCAATCAACTGACGGGCTCCGGCCCTTGTCCGCTCAATCAACCGGGGGCTCCGGCCCTCGCGGCAGAATGGGCTCGCAACTATAATGCCCTCGCCGGCTAATTCAAATAACGGGCTCTGGCCCTCGTACACTCAATCAACCGGGGGCTCCGACCCTCGCAACGGGCTCTAAGCACTGAGTGGCAACCATGCCAAGTGCATCCAACACTGTCTATGCGTGCGGCGCCCGCTCGTGTTGCCCCTCCGCGCACCCCGCACGCAGGGGGCTTATGTTCACAACCTATTCTGGACCGCACCCCGGGGCCCGCTAAGAGATCCTAGTGGCGTGACACGTCACCCATTTGGCGGTCAACATCGCTCAACAAGATTGCTCGGTCAAAGTACTCCGCGCCTCGAGCATCCGGACGGCGATCAAAGGTGTGCTCCCCCTCAAATAGGGTCGGCCACCCCAAGGGGGTCGGCCTCCATTGCCCCGCGAAGGGGGGAACCTGCTGCACGGCACTAGCTTCTCACTCCAACAACACACCCCCGCTATCTTCAGTAGTGCGACGCTCATTGTTGCCGGCTCAATCAAACTCGCGGCGGGACGGGCTCGCAACTCTTAAGCCCTCGCCGGCTCAATCAACCGACGGGCTCCGGCCCTCGCGGGCACAATCAACCGGAGGCCCCGGCCTTCGCCAGCACAATCAACCGACGGGCTCCGGCCCTCGCGGGCACAATCAACCGGAGGCTCCGGCCTTCGCAACGGGGATGGGCTCACGACCCTAAGGCCATCGCCGGCGTAATCACCCGACGGGCTTCAGGGGGCTCCGCTCGTAGTGCCCCGGCACGAGGACCCACCGCTACGGACTCCGAGCATCAAGCCATGAACATGCGCGCTCATATCACCGTTGATCATCGACGTCGTCAGGGCAATGAATCGCGGGTCACTCCGGGACGGGAGCAGGTCCTCGAAGGGCATCGCGTCCGGCACGCCTGGCAGTTGGCTGCAGGGGCAACCCTCACCGCTGCCAGGATCTCTGCGCGTCTCATGACGCATCTCGTGGGATTCAGTAAGGGCTTGGACTGGAGGCTGGGGCAACAGGCTGCTCTGACCATGCTACCGCAGTGTGGTCAGTCTCCTCAGACAGGCAGAGGGACGCTGCAAGGGCAGGGTGGCATGGAGTAAAGGGCCGGCATATCCGACGAACGATCAATACCGCAGGACCCCCTACGGCGATGTGTCACTCCCGGAGGACGACACGTGTCAGCTGATGACACGCGCATATTTGTGCCTATATATAGTGGATTCTGGAGCTTATTCAAGGACTTCTCTCTCATTTTGGACATTTCACTTTCTCTCTCTAAAGCTCATTCTCTCTGGATTTCTAGTGAGAGAAAGACATTTGGACTCCTGTCATCGGACTCTTGACGCTGCACCCTTGACGCGAACTGTCGGCTGTTGACTGTCGCCCCTGCTCGTCGTCTCCCTGCTTACGCGGCGCTGCCAGCCCTCGCGACCTGCCTGGGGAGCCTTGCTCTCAGCCCTTACTCCATCCTTGCTGTCTCCCACTTCGTCTACCTGGAAGCCAACGCAGACTGCATCCTTTGTGGCACCTCACGTGGCATGCGAACCAACTTTCCTCGGCAACATATATATATATAATATAGATATATATATATTGTTTCCTTTAGTCTTTTTCTCTTATTTTGTCCTAAATATTTGTTTCCATGCTTATATTTCAGTTTATTTTGGGACTTTTTTTTCTTTCATTATCATGACTAAATTGTAGAGTTAGATGGTCAATAATATGTTTTGAAATCGTTCTAAAAAAACATAATTCATAACCACGGACAACTTGTGGGCTCCCCGTGTCCACCAAAATTTTGACTGGCTCGACGTGGACATATATTATTGGGCTCGTAGATGGGCTGGACCGGACATGGACACGACTTTTGAAGAGTTGGCTGGGCATGGTCTGACCTTTGGACCCGTCCAGCCCACCCTATTTGTACCCCTAACTATTGCTACTAAAAAAGTTAATTGGGAAGCACAAGTTAGAACGACAACCTGCAAGACAGAAAAAAAAAGGTGACCATCCAGTGGCGTTTCGGTGGGAAAACTCTCTGTAGTGAACTGCCTCGAAACAATTCTCCGAAAGGAAGATTTTAGGGAGTCCCCATCTTTTTTAATTAAACAAAGGAATGTGCAAAGGACAACTAGTCTATTGAAAACAGGGAAATGAGTTCGAAGACTATTATACGACGTGAATGTGTTAGGCACCTGCCGTACACTTTCGGTCTCTATTTCATCTCTATTGATTTTTTTTTTACCTTTTTAACATATAACACATAAAGATACATAAAAAAATTTACTGTAAGTTTATTTCTAAATTATTGGCTTGGACTCGACATCAGCGGTCGAATGGCCTATGTATCCGGTCAGACTAACAGGGATTATAATCACTGTAGTTCGACTTTGGCCCTATGGGAAGTGACTTACACTTTAGTGTTAGATTCGAACTAAGGAATGAAAATGATTATTTTTTTTATGATTTTTGTACTAGAAATGAAATGTGATCGGGGAAAATGGGACTAATGCTAGACTATTGAACTAGACTAGAAAGTGTAAATATACCTTGTGAGTCTGCTTGTCTAGACGACTCGGGAATGCTTTACGAAGAATCCACGATGCAAGAGATTAAGAATTCTTTTTAAGTGAATATGAAGGGTTAGTTTCTCTTAAGAGATAATATACCACTTCCCAGAGAAATGGTATAAAAGCTCTACGGAGAAAAAAGCTGAGATCCCAAAAAATGTAGGCCAATGGCCCTATTTATAGAGATCTGAGATGCCAGAAATGATAAAGATGGTTGTATAAATCTCCAATCTAGAGATAAGACATAATATTTTGGTAAAAGTCACATATTGACAAAAGTGAACTAATTGGCCAGTTTTCTAGACATTGTTTGACTGTAATTCTGTATTTATCAATGATTTTCTAGATGGGATATATCAGATTCAGAAATTGTCTTCATAAATCACATAAATAATTTATTAATCCCTTGTATCAAAGATAATTTACAAATAATTTCTTAAATTATCTAGACAAATCATAATCTATACATGGACTGGACTGACGTATCTGGACTAGTCTGAGCCCAATTGCTGACTGGATAACTAGACTGGATTGAACCAAACTGGACTTGACAATTGGACTAAACAATTGAACTGCTATACCAAACAATTAGACTAGACCATTGGACTGGATAATTGGACCAAATTAGCTACGTCATATTATCAAGTTTAATCCATAATAATAAACTCTAATTAATAATAAAGCCCAATAATTATTTATAAAAATGACTACAAAAAAAGGTGCCTACAAAATCCTTCAGTGAGGGAGCTCGCGTGCAAGTGAACATCACCGAAAGCAACACTTTTTTGTAGTAAAATACGAACAAGACCACAAGACTCAGAACAGACTAGCGGACCCTGACACAAATATGAGGTCAGACCTTTATAGGACTTTTTACATATCCTCCAACGAGGAATCAAACCAACATAATTCATAAAGAAACAAGGATATTATTCGAAGCTGGAGCCAACAGTAACAACGATTGATCATTGAACGATATTACAAGGGAAAATGATATTGAACCTTGTCTAGAGTTGGAGCCAACATTAACAACAATTGGTCGCCAGGCAAGGGCCGCATCCTTAGATGCTGAAGCCAAGAGTAACAACGATTAATTGTCCACGAATACTGAGAAACCTTGTTTGGATCCAGAGGCAACAGTAACAACGATTGGACACTAGACAAATGGCACATCCTTAAAAGTCAGAGCCAACAGTGACACCAATTGGTCGTCCTGGATACTAAGAAATTATGTTTAAGACCTAGAGCCAACAGTAACAATGACTGGTCGCTTAAACATGATGGCAAAGCCGGAGCCAAAAGTGACAATGATTGGTTGTCTAGATGTACTGCAAGCTTATAACTAAGAGCCAGAGCCAATAACGTGTCGAACTGATTGGTCGATTAGGAATGCTGGAATATATCTAAGAGCCGGAGCCAAAAATGTGTCGAAAGTCGCTTGGATATATGGAAAGGGTGAACCTAGGAGCTGGAGCCAATAATGTGCCGAAACAGTTGGTCGCTTAGGAACATTGGAATATATCCAAGAGTTGGAGCCAACCACGTGCCAAAACGGTTGTTCACTTGAATATATAGGAATTTCGAAAGTATCACTCAAAGCCGGAGCCAACAATGTCACAAAGACAACTGGTCGTTAAGTGCTGAACAAATAAATTCAGTTGATATGAAGAAGGTGTAGCTTCTGGAAACAAAACAAGTGATCTTGCATTGACCTTACACCGTACAAAATTGTTGAACTGAGCAACAAATTCTTGTACACGGACCAAAAAATGATCCGAAGATAGGGTAAAAAACATGCACAAGAAAACATACAAGCACAAAAATACTGGATATAAATACCTCGGGAGAAATGAGCTCGATACCATACAAAATATATAAGCAGGCAAAACACGCAGGCTTATGAAAAGAAAGGTCATGCAAACATGCAAGGCACAGTGAGAGAAGAGAAAGAGTCAAAATATCATGTCAAAAACCGTTCGGTTAGTCAGAGGGTTTGAAATTTGACAAACTAAATGTAAAAAACCGGCCGGTTACTCAGCAAGTTTGAAAAAATTAAACGGAAAACTAGTTGGTTTATCCGTTGAGATTTAGGCGCAATATTAAAGGTTTTTTTTCATAGAGTTTCAATCAAAATCTATTCACTCTCTGTCTGAAATTTGTTCCTTAGGACGACTTCTCTCTCAAATCCTACCCTAATTACACTTATTCTCTATAAATTCTTAGAACTCTCTCCCTTCTTCTTGGATATAGATGAAATTCCTTCGTACTAGAAGAGGACACGAAGATGGGCCCAAATTGGGCTTATTTCGCGATTCTGGCCAAACAGAAGGATGGATGATCACTCAATTCTTACCAAATCAAGATGTACATCTGAGCCACCACTTTTTCACCGACGAGATATGTCTTCTATCGATTATCTTTTAATTAGACACACTTTTTCACTGTTTTTCACACACTAAACACTCCCATCCAAAATAGGGCCTACAACAGTTTCCTTTCTTATTCCTCATGCACCCCATGCATAAACTGGATGGCTCTTAAATTTCTCCTTCTCTTTTGATCTTGTGCAGCCTCTCCCAACGAACATCCATTGTAGGGGCTCCCCAAATTTGGTATGGGATGGTAGGAAAAAATACCAATTTTGGTAGAGAATATGATAGCAGAGACCGACTTTGACCTTTTTTTGGGTTACATGCTTTTATCCAGAGTAAAAAGCATCTTTTGTGTTTAGTGGATTGTTGGTGGGATTCCACCAACACGTTCCATTTATAGTTCGGGGAGGCCACGCTTACCCCGTTCGAGTTTGTGCATATCACGAGTATTCGCGTTCGAGGGAGGCATATCCCACATGCGATCTCAACAAGGACTGTGACCTCGTCGTCTAGTTGCTTGGTTTCGAGCAATCCTAAAAAAAGGGCGATGTTATCTTGCTTGGTAGCCTCCTTTCCCACTACGAGGGTATGGCCCTGAAGGACGTCGTGAGGCATCCATTGATCAGTACATCTGGGGGTTCTTGTTACACTTCTTAGGGGAGACGCCATTCATTAATGAGGATGACTCGGTGAAGCTTTTATATTTTCGAGCCCTGAGAGAGATAGGGGAGTATGACTGGGGTATTCTGGCCATGGCCCAACTATACCACTTGATCAGAGTAGTGTCCAGGGGGCAGTCCTCGAGCTTCATAGGGTAGCTGCAGTTTTTGTTGAAGGATCAATGGTAGCTGTTGCAGCTAAAAACCGGATCGGGAACCACACTAGAAATCAGGCCTGCAAAAGAGAACACGGAGTGACCACCGGGTGGGGTTCCGGCGGGAGAACGCTCAGATGCTTAAGTCAGAGATGGCTAACAATGTAGAATTCTAAGAAGCAATAAAGACACAATGTGTATGTGTGTGAGCTTGTCCATACCTGGGGGGGCCTGACCCTTTTATATAGTGGTAGAAGGAGGAGCCCTAGTAGGACTGGGCTTTGACCAACTCTAATCAGAGTCTAATTAGGATCTTAGAGGATCACATGTCTATCCCTGATGATAGAGTTAGAGTCCTTTTAGCAATTTGCCTGATGACTGATATGGCAAGTGCTAAATCAGTAATAAGTCAGCATGGATTACGTGTCATAGCTGCCATGTGTCATCTACAAATTAGCGGTGTAATTTTAGCTATATCATATGCCCCCTACTTTTACCTGCGTTTTAATAAAGCCGGTGGAAGCACAGTTTTTCCGCTGATGATAGCGAGATATGTCAAAACAGAATCGAATCTATTTTTCGACATTTTAAATGTCCAAAGACAATTCTGCTCGGATAGAGTTATGTTCGGACAGAGTTCTACTCGGGAAGAATTCTGCTCGGGCAGAGTGCTTGGACAGAGTTCTACTCGGGAAGAATTCTGCTCGGGCAGAGTGCTTGGATAGAGTTCTGCTTGGGCAGAATTCGGTTTGGCAATGATTCTGCTCGGGCATGATTGTGTTCGGCCTAAGAGCTTTTTTGCTCGGGCACGATTCTGCTCGGACAGGATTGTGCTCGGCCAAGAGTCATTCTGCTCGAGCACGATAGAATTCTGCTCGGCTAAGATGGTTCTGCTCGGGCAGAGTGCTCGAACACAATTCTGCTCGGGCAGAATTCTGTTCGCCCAGGGGGCATTCTGCGCTGGCAGAATGCTCGGGCACAATTCTGCTCGGACAAAATTGTGCTCGGCCAAGATGTATTCTACTCGGGCAGAGTGTTCGGCCACAATTCTGCTCGGGCAGAATTGTGCTCGGCAAAAGAGCTTTCTGTTCAGGCAGAATGCTCGGGCACGATTTTGCTCGGAGAGAATTGTGCTCGGCCAAAAGGCATTCTGCTCGGGCAGAGTGCTCGGCCACGATTCGGCTCGGACAGAATTGTGTTCGGCCAAGAGGCATTATGCTCGGGCAGAGTGCTCGGCCACAATTCGGCTCGGACAGAATTGTGTTCGGCCAAGCGGCATTATGCTCGGGCATAATGCTAGACCATAATTATGCCCGAGTAGAATTGTCTTCGGTTTACTTCCACGTGTCTTTTGCCATAAATGCTTTGAGTGGGAAAATTTTAAATTTTGAACTTCTCTACTCTTCAGCTTGTGACACGTGTGGGGTAGATGAACCGTTGGGTTCCTCAAGAAACGGTTACTTGGGGTTTCCCTATATAAAGAGATCTTTTACTTCATTTTCACCTCACTCGAATCATTTGGAAGCATACTACTCTTCAAGTAAATCTATTCCTTCTCCTCTTGCTGTGCTGCACTTCAAGTTTTTCGTAGTTTCTTAGTTTAGTAGAAAACATGTCTGAAACTTCAGTGTCCGTTTCGTCTTCCCAAAGAGAATATAGATATAAGCAGTAGTTCATATTCGAGTTCAGAACGAGTTCCAACTTTAGGAAGTGAAGTTGGAACTTCAAATCCACAACTTCAACAACCTTCGATTCACAACCATTACCACCTTCATCCTCTTAACCTCCACAGCCTTCAACTTCTCAGCCTTCACGTTCTTTGCCTACCAAGAATGCCTTAGGAGATGTGAAGGATCAAGCTGAGGATACGGCTAATCCTAAGCCTTGGTATACTGCTGATGAGTAGTCAAATAAGATGTCTACCGAGGATTTGTTGGAGTTGATTCGAAAATATCCTATTCCCGAAGGTTGGTATGCTCGTCTTCCCAGTTTGCAAGAACCAGCTAATTATGGAACCAAGTTTGAAACTGGGATCGACGAAAAGTAGATGAAGTCTGGGTATAGGCTTCCTCTTCACCCTTTTGCTTTTCTTTTCTTCGAGCATTATCGCATGGCTCTAGGGCAGCTTGTTCCAAATGGTTGGAGGAAGCTTGTCGGACTTATATATTTGGTTCAGACTTCAGGCTACAAACCAGATGCATAAGATTTTATGGGAGTGTTCTTCGAAATCTATTTTGTTAAGGGAGTCGCCAACTGCCCGGGATGGTATTACATTCATAGTAGGCAACGAATTCTGAAGGGTGGACCGAAGTCAAATAAGGGTTGGCATTCCAGATACTTCTTTGTTGGTCGTCTGGACAAAGGGGAGCTACCATTTGATAGAGACTGGAATCATTTCAATAACGATTTCAAAAATCCTGGAACGCCTCCTCCCAACAATCTGACTAAGCACATACTTAGTCGTATTAAACTTCGAGGCGGTATTTCTATTGATGATCCTCTTTCAAATGAGCAATTAGAATGGGCGAATATTATTCTTCCCAAGCCCATTCCTGTTGGTCTTTCAATTCCTCCTCCTCATCTTACCATGTCATCGGCCGAGACTGTTCCTCTAGGTGTGCTTTATGGAAGTCACTGATTTCAATTTTGTTTCATTGTTTATTCCCGTATTGATTTCTTTCTTCGTTGCAGAAATGGCTAGCGGAAGTGGAAAATCGCCACAAGGAGGCTTTCTTGGCGTTCTGCAAAAAGCCAAAGGGGAAGCGAAAAGAGAAGCAACCAAGTGCGGAGTTACCCCTGCTCCTAAGAAGACTAGAGTCACTCCTCCAGAATGATCTCCACGGATACTTGAGCAGGTCTCCATTGACGATAATCCTATCTTTCGACCGAGATGGACACTTAGGCGTGATGACCTTGGGATGCCAGATAGCCAAGTCTCTGAGCAGCATCTTCTTCACGGAATTCTTCCTCGAGACAAGGAGGTTTTTCAGAATCAGACACACGAGACTTTTGCCTGCTCCTTCGCCCAGGCCGTGTATACGGTAACATCCTTTGTCCCAACTAGTTTCCTCTTTTGTTTATAACTTCCATTTAGCTGATTGTTCCAATCTTGACACCATATGTATGCTAGCGGGTTTGAAATGCTTTCTCGCTTTGAGATGGCGAGGCAGGTGGCAACGGAGGAGGCTCAGTAGAAGAGGGAAGCCGTTAAGGAGGCACAAGAAGCTATTCATCGTGCGGAAGAGTTGAGCAAGCAAGAGGCTGATCATCTTGCTCAGATTGGTACTCTGGAGAAGAGGCTGGAGCGACTAAAAAGAAAGGCAGAAGAAGAGGTGACGAAAGCTCGAGACCAAGGCATCCGCGACTTCCTGGATAGAAACGCTGGGGATGAATTGCTGAAGAAGCGACAGAAGATGGCCTTGAGATTTATGAGCTAGGCTTTGTGAAGGCCAAAGAGATGTTTGCTGAGCGCTTTCCTGACATCCCCTTGGATGATTTCGTTCTGCCTGCGGTAGTGTCTCTATCTGGAGAGACTGCTATGCCTTCAGAGCCAGGGGATGCCACAACTTCTCGTCTTCCAGGGGAAGGTCCTTCTGATGATGCCCCCGAGCCTTAGATTTTAGCCTTTGTATCTAGGCTTTTTACTTTATTCAGATAGAGAATTTTGATACCCTTTCAAGGGCTTATTGTAAAACTCTTTATCTTTTATTTCATGCTATTTGGCCTTACTATGTGTTTCTCGTGGTTTGTGTTTACCATTCACACAATATTATTTATTTTTACTTTGACTCCAACCCTTTATTCGTCACTTAAAGAGTTGGCAAAGAAGTCGAGCACCCTTGCTCGGCCTAAATTTTGAAGAAGCAAAAGCTTTGGTGGAGTGACGGTGCCCCCATTAACTTTTGTTTCTTCACGGATTTAGATCTGTAGCTAATCCGTTTGGCCTACTCTTGTATTTTTATAAAATCCAAGAGTTATACACTTTGTTCGGGTAGAGTGTTCGGCCATCACTCTGTTTAGACATAATGTTTTGTCTAAATTGATCACTCTGTTCGGGCAGAGTGTTCAGCTATCATTCTGCTCGGGTAGAATAATTGGCTAAGTTTACATTACAACAATGCTGAGAAAAATAACTTTATTGCTCGAGCAAAAGATAAAGTTTACATTAGATTGCTTAACAACCCATTTATTCGAAAAAATATGATAAAGACTATTTCTAAAAGATTGGGGTTTTGATAAGGTCTGGGCCCTTTATCCCCCCAAAAAATAAGTGTCTTGGCTCGGGCCAAGACGCTACTGGTAATATCTGCGCAAGTTCTCAGCATTCCAAGGACGAGGGATGGATTCTTCCGAAAGTGTTCCCAGTGTGTAGGCGCCCAGTTTGAGCACCTTGATAACGCGATAGGGTCCTTCCCAATTTGGAGATAACTTTCCCGTCACTGCCTTTGGATCGGAGACTTCTAATTTACGGAGGACCAAATCTCCCTCGTTAAACTACTTGGATCGAACTCTCTGATTGTAATAACGCGTGACTTGTTGTTTTATAACAACGGATCGTTCATGGGCTTGAGTTCGAACTTCTTCTACCAAATCAAGATTTGCTCGAAGTCCAACTTCATTGAAATGCAAGGCTCGTATTGTTGGAACTCCTACCTCAACTGGCAGCATTGCTTCCGTTCCATAGTAGAGTAAGAAAGGCGTTTCTCCTGTAACCAAATGTGGAGTTGTTCGATAAGCCCACAATACCTTGGGGAGTTCATCTACCCATGCGCCTTTAGCTTCATCTAACTTCTTCTTTAGTCCTTGTAAGATGCTTCGATTCATGTTTTCGGTCTGACCATTGGATTGTGGATGAGCTACATAAGTTAATCTCAAATCAATCGAAAGATTCGTACAAAAGGTTCGGAAATTATTGTTGTCAAACTGCTTTCCGTTATCAACGACCAAAGCTCTTGGTACTCCAAAATGGCAGACGACATTTTTCCAAAAGAAATCTTCACACTTGGCTGAAGTAATGGTTGCCAGAGATTCTGCTTCAGTCCATTTGGTAAAGTAGTCTATTGCCACAATCACAAATCGTCGTTGTCCAGACGCCATGGGAAAAGGTCCAAGCAGATCCATTCCCCATGCAACAAAGGGAATTGGAGAAACAATCGAAGTTAAAGGAGCAACTGGTGTATAAGAAATTGGTGCAAACTTCTGACACTTATCGCATCTTCGTGTGAATTCGATGGCGTACCTCTGCATCGTAGGCCAGTAATATCCTTGCCTTAAGATTTTCTGTGCCAATGTCCTCCCTCCAAGATGTTGGCCACATATCCCTTCATGTACCTCTTGTAATGCGTATAAGGATTCTGACGGGCGTAGACATCTGAGGTAAGGAAGGCTGAAGGATTTCTTGTATAAAGTTCCTTCCACTAAAGCATATCGAGCAGCTTTGACACGAAGGTTCCTCGCCTCATGTCTTTCACTTGGTAATTCGCCTATGGACAAGTATTTGATGATCATGTCCATCCAACAGGGTTCTTGATCTATGATTTCAATCTCAGCTTGAGAACTGATACTGCAATCCTTGAGGAATTCAAGGTATACCGGGTGCCGAACATCAGTTTCTTCAGCGGAAGCAAGCCTTGATAATGTATATGCCTGAGTATTCTGATCTCCGGGGATTTGGCGAATGGTGAAGTTTTGAAACTTCACGGCTGAAGTTTTAACTAAGTTGAGATATTGAGCCATTCTTTCGTCTCTGGCCTCGTAATCTCCCAAGACATGATTGACCACCAGTTGGGAATCACTATGAACTGATAGTGAGTCCACCTTTAAGGCATGTGCTAGCCTTATCCCCGCGAGAAGAGCCTCATATTCTGCTTCGTTATTTGAGGCTTGAAATCCAAAGCGAAGTGCGTACTCAATAGTAAAACCTTATGCAGGTATAAGAATAATGCTGGCTTCGCTACTACCAATAGCTGAAGAACCATCTACGTAAAGATTCCAAGGATCTGGAACCTCATAAATTACCAACTGAGGGGGTCTTCAGGTAATGTCCATTCAATAATAAAGTCTGCTAGGGCTTGAGCTTTGATTGTAGTGCGAGGTTTATACTGGATATCGAATTCCCCCAACTCGACGGACCAATTGACTAATCTTCCTGATGCCTCGGGGCTCAGTAAAACCTTTCTAAGTGGTTGGTCCGTCAATACGATAATGGTATGAGACTGGAAATACGTCGAAGACGCCTAGTTGATATGATAAGTGCTAGTGCGATCTTGTCAATCTTTGGATATCTCGTCTCTACATCTTGTAAGACTTTGCTGATGTAATAGATGGGTTTCTGGACTCCATCCTCCTCTCTGACTAAAACAGTGCTAACTGCGACTTCGGTGACCGAGAGGTACAAAAACAAGTCTTCGCCGGGAAGTGGTTTTGAAAGTAGGGGCGAAGAACTCAAGTACGTTTTGAGTTCTTCGAACGATTCCTGACATTCGTCTGTCCAAACGAAATTTTTTGCTTTTCTGATGGCTTTGAAGAATGGTAAGCATCGTTCAGCTGATCGAGCCATGAACCTTCCCAAGGCTGCGACCCTTCCTGTTAACTCTTGTACTTATTTGATGGTTTTTAGGGATGTCATGGTTTGAATGGCCTTGATCTTTTTTGGGTTTGCCTCAATTCCTCGTTGAGAAACCATAAACCCCAAAAATTTCCCTGATGCGACTCCGAAAGCGCATTTGAGTGGATTCAGCTTCATTTTATACTTTCGAAGGATGTCGAAAGTTTCCTTCAAGTCTTTGACATGAAATTCAGACTTTATGCTTTTGACGAGCATATCGTCAACATAGACTTCCATGTTCCTTCCGATCAAGTCTCGAAAGATCATGTTCACCAGGCGTTGGTAAGTTGCCCGGCGTTCTTGAGTCCAAAGGGCATTATTTTATAGCAGTATAACCCTCTCTCTGTGATGAACAAAGTTTTGGAGACATCGTCCTCGTTCATCATAATCTGGTTATAACCAGAATATGCATCCATGAAACTAAGTAATTCATGGCCCGAAGTAGCGTCGATAAGAAGATCTATCCTTGGAAGCGGGTAGCTGTCCTTCGGGCATGCTTTGTTGAGATCTGTGTAATCGATACATATTCACCATCTGCCACCTGACTTAGGAACCATGACAACGCTGGCGATCCAATTCGGGTAGTAGATCTCTTCAATAAAGTTGGCAGTTAGAAGTTTATCTACCTCTTCTTCAATCGTCTCTTGTCTTTCTGGCGCAAAAGTCCTCTTCTTCTGCTTAACGCGTTTTTTGGATGGATCAACATTTAGTCTGTGGGTAATGATCTCGGGATCAATTCCAGGCATGTCTGCGGCTGTCCATGCAAAAATATCCGCATAGGTTCTTAATAGGTTCACCAGCTCGAGCTTGGTGTCTTCCTTAAGATTCGAACATATCTGAACCGTTTTGTTTTCTTCTCCGGGATATACTTCAATGCTTACAAGATCTTCAAATGGTTCTCCCCTTTGCATCTTTGTATCTTCCCGGAGATCTTCGATAATGAGTGCTTCCTTGTTCTTCGATCGGCATGAAGTCACATAGCACCAGTGTTATTAAAGGCGCAGGCGAACTTAAGGCGCAAAAGGTCTCTGGAGCCTAGGCGCAAGGCGCAGGCGCGCGCCTTTTCGAAGCAAGGCGCAATATTAAAATATATATAAATAAATAATAAAAAAAATTAAATAAAAAAAATTAAGTAAAAAAAATTTAGAACATGACAATTAACAAACTTCTAAACATTAGAGAAATTTTCAAATACCAACATTATAATTTAACAAGCTTCCAACAATAAAAATAAATTCTGCTTTTAAAAATAAGATCGATCTTAATGGGAATGGGCATAATATAGGGACGAAAAATTCAAATCTTTTCTCAAGATTGAGCTTTGGCCTTATGAACAATATAAAGTGAAGCTAACAAATCAGTTAGGTCTCCTAATTTAGCCATGTGTGCTCTGTCTTCAACAGCTTTCACAGAAAGGTTAACGTAGTTGGTGAGCAATTAGCGATAAAAAGTGTTTTATCGCTAACAAATTAGTTAGGTTTTATATTTTAGTCTTAAAAAAAGTGTTTTAACTTGGTAAAGACAAAAAGGGTAAAAAATACTAAAAGAGAAATCAACGGTCCACGTGAAGACAAGAAGCCAAATTGAACGGTTACACATCGTGCGCCTAGCTTTGCGCCTCCCGCCCCGCTATGCGCCTAGCGCCTGAGCGCCTGGGCGCACAAGGCGCGCGCCTTATTGAAGGCGCTGCGCCTAGGCCTAGGCGAGGCGCGCCTTGTGCGCCTAGCTGCGCCTTGCGCCTAGGCGCGCCTTTTATAACACTGCGTAGCACTGACGAGCTGTAGTCTGATCTCCTTTTACCTCTCCAATCCCGTGTTCCGTGGGAAACTTTATCTTGAGGTGATAAGTCGACACTACAGCCTGTAACTGATTGAGTGCTGGTCGTCCCAATATGGCGTTGTATGCATAGGGGACCTTTACCACCATAAAATCAAGCATGAAGTTGGCTTGTGCCGGAGGTGTACCAATCGCAACTGGAAGTGCGATAATACCTTCGACTGCAACTGGATGATTGGAGAATCCATACAACGGTGTATCCATCTTTCGAAGACGGTCCGTTGGAATGTTCATCTTCTTGAATGAATCATAAAGTAAGACTTCTGCGGAACTTCTGTTATCAATCAAGACACGCTTTACATCGAAGTTTCCAGCCTTTATTGTGATGACTAATGGATCATCATGAGGATTTTTTATATCCTTTGAATCTTCGTCGGAAAAGGTGATCACCGCTATGGGTACTGTTTTCTGTTTCTTATTCGAGGGCTGGCTTGTTATGCACACTTCTCTGAGGTATGCTTTTCGAGCCTGTCCTGATGAACCTTCTGCGGCTAATCCCCAGATATAGTGTTGATTGTACCCACATTCTCTTCCTGATCTTCTCTTTCTCCCACGGATGGCGCCAATCTGTTGCAGCTAAAAACTGGAACGGGAACCACAACAGAAAACATGCCTGCAAAAGAGAACACAGAGTGACCGCCGGGTGGGGTTCCTGCGGGGGAACGCTCTGATGCTTAAGTCAGAGATGGCTAACAATGTAGAACTCTGAGAAGCAACAAAGACACAATGTGTATGTGTGTGAGCTTGTCCATACCGGGGGGGGGGGGGGGGGCTTGACCCCGTTATAAAGTGGTAGAAGGAGGAGCCCTTGTAGGACTGGGCTTTGACTAACTCTAATCAAAGTCTAATTAGGATCCTAGAGGATCACATGTCCATCTCTGATGATAGAGTTAGAGTCCTTTTAGGAAGTTACCTGATGACTGATATGGCTAGTGCCAAATCAGTAATAAACCAACGTGGATTACGTGTCATAGCTGTCACGTGTCATCTTCAGATTGGCAGTGTAATTTTAGCTATATCAGTAGCCAACAAAGTAGGTTAGAAAACCATAATACCATAGCGGGGTGAGGGATGTCTGAGAGGTATGCCTCCACTCTTAAACCCCTTGTGGCTATTCTCATTTATATGATAGACATATTATTCATGTTTTGTCTCTGTTCACAGATTTGGGCATTTGAGGTTTCAGGGGCATGCTGATGAGACAAAGTCGGCAATATACCGGTGAAACTTTCAGGATAAACGGGTTGGGGCCAAAATGAGGTCTACCGATAGAGCTTTAATGGGTTGACTCTGTGCTCGGTGAGTTTATTGTTCATTTTGGCCTTTGAATTTTCATGAATGTACGTTGAATCCTCACATCCATTCTCCCCTTTTTCAGGCACCCATGTCCAAGTGGGAGGGGGTGGAGTCTTATCCGGAGGAGTTGACGCTCACTCGATGCCAGGTGTTTTTGGTAAGGTTCTCCCTAGATGAGTTCTACCTAGGGATGAGGGTTCTTTTCCAGCACCATATGGATGTCGAGGCTTGAATTCCGGTGGCCCTTCCCATCGAGATGTATGAGACGGGGACATTGGATCAATGGTTGAGCTAGAGTCTATCTTCCTACCTACGAGGTGTTCGTGAGAGAGGATTTGACCCTTCATTGACTGCGGAGTGGGCAAGGAGGATCTAGCGGGCTAGGGTGACCAGGGACCAGAAAGTTAGAGGCAATAAAGGAGGAAGAGTTCGCCGAGGATATTCCTTTCCTCTTCTAGACAGTGCCTATGTATCTGAGGGGCAAGGGACATGAAACGAAGCCTATCCCCCGCCAAAGAAGGACAATGAGGTGTTTGGGCTCAAGAATCTTACGCGCGTCGACACGGTAAACTCGAGCATTAACTTTGCGTAATTTAAATTTTATGTTTAGGTTTTAACCCCGTGACATCCTTTTCGTAGGTTCTGAGCTTCAAGCTGAAGGATGCCTACAGGAGGATACATAGTCTAAAGGACATGGTATCCACCTTGGGGGACTTGCTAGATGTGTATGGGCCGTCTACAGAGACGACATAAGCGCCTACACCCACTCCTTCGATGCCACCATTAGGAGGTGGATTGAGTGGAAGACATAATTCTATGAGACTGTTGCCCTTACTGCCGCCACTTAGATCCTTATGGTGGGAGCTTTGATACCATGGATGGGAAGTAGAAGAAAGACAAGAGCTACTAGTTGGGTTTCTTTGGGGCCGGTTCGCAAACCGGAGTCTGGACTAGCAAAGGAGAACGAGGTCGCTAAAGAGTAAATGTATTAGATACTAATGTTATAGAAACAACTGTCTGAAATGAAATATGAAAATGATATATGCAATATGGTGACTAAGAACAATTATACACTAGCTCTCAAACAATGTTTGAGAGCTAAAGCAAAAAAAAAAAATCACGACTATATGCACGTTGGCATAATGTTAAAGAGTGGTTTGTTGATTGTTAAACTTTAAGCCTTTTAGTTTAGACTAAAATGTATCAATTTAAAATTAGAATACAGTATAAAGCCTTTCCTCCATCAAAAGATCGGAAAGCTTAAGTACTTCGCGCAACTACCCCTCCTTTACTAAAGTAATTATTTTTAGTTCAAAAGAATGGAGTAAGACCATGATAAAAAGATGTGCTATCATTAGCGTACACCTTTTTTCGTTCTATAGAAGTTATGCGAGATGAAGTAGTTGGGGACTACTAATATTCTTTAGATGGATTCTTAACGTTTTTAGAGCAATCCACATATATATATATATATATATATATATATATATATATATATATATATCAATTTCAACTTGCACTTCTGACTTCAATAAATTAACATGTATATTTGTACCATAGGAAATTGATTGTCAAGTCTAGAGAATGCATGGGGTTATGACTTTTACATATTATAATTTTATTTTGTTACATGTTAATATTCACGTGCATCACACGTGCATTCTACTAGTAGAGTGAAAAGTCTAATTCGATCTTACCGACTGGTTCATTGAAATCCACTGGCTAACCGACCGATTCCTTCGAAAATCGGTCGGTTCCCCTTCCTTAACTAATGCATTTTTAAACAAACTCTGGGGGAAAAAAACTACCTATTCTTATTTGGGGTCAGAAAATTAAATCTAATCCAAACAAAGTACTAGACATTCTATTCGGTCTAAACTTTCACATGGGTTATGCCAAAACTAATTGGATTTGACAATCTAAACTGGACTAACCGGACTGAACTTCACTAATTAAATTAAGCCTTGACCAAAGAATAATAAAAAGCCTAATGAATATATATATTAAAGCCTACGATAATAAGAACATAAACTTTTTTCACTTGAATGGATTTTTTCTTTTCATCAAAGCACTTTAAAACCATGTTTGAAAATTATAATGTTGTTTCTAAAGAATTAACTTACTGTTCACCAACCTTCCATGAAGTAAATGAGTACATCAAGCGAGTGTCCCAAACTCTTAGAAAACATTGTATAGTCTTGGAACAAGGGTCACAATTATTTTGGACCGTTGGGTATATTGTATAATAACTACATGTCTCCTTTGGACCTTCCTCGTAGTTCCTCTTGGTCCAATGGTCCCTAATAGTACTTTAAAACCAGGTTTGAAAATCATAATGTTGTTTCTAAAGAATCAACTTACTCTTCACCAATCTTCCTTGAAGTAAATGAGTACATCAAGCTAATGTCCCAGATTGTTAGAAAACATTGTATAGTCTTGGGCTAAGGGTCACGATAATTTTGGATCGTTAGGTATATTGAATAATAAATACACACCTCCATTGGCCCTTCCTCCTAATTCCTCCTGGTCCATCGATCCTAAATAGTACTTTCAAATAATTGATACTAATGATTCAGAACTATGTAATATTTATATTGTTTTAAAGTCTTACACCTAACTAACCCATCGACTCTTTCTAATCTTTCCTCTGCTGCATCTTCCAAGCAATGCACCATTAGCTCATAACTCAGCCACCTAGTATCACCACATGTCAAAGATAGAAAATACCAATTTAGCCACACCAAGTTGCTTGCATTATGACCTTGTAATCCCCTTTGGGAAATACAAAATCAATATAAATTTCTTATTTCATCTTCCCCTCCCTTCTCCATCAAGAACCACCTTCAGCAATAGATTGTTGCAGCCACCACATCGACGAGCACCCCGTCAATACCCCCGCCACAATCACCACCACGGATACGTAACCCAAACTATTACCACCCAATGCTCGACGCAAACCATACAACCTTTTAGATTCGAGCCCCACATGTCAAACAAGTTTGGAAATGTTCAAACCCAAGCAAAATCAGAACAAAAGATAACTTTGTTATTCTAAATTCATAAAACGAATTTAGTTTTTGAATCGCTTGGTTGGCTGAGAAAAAAGAGGATCTAACCTAAAAAGATGGAGTAATTCCCCTCAAAATTCAAGACCAAAAAATATGGTCCCATGACTCTCATCAGCCGACTAAATATCCTTTGGGCCAAGATTATAGCTCGGAAGTACCTAAGAAGTCCTGAACAACCCAAAAAGGAAAATTAATCCTATATTTGGGCCGGCATGTACTATCTTGTATTTAATGGTGTCTACTGCGCCATTTACAGTGACTAGTATGAAGCGCGTGCGTTGCACGTGGATGTGTCGAAGGTAATTTTTGAAATAATATCATTAAGTTTCTTGGGAACAAATTATATAACTCAATTATGTTCTACAACATTCGTAGTATTATAGATAATAATTTTTCTCATCAAAATTTTCATTTCTCAATGTTTAGACTAGATTCATTCCCCTATGTATATTTCATTCAAACAAATTAAAAGGAGAGTCATAAAGGGAGGGTATGAGTGTTATCGTCCTAAAATGATTTACAACATTCGTACTTTTATAGTTAGTATAGATATAGATAATTGCATGAATTTTCAAGTTTGATGATCGGACTAAATGAAATCTAGGTCGCAACGGATAGAACTGCAAGGACCCTACAATGATTAAATCTATTCCTTTCTCGAATGTAGTAAAGATATAATATCCTTTTAAGCGATGCTAGCTAGGGGTGGCATGTGCACAAGATCTATGTCAGTATCTTAGTAGCTAGTCTTCATCCATTCCACAGTAATCTTTTAGAGTATCATAGTCATCTTAATCTATTCCACAATGATCTTAGTCTATTCAACTAGTATATATCATTAAAGAAGCCACTAGAAATTGCTTGAAAAGCTAACCCTATTACGTAAACCAATTGAATACTCTCACCGTTTTAATTTAATTGTTCTATTTTGACTTGATATGCATATATATATATATATTAAAGATATAAGTCGTATATTATGTGTTTTCTATTTTACTCATCTAAAGAGAAGAGGTGAGAAACGAACTGGATAACGAGATATAAAATTTGTTAATAGATAGTTAAATGTGAAAATAAAAATAAAATAATAAAAGGAGCAAATACGCCTGAAACGAGAATCTGATCTGATCAGATCAATAAAAATGGCCAGGGGAGCAAGTATATAATTGATATATTTACTAGTACAATACGTGCAATTGTTTGAGCAGCGTTTGAAGAAATGGCATCAGCGAAGGCAGTGCCCAGAAGGAAAGTGGGCTCGCAAGGCCTGGACGTCTCGGCAGTTGGGCTGGGATGCATGGGCATGCCATGGAGCCTCGGCCACCCGAAGCCCGAACCGGAGATGATCAAGCTCATCCACCACGCCGTCGACAGCGGCGTCACCTTCTTCGACACCTCCGACGTTTACGGGCCTCACACCAACGAGATCCTCATCGGCAAGGTAGGGTGCTGCACTGCTCCTTTTACCCACCTTACTTGTTCTTTGAAGCTGTTTCAGAGATGGAAGGGATTTGAACGCTACAGTTGCTATTGGGCTGTAGCGACAACTTATGGGTATTGGAATTTGTGGCTGAATTGATGTGGGTGCAGGCTTTGAAGGGAGTGATGAGGGAGAAAGTTCAGGTGGCTACTAAATTTGGGGCGAGGGTGGAGAATGGGAAGCCGGTGGTGCAGGGCGATCCGGCATATGTGCGGGCCTGCTGTGAGGGCAGCTTGAAGCGGCTGGAGATCGACTGCATTGATCTCTATTACGTTCATCGCATAGACACTACTGTCCCGATTGAAGTCACGGTTCGTCCCTTCATCTCTCTTGATCCTTGGATCTACTTATTTTTTTTCTCTTTTTCCTCGGGGACAAAAATATAAAGAAATGAATTGGTATTTGAGCATCTGTCAGCCATGAGAGGGGAGAAATCAATTGAACAGAAGGAGTATATTTTGATGTCGATTCAGTTTTGCACTTGATGACATCAAATAGAAGAAACTAGGGAAAATGCCAAGTTTTGTTAGTGCATCGTGAAATGGGAAAAGAAAGGCTTGACGAACTTTATTTTGATCACATTTTAGTAACAGTTTTGAGTTTTGATCGACTCTTCCCGAAAGAAAGTACACCCTGTTACTAGACTAACAACAGGAGCTTTGCTCTAAAATTGTACTCCCTCCCTCTGTCTTCCATTTTTGGTTAATTGAGATGATATAATATGAACATCTGAACCTTAAATTGAAGTCAATAGTATTCGTTAAATAAACTATTAGTAATTTTCAAGTCAAACTAAGACAAAACTCATGAGCAAGTCAATGGTTAAATGTCCTAATTTATTCTAAAAGTTTTCAAAAACGTAAATCTCACAATTAATGAAACAGAGGGAGTACTTGCTTTTCTAATTTTAGTGTGGGCAGTTGACAAGTTCTTGTCGATTCTTGCGGGTGGAGCCTTATTTGGTTATTAGCGGCACTTATCAAGTGTATTTGATTTGTGTAAGTTTGTCTAGAGGGAAGTGCTAGGTTGTGTTGTTAAGTACGAAATCCTACTGATTAAGAAGTGTACTTTGAGTGGGACATTTGAACTCATCGCTCATATATTTTCTTATTGAAAAATAATAATTAATGCTATGCTCACTTCTGAGGTTGACTGTTAGTTGTGATTCACATGAATGTGTGGATCCCTGGTGTAGACAGATATATCCACACACAGGAATCAAAAGGCAGAAACGAAGGTACCCAACATAAACTGATGTCAGGGGATCCGGCTGCACTTTTAGGGGAATACAATGTGTAAGTCCTAACTTGGAGGGTTTTGGTGTAACTTTGCTTGATCATGAACATAATAATAAAAGGTGCATGAATATACAATCAAGTGGATCAAGTAAAGTGGATACCAAAGATCGAGGTCGAGTGCTGAGGGTCTCTCCCTTTGTTGTGCAAGGTTATAATCGATGATTCTGCAATTTGGTAAGGGGTGGTTTTTTGGATAAGGGAGGGGAGGGCTACTTTCATTGTCTTGCGTATGCCCAAGTAGACCAAAAAAGTGAATCAAGTGAAGTAACAAGCATATATGTGTCTGGGGTTTGACAATTTCCGCATTCGTTTGTGAAATCAAATACTGTTGTAATCTCTTGCTTAATGTATGAACTTTGAGTTATTAGTACATTTCTCCTGTCTAGCTGTTTACTTTGGGACCCGTTGCACTTGAGGATGATGTTATTCACGTTGACTCATTCGATGATTAATGTGGTTTCTATAATACCCATGCTTCGCATTTTGTATGTTATCCACGACAACTTTAGACACGGAATCTATGTTACATGGACCCGAGATAAGTGTCCGCGTTGGGTACGTGTCCAAGTGTCGGATTCGTCTAGCTTTCAAACACAAGATACGGGGACACGGCAACTTATTTGTATATATTTTACTTTTTAATTATTCCTTAAGGTAAAATATATGGTGCTTTAGTTGACACATATTCCTATGAGAAGTTTCGGACACGGATTTCACACTTGTGTCCAAGCATCGAGTGTCGGACATAGGTACTTCAGGCATTTTTAAGAGTCCATGTTACATGGCACAGAATTAACATCTTTGTTGATCTGTTATGGTACCTAAAGATGCATTACTGTTTACTCTCCACCTCTCAGCAGTTCACAATTTTATGTCCTTAGTAAGTTGGTCGGAGAGAATAATGTCATGAAAATGTTAAAAATTCAGTGTCAAATGTAGCACCTGTTGTTCCGGGTCTCATTTTATTTATTTTTGGTTAACTTCAACAAGTTTATTTGTACAGATTTTTAGCATTTTATGTTTTTGTCTAGGTGGGAGAACTGAAGAAACTGGTTGAAGAGGGTAAAATAAAGTATATAGGTCTGTCTGAGGCCTCCCCTGATACAATCAGAAGGGCTCATGCTGTTCACCCGATAACAGCTGTACAGCTGGAGTGGTCCTTGTGGACTAGGGATTCCGTGGAGGAAGTAATTCCTACTTGCAGGTGAGGGATCTCTTGTACTCACAATTCTAGCTATTTTTTGACGGAGTAATAAGTGATGCTTCTAATACCCTTCATAGTATTTGTTTTTTTTCAGAGAGCTTGGCATTGGAATTGTTCCATACAGTCCTCTAGGACAGGGATTCTTTGCTGTAGGTCCAAAAGTAGCTGAGAGCATGACGGAAAATGACTTCAGAAGGGTTTGTGCTTCTAAAAACCTCTGTTAATGCAACAGGCAATGGGTTAAATAGATGTGTTTTGAGCAAGGAAACTAGTTGCTTCTCTTATCGGTGAGAAAACCTTATGAATTGAAAATAACAAAATAGATGCATAATGACTGAAGCAACTAAGGAAACTAATTGCTTTTGTTATGAGTAAGAAAACCTTATGACATTGAAAATAACAGAATAGATGCATAATGACTAAAGCAACTAGTCATTTTATGACTATTAAACATCTATTTTCCCATTTTATGATATGTGATGAACGGTCACTTAACTGCATAATCATGTTGGGCATATAATAGGAGAAGATTAGGTTCAACTAAGCTGCTCCCTGAAACACTTACGACACCATTCACAAAAAGGTTGTCATGCTTTCTATTTTGGAAAGTCTACAGATTACTGTCCCCTTTGAAATGCCAAGCATATTTGTTTTCATTCACCAATCTAGACCCTTCAGTTTTAGGCATCAAATGCTGCTAGCTATACGAAATGTAATGCACCACACACCAATAATAGGTGATATATAATGAAGTCATGGAAAGGATCACAGGTAAAGGTGGTATTTAATGCATTGATGTGGTTTTTTTAAAACTGTGAGGTACTATCTATTTTCCTTTTTGGGTGGTCTGCGCCATCCAGGGTCACGGGGTTCTCACTTTTCTCAGCCTTTATTCGAAAGAGCATTGGTTTTTGATGCTGAAGATTGTAATGGTTTTTCTTCCAGACTGTGCCAAAGTTCCAAGGTGAGAATTTCGAGCGTAACAAAACCGCGTACGAGCGGGTTAAGGAATTGGCAGAAAAGAAGGGATGCACCCCATCGCAGCTAGCCTTGGCATGGGTCCTTCACCAAGGAGATGACGTGGTTCCCATTCCTGGCACGACTAAGATAGAAAATTTCAACGAGAATGTTGGAGCTGTGTCCGTGAGCTTAACGCCCCAGGAGATGGCTGAGCTCGAAACTATTGCTTCGCGGATCAAGGGTGAGAGATTTCCAGAGGCTCACACAAAATTAAGCTGGAAGCATGCAAACACTCCACCCTTGTCCTCGTGGAAATCTTCGTAAAGACGGCCACGCTTCATAAGTCCTCGGGCTAGTACTACTTTAGTGGTTTTGTAAGAATGTCATATATATGTACTACTATGTTTCCAGTTTGTTAGCCATGCTTGGTTCCTAAACGAGATCTTATGACTTATTCTCGGAGATTTAAATAAATGCAAGATCTTCGGTTTTCAGGCCAAAGCAAGTAAACTCCGAATGGGTACCATGTTCACAGAGAAAAGAAATCTGTTGCGTTAAGATTATGAGGTTTTTCCGTATTCAAAGAGATCTATTGCGTTAAGATTCTGAGGTTTTTCCGTATTCAGTTAAGCTTCATACGTTCGTCTGTGTTATCTGCTCATCAAAACCCCTGTGAAAAAAGGGTCTAGGATCATACAATACATTTGTTGTGATAGAAAAATGATGTTAAATTTATTTTAGGGATAAAAAAGTCATCATTATAACTTTCAGCAAAAGCAACAAAAGCCTTATAGTGATATTTTTTGTCACTAAAGGTGTTACAGATCCTTATCCATAAAAGGTACTCCCTCTGTCTCTTTTTCATTGATATGTTTAACTTGCACGCTTATTTAGGATATGAATTATATTTTATAAGTTTTATATTCTACCCCAATAGAAAAAGAGAGAGGGAGGAAAGAAAGTAGGCCAAAACAGAGAAAAATGAATTGGTGAGAGAATAAACGTGGAAAGAGAAATATAATAAAATAAGTGTAAGAAGGATAAACATGGAAAAACACCTTTAGAATATTTCTTAATTTAGAAAGTGATCAAAAAAATTTTTTTTTTGGACAACCTAAAAATAAAAATATGATCAAATATTTTAGGGATGGGAGGAATATTAATAACGTTTGTTAGGGGGTGGTAACTTGTATTGATTTGGCATCCTTAGAAATGAAACAATCTTTTGTGATTGTCTAATATCATGTCATCATATGTGATGTTAGATTATATGACGTGTCAACTAAGCAATCTTTTAAAGCATAGGGAATATATTTAAATCGTTGTTTATCATGATTTGATTTACATCTTCGGTTAACCTCGTAACAGAACGTATGCCCAGTTTGTTGTTGTTGACGGTGCTATGCAATTCTGAAAGAACGGAGCGAGGGTAAGGATGAAGGAAAAGGCAATGTCTGCGTTGCCAACGAGTGTGTAAGGGTTGTGGCGATTTGCCGTGCGGTAGAGAGGGGGGGGGGGGAGAGATTCTCGGCCCTAAATATGTTTGTTGGCTGGTGTTAGTCCTTCGACTTCTCTGATTGCTTAAATCCAATTGTCAAAGTGGCTACCGGTACACAAACCTTCCACGGCCCACCATGCTCCCTCTTGTTTGCCATGGTTTATGGACCGACATAAATAAAGTCCTCTTTCGAAAATCAGATTCTGAAAAGCCTTCTAACTTTTTGCTGGGCTATTAGAATAATATATTTTGGGCCTAAACTTGCATTTTTGACAATTTTTACAAAATCATCGCTATAGACAGATGAAAAGTTTAAAACACGTATTTTTTCGCGCTTAGTTAAAGTATCCGCATATGTCTTGCCCAATTTGCTGATCTCGCAATTTTGTTGAATTGCGTTATTTTTGAATTTATCGCAAGACAAATGACTGTCTTTTTCTTGATAACTGTTGGAAGAGAGCTTTACGTAAAGACGTTGAACGAGGGGTGATATGTAAGTAGAGCTCAACTCAGCACCAACAATTTAGATCTTGATTAGTTTATGCAAAGACGAGCATAATTAACCGGTCAATGCTCTTGGTTTCCCGAAAAAGAAAAAAGTCAATATTTTAAACAATCAATATAAGTGTACATGACTATATGGTGAGTATCGCTATCATTTTTTTAATTTACGTTTTTGCTCGGTCACCTTAAAGAGTAAAAGAATTATCAGCTTTTTGTTATTCCAAAATTAATTAAGTACAAGAATTTTATGTAATTAAAATCATTATAACGTAGAGAATTAAAAAAAAAATTTCTCGACTTAGAAAGCGAACTTTTTTATCGCACCGAATGTTTTACTCCACTCCTTCCCAATTTAATCCATTTTAACTTGACACGCATATTAAAAATATAAGTCATATATTACGTGTTTCTCATTCTATTCAAAAGGAAGGGGGAGGGGGGAATGGGTTGGTGAAAATTTGGAGAGAAAAATAAAATAATAAAAATGTAAAAATGATATAAAAAATACTTAATTTTTTTTAATTTAAAAAGTGAGCAATTTTTTAAGAACGGTCCCAAAAAAGAAAAGAAAAGGAATCATATCATATCATATTTATTAATAAAGTTCTCTAAACATCGCGGAGCTCGAGCTTGGTAGGAGCGGAGCTCACTCTGGAAACAAACATATATGACAAGCTGCCCTGCCAAATTGGGACGGGAAGATGGGTCTACTCAGCTTCATCATTCAACTGGATCACTAAAGAAACCACTAGAAGTTGTTTTAACAACTGGATCCATGAGGCTGAGGACACGCAGACCAATTAAGTTAAATAATCGTCACTGTACAGAGGTCATTCATATTTTATGTGAGTCCAATATATATATATAAGTGCAGTTTGTGTAAGCAGTGTGTGTGTGTGTGAAGAAATGGCATCAGCGAAGAAGGCAGTGCCCCGAAGGAAACTGGGCTCGCAGGGCCTGGACGTCTCAGCACTTGGGCTGGGATGCATGGGCATGTCGTGGGCCATTGGCCACCCCAAGCCCGAGCCGGAGATGATCAAGCTCCTCCACCACGCCGTCCACAGCGGCGTCACCTTCTTCGACACCTCCGACGTTTACGGGCCTCACACCAACGAGATCCTCATCGGCAAGGTAGTGCTCTGCTGCTCCGTTTACCCCCCCTTACTTGTTGTGTGCTTTGAAGCTATTTCAAGTAGCGACAACTGATGGGTATGGGAGTTTATGGGAGAATGAATTGATGTCATGTGGGTGCAGGCTTTGAAGGGAGTGATGAGGGAGAACGTTCAAGTGGCCACTAAATTTGGGACGAGGGTGGAGGACGGAAAGCCGGTGGTGCAGGGAGATCCGGCCTATGTGCGGGCCTGCTGTGAGGCCAGCTTGAAGCGGCTGGAGATCGACTGCATTGATCTCTATTACGTTCATCGCATCGATACTACTGTTCCGATTGAAGTCACGGTTCGTCCTTCATCTCTCTTCATCTTATGTTGGCTCTTCTATATTTTTTTTCCTCACTGACCTAAATAAAAAGAAATGAATGGGTACATAATCCACCATTTGAGGTTCACCCTATGTCGTTAATTGTTCCTCAAGTGTCGCTATATTGTCACTTTAGCGACATTTAAGGAGCTCAGATATCACTTAATAAAGGAGGCTATTCTTATGATTTTTTTTTTGTTGACCTTTTGCAATATCGTAAGATAAGTTTTCATGCACCCAGCTGACAATGAGAGTCGATGAAGCTGTTGTTGCTAACACCTAGATGATCATGAGAGTTGACTTTTTGCAAAATTCTTATAACTGAACTTGGGCATAAGTCACTGATTAAACGCGTATAGAAACAATGATAAAGTTGGGCAAGTCAAGTATAGAAACAATGATAAAGTTGAAATCGTAGACGAGAAATATTCGACTGAACGGAAGGAATATATTTTGATGTAGATTCAATTTGTTGGGAAAATGCCATGTTTTTAAGTGTACCGTGACATGGGAAAAAGAACGGCTTGACAGACTTTACTTTGATGACATTTTAGTAACAATTTTGACTTTTGATCGATTGTTCCTGAAAGAAATTACCATGTTATTAGACTAACAATAGGAGCTTTGCTCTTTGTACTGCCTCCCTCTGTCTTCTATTTTTTTGTCAACTAAGAGCTCGTTTGAGATTGATTAAAAAAAAAAATAGATTCAGCTTAAATCTTAATCAGTTTTCAAAATCTGATTTAATTAGAATCAGTTTGTTGTTTGGCAAAAGTAATTATAAATTACATTAAATCTATAAAAAGTGTTTGGATAAAAAGTACTTAAATCAGTTTTACTATGACAAAATGACCATAGAGGACACCCAATAAACAATTTCCTAATATCCAAGCAATGTTAACATAACTTTTATTTGTAAGTAACTGTAATGCCCAAATAAATTATTAAAATACTATTGTACCTACATAAGTTGTTACTTTTATATTTTAAATTAAAAACACAAACAATTTCATGCTATTACTTATAGTATGATAACATCCCCAAATTAAAAATAAAGTTTATCTATAGCTAGATAATATATATATATATATATATATATATATATATATATATATATATATATTATCTAGCTATAGGAGAAGAGTTTAGTAATAAGAGAAGAGATAAACTCCAGAAACTATCTAAGATAATTAATTAAGGGGTATGAGAGGTCTTATTGTGAAAAATATGGGGAAAAGATGGTAAATTAGAAGGTCAAACCTGATTATGAAAAAACTGATTATTTCACTTTTGAAGATTATGGATTAAATTAAATCTGTTTTTAGCTTCTGAAGATGGATTAATATCTTAATCTCTTTTGTCAAACACCCACATACCTGATTTAATCTAGATTAAATAAGGTTTGACCATCCCATAATCAATGCCAAACACCCTCTGAGATGATTTAATTTAAACATCTGAACCTTATTTTGAAGTTAAATAAACTATTAATAATTGACAAGTCAAACTAAGACAAAAATCATCTTGAGGTCAACGTTTTATATGTTCTAATTTATTCTTAAACTTTGCAAAAACTTAAAACTCACAATTTAATGAATCAGAGGGAGTGCTTGCTTTTCTAATTTCGGTGTAGGTAGTTGACGGGTTCTTGCGGGTGGAGCATTACTTAAATACTAGTATTAACCCAGTGCGTTGCACACGGGACCAACAACGACAAATTAAAAGCTTAAACTTATATGTAGTATACTAATAACAAATAATATTATTTTCAACTTTTGTGAGTTTTTTTAAACCACTTTTAGTGAACCTATGTATTGAGGTTTTTACAACTATAACTCACCTAAAACGGTATAAAAAGTTATGCAATATAAGAAAAAAATATAATATGAAAGATAATTATACGTATATACAGACATATATAAAAAAATATAGTATATGACTTAGTATAATGCAAAAGGAAGGAGATTAATTTTGTTAGATTGTGAAAACATGTTAGAGTTGTGTAAAATATTGGAAAGTTTCAAGATTTGAATAAGATATTGATTAGAATGAGATATATATTTGAAATTTATAGAGAGAGATATTTATTTTTAAGTGGGACATACTGGTATGGAAGAAATATAAAAGTA
Organism: Escallonia rubra; assembly: GCA_033065855.1. Taxonomy (NCBI): domain Eukaryota; kingdom Viridiplantae; phylum Streptophyta; class Magnoliopsida; order Escalloniales; family Escalloniaceae; genus Escallonia; species Escallonia rubra. Next base: position 68,623 of record JAVXUO010003148.1, read on the forward strand.
AAATTTATATGATTGGTTGAATGCCAAATGGCATAAAGAGAGGGGGAAAGTAGGGAATGACCCCATCTACTTTACACGTTGTGCGATTTGCTCCCCTCCACTTCAAATTTAAGCACTAAACTCCCCCACAGTTACAGAAAATGGGCACCTTAGACGGAAACCGTTAAATATAACAGCGCGTAGTCAACACGCGCGTTGACTAACGATTTTTTTTGTAAATGACGTTTTTGCCCATTCTGTTAGGGATAATTAACTAATGACCCCCTGTACTATACGGTGTGCGATTTCTCCCCCCTACTTTAAACATAACCACTAAACCCCTCCACACTTACGAAAATTGGGCACTTTAGACGGGTCTGTTATGAATATTCATGAATGACCAAAATACTCTTATTTCCTTACCCTATTTAAGTTTAATACCATTCTTTCAACTTCTTTTTCTCTCCTTTCAGACTTTTTACTCAATCCCGCATACACACACTCCACGCACACCCAGCACGCACACACACACACACACACACACACACATACCCTAAACCCACACACAGACGCGCACCCACTGCAAACATACACACACCCTGCTTGCATGCGACTGTGGCGGCAACGTCATCGCGAATCTAGTGCAGCCTCAGCGGCATGTAGCCAATCACGGTGGTCATGTGATGCTGTTTGGCGCGATGTTGTGGATTGGGGTGGCACGACGACGAAGGTTAGACCTGCGATTTGGGTACGTGGTCGTCGATCTTGGTGGCAGGGATCTGGACGGATGTGCGGCAATCAGACGCCGATAGCCTGTGTTTGTGGGGATTGATGTTACCGGTGTTGATTGCGCCGGTCGGTTGGTGGCCAATCAAGAAGCCCCACTGGCTAGCAGACGCAAGACAAAGGGAAATGGCAGCGAGGAGGCAACTCACGACGATGTGTAGTCGGATAGTATAAAGTTGGGGAGTTGGTCGGAGTGGTGGTTACTGTGACGCTGATCATGGTAGTTGTTGCGCCGGTGATATACCAACGGCAATCGTGGTTCCTTTTTTTTTATAACTCCCTGGTGGTCGGAGAAAAAGACCAGTGGCTGTGCTCAGTGAATCACCAATTGTAGCGGATTTGACCAGAGGAGGAGGTGCAGATTGCGGCAATCCCTTGTTTGCGGTGAATCTGTTAGCGCAGAATGGGTGGGGGACTGGTCTGACGGGTGTGGGGGGGAAGGAATGGGGGGAAAGAAGGGGGGGAGGGTCATGGGCAAAATTGTAATTTAAATTTAACGGTTTCCATCTAAGGTGCCCAATTTCTGTAAGTGTAAGGGGGTTTAGTGGTTAATTTTGAAGTTGAGGGGGGGAAATTGCACACCGTGTATAGTACATGGGTCATTAGCTAATAAAGAAATAGGGGTATTTTGGTCATTTCACGTTATTCATAACGGACCCATCTAAGGTGCCCATTTTCTGTAACTGTGGGGGGTTTAGTGCTTAAATTTGAAGTGGAGGGGGGCAAATCGCACAACGTGTAAAGTAGAGGGGGTCATTCCCTACTTTCCCCTAAAGAGAGGCATGCCAAGTACGAAAGAGAATTGTACATTCTCTCAACTTTAACTTTCATATATATATAATTAGATTAGCGGCACTTATTGGTGTGTTTGGTTTGCATAAGTTTGTCCAGAGGGAAGTGCTTGGTTGTGTTGTTTAAGTATGAAATCCTGGCTTCCACATATATTTTCTTATTGAAGAATAATACTAATGCTCTCCTTACTTTTGAGGTTGACCCGCTAGCTCTGATCCACGTAAATATTTACACACACAGGAATCAAAATGCAGAAATGAATGTTTCCAACATAAACTAATGTCAGGGAATCCAGCTGTAATTTAAGGGGAATACCATGTCCCTAACTTGGAGGGTTTTGGTGTAACTTTCCTTGATCAGCAACATAATAATAAGAGGTGCATGAATATACAAACAAGTGGATCACGTAAAGCGGATACCAAAGATCGAGGTGATGGTCGGGTGCTGAGGGTCTCTCCCTTTGTTGTGCAAGGCTATAATCGGTGATTCTGCAATTCGGTAAAGGGGTGATATTTTGGATATGGGAGGGAGGACTACTTTTATTGTCTAGAGTATGCCCAAGTAGACCAAGAAAGTGAATCAAGTGAAGTAACCTTGTTCAGGAGATTGGCCATTCAATGCGAAAGAAGAAAGGTAGTAAAGGGCTGGCGGCCGTCAAAATTGATATGAAAAAGGCATACGACAAAATGGAGTGGGTTTTCATTCTCTCAGTGCTCAAGAACTTTGGATTCTGTGATCGATGGATTCAGTGGGTCGATCAATGTATGAGTACTGCAACTTTGTCCATTCTCATCAATGGAGCCCATCATGGTATCATTCAACCGACAAGGGGTCTCCGTCAAGGAGATCCACTTTCACCATTCTTGTTCATCTTAGGCTCAGAAGTCCTAACAAGACTCCTCTTGAAAGCGGAATTACAAGGACGGTTGCATGGAATTAGAGCAAGTCATTCATGCCCAGCAATATCCCACCTATTATTTGCAGATGACTTAATCATCTTTTGCAGGTCTAACCAAGGAGAAGCAGAGGAAGTTTTGCATTGTCTTAACAAATATGCTGAGTGGTCGGGACAGATTATCAATAAAACCAAATCAAAGGTCTTCTTCAGTAACAATACGGAAGCTGCAAACAAAAGGAACTTTAGTGGAATTCTGGGAATTAAAAGAGCCCCCCATCAAGATAAATACCTGGGCTTGCCTCTATTTACACATCAAGGGAAGGCTCAGATGTTCAATAATGTTTTGAATAGGGTGAGAAAAAGACTTACTGGATGGAAATCCAAATGTATCTCTTTTGCGGGCAGAGGCACGCTTATTCGATCAGTGGCAATGGCTATCCCCACGTATGCTATGTCAACCTTCTCCCTCCCCACGAAATTATGCAATCATCTTGATAGCATTTTCCGAAGATTCTGGTGGGGACATAATGAGACCAAAGCTCATTCTTACTGTCCGAAAGCATGGGATTCTATTTGTATTCCCAAATGTAGAGGTGTGATGGGCTTTAAACCTATGAAAGCATTCAATCAAGCCTTACTCTCCAAGCTGGGATGGAAGATGATAAATGAATCTGACAAACTTTGGGTCAAGGTGATGGAGAAAAAATACCTGAAAGGCACACATTTCTTGGATTATTCTCCTCCAACATAATATTGTGGATTTGGAAAGGGATCTGTTCAAGTAAGGAACAACTTAGAAAGGGCCTATGTTTCATTGTTGGAAATGGGGAAAGTATCGACATTGGCAAAGATCCCTGGATTCCTTCGGTTCGATCCTTCCGTCCGGAAAGTATATCTGCTGATTTCATTACCGGCTCAAAAGTGTCTTCGTTGATCAACCATACATCAAGCTCATGGAATCTCGAAAAGTTGCAAAACCTGTTTTTGGAAACTCTTATCGGCAAAATAATGAAAATCCGAATTTCTCTATCAAAGCCCCAAGATTTTTTAGCCTGGACTCCAAACAAATCCGGAAAGCTTACGGCAAAATTCAGCTTACTTGTTTTCAAATGAAAATCGGTTCCAGCTTGGGAATGAAAGCGCACTTCCTTTTTGGAAAACTCTTTGGAGATCAAGAATCCGTGAAAGACACAAGATATTGATTTGGCGTATCGCTTGGAACATCCTTCCTATCAAAACGAAACTTCAAAGTTTCATTCCTAATATTGACATTAATTGCCCAATGTGTAGCTCTGGGGAAGAGTCTTTGTCTCATATATTTCATAATATTGACATCAATTGCCCCTGACTCGAGCTCTCTGGCTTGCGTCAACTGAAAACTTCCGCCCTCCTCTAAGTCCTATCCAAACAGGGCCAGTTACCAATCATACTCTGCAGAACTCGACAGTTCAGTGGCTTACGTGTATCCTCTCACCTCCTCCTTCATCGGAATCGTTCAGCTATACTCTATTTGTTGTCATGGTCATGGACCATATATGGAGATGGCGAAATCAAAAGGTGTTCAGCAAGATTGAGATCAATGTCAAGGAGTTATCAAAACAGATTCAAATGGTGTATGGTCATTACAAGGAGACAGTCCTTCCCCATCCAAAATCCAAATTGCTTTGTTCCACCAGATTCAACCCACCCCCTATGTGGCATCGCGTCAATTTTGACGCTGCTGTTCGAGAGACAAGATCCATTCAAGCAGCTATTGTTCGAGATCATAATGGTAACATCATTTCAGCTATAACTACAGTCAATGCAGCTATGGACCCTATTTTAGCAGAAGCAATTGGTAGTCTTACTGCGATTGATCTTGCGTTGAAGAGTCATTGCACTCAGGTGATCATTGAAGGAGATGCACATGTCATAGTGGACTGGTTAAATAACCATGACCAGGAGCCAAATTGGAATTACTATACCACAATTGCAGAAGCTCGTGAGAAACTTAGGAAGTTCATCTGCTAGGATGCTGTGAAAGTTCATAGAAGTATTAATAGTTTAGCCCACAATCTAGCTAAATGGGCGGATGTTTCAAACTCTTTTGGCCTGGTTCCTTCCTCATCCTTTGGTTCTCTTTTGTTAATGGATGATGTAGTGAACCAGGATCCCTCTTTTGTACTCTCTCAATTTTAATGCAATGTCTTGATTAAAAAAAAAAAACAAGGGTATATGTGACTGGGGTTTGTCAATTTCCGCAATCACTTGTGAAATCAAATACCATTGTAATTAATTGCTTAAGGTTTGAACATTGAGTTATTAGTACATATCTCCTGTCTGGATGTTTACTTTCGGACACGTTGCACTCGTTGATGATGTTATTCACGTTGACTCATTCGATGATTAATGTGGTTTATATGATATCCATTCTTAGCATTTTGTATGTTATCCACCAGAACCTTCGACACAGAAATACAGTATTAGATGTGCCATCTGTTGTGCCAGGTCTGCATTTTTTTTGGTTAACTTCAACAAGTTTATCTGTGCAGTTTTTTAAAGTCAATTGGATTTTATGTTTTTGTCTAGGTGGGAGAACTGAAGAAACTGGTTGAAGAGGGTAAAATAAAGTATATAGGCCTGTCTGAGGCCTCCCCTGATACAATCAGAAGGGCTCATGCTGTTCACCCGATAACAGCTGTACAGCTGGAGTGGTCCTTGTGGACTAGGGATTCCGAGGAGGAAGTGATTCCTACTTGCAGGTGAGGGATCTCTTGTGCTCACAATTCTAGCTGATTTTTTGACGGAGTAATAAGTGACACTTCTAATTCTAATGCCCGTCGTATTATTATTATTTTTTGTTTTCAGAGAGCTCGGCATTGGAATTGTTCCATACAGTCCTCTAGGACAGGGATTCTTTGCTGTAGGTCCAAAAGTGGCTGAAAGTGTGACGGAAAATGACTTCCGAAGGGTTTGTGCTTCTAAAAACCTCTGCTCATGCAACAAACAATGGGTTAAATAGATGTTATATGAGCAAGGAAACTAATTGCTTATCTTATGGGTGAGAAAACCTTCTGACCCTTGAAAAGAACAGAGTAGATGCATGATGACTAAAGCAACTAGTTTTTCATGGTCATTAAACATCTATTTGTCCCGTTTTACAATATGACATGAACGGTCACTGAGCTGCATATTATTTTGGGCATATAATAGGAGAAGTTTAGGATCAACTAAGCTGCTCCCTGAAACACTTTCTGACACAGGGTTCAATTTCATACTCTCTCCATTCACCCAAAAATTGTCATCCTTTCTACTTTAGAAGGTCTACAAGCTGTTACTGTCCACTTTGAAATGCCAAGCATATTTGTTTTTGTTCTCCAATATATACCCCTCGGTTTTAGGCATCAAATACCGCTAGCTACACGAGATGAAATACACCACATACCTACAATTGGTGGTATTTCATGGAAATGACCACAATGACAGGTGGTATTTGATGCATTAATTTGGCTTTTCTTAAAAACTGTGTGCTAAGTGAGGTACTATCTCCTTTCTTTTTCAATTGGTATGTGCCATACACAGTTATGGAGTTCTCACTTTTCTCATATGTCGACGTCTTTTGTTGTGGTGTGTATGTCTAGTTGTTGTTACGAAAAATTTCCTAGTTCCAACATTTTGGTTGAAAATCAGTTTGAAGCTTAGGCTTCATCAATGCGTTAGTGTGAGATTGGGGAATAGCCTGATGCCTTTATTCCAAAGCATTGGTTTTTTATGCTGAAAATTGTATTGTTTTTCTTCCAGCATGTGCCAAAGTTCCAAGGTGAGAATTTTGAGCGTAACAAAACTGCATACGAGCGGGTTAAGGAAATGGCAGAAAAGAAGGGATGCACCCCATCGCAGCTAGCCTTGGCATGGGTCCTTCACCAAGGAAATGACGTGGTTCCCATTCCCGGCACAACTAAGATAGAAAATTTCAACGAGAATGTTGGAGCTGGGTCCGTAAGCTTGACTCCTCAAGAGATGGCTGAGCTCGAAACTATTGCTTCTTTGATCAAGGGTGATAGATATCCAGAGGCTCACATGAAACTAAGTTGGAAGTATGCAAACACTCCACCCTTGTCCTCGTGGAAATCTTCATAAAGACGGTCACACTTCATAAGTCATCGTGCTAAAACTATTTAGTAGTTTTGTAAGAATTTCATATATCTACTATGGTTGGAATTTTGTTAACCATGCTTGGTTCCTAAACGAGATCTCGTGACTCATTCTGGGAGATTTAAGTAAGAGCATGATCTTCGGTTTTCAGGCCGAAGCAAGTAAACTCCAACGGGGTACCATGTTCACAGGATGTGTTCTGTCAAAGAGAAGAGATCTATTATGTTAAGATTCTGTTGTTAGCCCTTGAGGTTTTGCCGTACTCATTCAAGCTTCTTACAGTTCTGCTGTGTTTTCTGCTAAATCAAAATCCCTATGAAAAAAGGGACTAGGATCTTACAGTACGTTTGCTGTGATAGAATAAATGTTACAGGGGGCTTAGATATCTTGCATGAAATGGGCTAACATAAGAATAACTTGTCAAAAAGAGCATGCTCTTCTATCTTACTGCTTATATTGTAGGCTGAGCTATTTGCATAAGTTGCTTATATTGCTGTTCCATGACTTTCAATGTGTAGTAGAAATGTTTCCATTTTATTGTATTTTGAGAGTTGACAGTCCCTGAGAAGAATTGTATGAGAAAAATACATCACTCGTATATGAGAAAAACCATGGTTAGTGAAATATTGAAATTCAAATTTTCACCAAGAATTTTAAAAATACCGCTCACCAATTTCTGCCTTCAATAGATTTTCATTTCTATTTCTCATTCCCGTTCTTCACTTTCATCTTCCTTCTCTTTTCTCTTTCATTTCGCCATTACAGAAATAAAAGCTGATATCCAGAGCCTTCATTTTAATTACAGCCTCCCCAACCTCCATTGCTGCTATTGGCTCCTCTTCCTCTTCCTCATCAATGACTCCCCAACTTGACAAGCTGGAATTTAGAGTGATTCCTTCGAGTTCTTCCGATGGTTTTGCCGCATTAATTGAGCAAGTTAAGGTTAGACATGGGGAGGCTTTGGCAATAAACTGTCAAATGATGACTATCGGTTTTCAAAGATTTGCTCGCCAATTGTCAAAACTTGAAAGAAATAAATGCTAAGAGAAAACAGAGAGTACAATTTTATCTAAAAGCTGTGTACCGTTTTATGAATAGAATAATTTTTGGACATATATCAAGTCGAGCATATGAACTTAGCTAAGCAAAATCTGTTCTCATAGAAGTTTAATTATGTTTGTTTGTCCCTGAGAAACGAAGTCCAGAGCAACGTTTTCATGGCCAACATGTAAAAATAATTTCAGTTTGTCGTATTGTTTTGAACTCCATAATACTTTGCCTAGAATTAAGATTGTCTGGTTGAACAACAAGAATATACAATATCTATCCTATAGTTTCAACCATATATTCCTCATTCATTATATGCTCAAAGACCACAGAATGACGCTCAACTAGAAGGATGTAGTGGGATGGAAACATGTAAAATGAGAAACCGAAATTATTTGAACATTCGGAGTCCATGGCCAGATGCCATTTATATTTTCTGTAATGGTGAAAATGAAAGAGAAAAGAGAAGGAAGATGAAAGTGAAATAAAGAGAATGACAAATAGAAATGGAAATCTATTGATGGCAGAAATCAATGAGCGGGATTTTTAAAAATTTGTTGAAAATTTGAATTTCTATATTTTACTATCCGTAGTTACATGAAATTAAGATTGCTATTGTTGTTCCCGCATGATCACTTTGCCGAGTTGGTAAGATGTTAATGGTAGTCTAACACTACCTATACAGATAACGTGACGTTAGACAACCACTGAATATTTTCTTGTGCAAAGGAAATGTATTTTTTACTTTTGGTACACATTTGATTGATTCTTGCATTCCAAGCGTCGAGGCATTGCAAGGAAAGATAGCTCTTATATGTCATGCTTTTCCTCCAAAATTTTCGGATGCAATTGGGCCTCAAGGATTCATCCACGTAAGTGTCTAAATCGATTTATGTCTGCTTAAAAAGCAGGCATAAAGGAAACACGACACTAAAAATGCTAGACTTTTTAAACTTCACAACAATTTGTAATAATCCAAAACTAAAAAAGAAGTAGACAATTGTTTGTAGAGGGAATGAATCTATATATAATATATAATAAGCGAAGCGAAAGACGAAGCAATAACTTCTTTGTGCGATACATCATCGCAGAGATATGACTTCTTTACTTGACACGTCATCACATTATGTTTTCAATTTGAAATAGAATTATAAGTGTCATTAAAGGTATAAAATATTATTTCGGATGGGATTCTTATTTCATGATAAGTTAATTTCTATATTACTAAGCCGTATATAATTGAAAGACTAATTCTAAACGTTTTAAAACTCTAACCGATTCATGAATTAACTCATTAGGACTTAATTTTGACTATTATATCCTTAAAGCTACTCTCTAATATGAATATAAAAGTTCATATATCTTAAAATCGAAAATACCATAATAGATTTAATAGAGAAAAAAAAAAGTGATGCTACTATTGAGAATATTATTTTGGTTGGAATTCTTAAATTTAGAAGAGAAAAAAAAAAGATGCTACAATTGAGAAAATTATCCTGCATGGGGTTCTTATTTCTTAATAAGTTAATTCTTATATTATTAAGCCTTATATAATTGTAGAACTAACTCTAAACGTTCTAAAACTCTAACTGATTCATGAACTAACAAATTAGGACTTAATTAAACTCTTTACTATGAATATAAAAATTCATATATCTCAAAAACAAAAATAGCATACTAGATTTAAAAGATAAAAAAAAGATGCTACTATTGACAATATTATCTTGGATGGGGTTCTTATATCTTGATAGGTTAATTTTCATATTGCTCAGCCTTATATAATTAAAAAATAAATTATAAACGTTATAAAACCCTAACTGATTCATGAACTAACTTATTATGACTTAATTTTGACTATTGTATCCTTAAAAGCACTCTCCACTATGAATATAAAAATTTATATATCTTAAAAACGAAAATAACATACTAGATTTAGAACAGAAAAAGAGAGAATGATGTTATATTTGAAAATATTATATTGGATGGGATTCTTATATCTTGATAAGTTAATTTTCAAATTAGTAAGCCTTATTTAATTGAAAAACTAACTCTATACGTTCCAAAACTCTAACTGATTCATGAACAAACTTATTAGGACTTAATTTTGACTATTTTATCCTTAAAACCACTATCCAATATGAATATAGTAAATTCAGATATCTTATAAACGAAAATAACATACTAGATTTAAAAGAGAAAAAAAAAATGATGCTACAAATGAGAATATTATTTTGGATGGGTTCTTATATCTTGATAAGTTAATTTTCATATTACTAAGCCTTATAACGTTGAAAAACTAACTCTAATCGTTCTAAAACTCTAACTGATTCATGAGCTAACTTTTAAAGACTTAATTTTGACTATTGTATCATTAAAATCACTCTCTAATATGAATATAAAAATTCTTATATATTTAAAACGAAAATAACATACTCAATTTCCAAGAGAAAAAAAGAAATGATGCTAAAATTGAGAATATTATCTTTGATGGGGTTCTTATTTTTGATAAGTTAATTTTCATATTATAAAGCTTTATATAATTCAAAAACGAATTATAAACATTCTAAAACTCTAACCGATTGATGAACTAACTTACTAGGACTTAATTATACTGTTATATCTTTAAAATCACTCTCTAACACGAATATAAAAATTCTTATATATTAAAAACGAAAATAACATACTAGATTTAGAAGAGAAAGAAAAATGATGTTACAATTGAGAATATTTTCTTGGATGTGGTTCTTATTTCTTGATAAGTTAATTTTCATATCTTTATACCTTATATAATTGAAAAACAAATTTTAAACGTTCTAAAATTCTAACTGATTGACTAATTAACTTACTGGGACTTGATTTTGACTATTATATCATTAAAATCACTATCTAACACGAATATAAAAATTCATTTATTTAATAAAAAACGAAAATAACTAGATCTAGAAGAGAAAAAAAATGATGCTACAATTGAGAATACTATCTTGGATAGGGTTCTTATGTCTTGACAAGTTAGTTTCCATATTAGTAAGTCTTAGATAATTGAAAAACTAATTCTAAACATTCTAAAACTCTAAACGATTGATGAACTAACTTACTATGACATAATTTTGACTATTGCATCCTTAAATACACTCTCTAATATGAATATAAAAATTTGTATATCTTAAAAACGAAAATAATATGGTAGATTTAGAAAGGAAAAAAAATGATGCTACAATTCAGATTGAAACAATAAAAATAATATAATATTTGTTTAAATATTTTTTAAAATTATTAAATTTTGTTACCCTAATTGATATAACGATTTGTTAATATAGTATAATAGCTTTTAGAATCCTTTTGACAAAAATAAAAAATTGACACACAAATAACAAATGACTGCACAATTATTATTCATTAAAATTATAATAATGATAAAGCTTATTCATAAATTTAATATTTGAAAAGGACTTAAAGCTCTATATTAAACATGTGAGCGTATCTAAAGGTACGCAAATATTATTTTGGATGTGATCTCTACTTTTAAGTTTATTTAATTTTGCAGGAACTATATAAGGGATATACGAGGAAGCCTTATATAATGTGAAAACTAATTCTAAAACTCTAATTATACGAATTTTTTAGGATTTGATTTCGAATATTATGTTTTAAAAACTAAGTCTCTCATACAAAGACAAGATACCACGTATCTAATAAATATAACTTACGGATATTTAGAAGAAAAAAGTTATGTTACAGTTAATTTAATATAATAAATGTATGTTTATTTACACATACATAGTCATTGCAAAAATTATCTATATAATATATCAAATCAATAATCAAATTACAGGATAATTTTTTGCTTTGATAAGATCGGACGATCAACAAAGTAGCCATATATGCAAATATGAGATTTTGAAAAGATATCACATATCTATTAGAAAAAAAAAAAGGGTGCAATCAAATCAAATAATTCTTAATTACTATGGTGTTCTTAATTGTCTTGAATGAGGTCTCGATTCCTTGACAAGTTAATTTGCATGTCAGTAAGCCTTATAATTAAAAAACTAATTTTAATCTTCTTAAAACTATAACTAATTAATGAACTAACTTATTAAGACTTAATTTTAATTATTGTATCCTTAAAAGCACTTTCTAATATGAATATGCAAATTTATATATAAAAAAAGAAAAATAACATATTAGATTTAAAAGAGGGAAAAATGATGTTATAATTAAGATTGAAGCAATACAAATAATTTAATAATTTATTCATATTTATTTATTTGAATATATACTTACCGTATCGATGTAAAGATCTATCAAATATAATATATAGCTTTTAGAATTTTTTTGGGAAAATAAAAAATTGACCATCTTTTTTTGGATGCGACCAACAAATGACTGTCTAATTATTATGAATTAAGATTGTCATAATGATAAAGTTTATTCATAAATATTATAATTGAAAAGGATTTAAGGCTATATACTAAATAGATCAGTGTATCTAAACGTATGCAAATATTATTGTTGACGTGATTCATATTTTTATGTTTATTTAGTTTTGCAGGGACTATATGAGGACTATATTAGAAAGCCTTATATAATTTGAGAAATAATTCTAAAAATATATATACACTATTATATTAGGATTTAATTTTGACTAACGTGTCCTTTAAATTAACTTTCTCATACGATGAGAAATGCATCTAGAAAAAAAAAATAACATGTGAGATTTAGAAGAAAAAAATATGTTACAGTTAATTTAAGCTTATTATAATGTAATAAATATGTGTGTGTGTGTGTATACACACACACACACATAACATAATCATTGCAATTTTTTATCGATGTAACATATAAGATCAATAATGCAATTATAGGATAGGTTTTTTTGCTTTGATAACACCGCACAATAATCAAAGTTGCTACATCGCATATATGAGATTTTGAAAAAAAAAATCATGCATGTATCAGAAAAAAGGTATAATTAAATCAAATAATTCTTAATTACTATATTTGAGAACATTTAAAATCTTTAAAATGTAAAAATATATTTATGTAATTCTACAAAACAAACTGTTAAACCAATTTGTTTTTGCCTATGGCCTTATGATCAACGAAAAGACTTTTTATTTATACTTAATTAAGTTTTTCATGAAAAAAAACTAAGAGTGCACTTAGTAGATATAAAAACGATAACTTGGCAACAAGTCATTAAAAATGTAGAAAATAATTCAAACACTTCAAAATAAGGACACGTCATCTTCATCAATTTAGTTTTATCATTAGTAACATCTTACAAGAGTTAAAGAAACACACACACACACACAATGAAAATATTGGATATTATGTGGTCGTTTTGTCAAATTTACTTTTAGTATATTTGAGTAATGAATTTGTTTTAAGTAATTTTACAATACTTATTATAATCGAATATACACTGACAAATTTTTTCTAATAGGACGGAATATGAAATATAGTATTTTTATAGTTGATTAAATTAACATGAATAGCCAAGGCCAATTAGTAAATATTAGACTAATTATGAGTTTTGAAACTTAATTTTGACTATAATAGAGTCGATTATAACTATGAGTGATAATTAATATGAGTGTTAAATAACAATTATATGAACTATTTAATCTCCATCATGCAATCGTTAGTTTAACGTAAGGATATTTGTTGAATTTTACATGGTCAATGTAGTTAACAAGAATAACCCGACAAAAGTTGGTATACAAAAGGTATATTATATTCCGATAAAATAAGTATCTAAGAAAAAATACAATTAAAGGCATTTATTAGATGTAAGAACTATAATTTTATGACAAATTGTAGACCTATAATATGTGGAAAGCAAAATTAACCTTTTAAAGTTGCCCTCTTTTAAACTATACTTTATCAATATATTTACAAATCAGGTATTATTTTGGATTATTAACACCTCAAAAGCACTATAGAAAAAAAAAATGACACATTTTTTACAATTTAATGTCTTCACACATGCACTCCACAAAAATTAGAAAAATATATATAAAAAAAATTATTTGAAAAACATATAACACCTCGAAAACTTTTGAAGTTAAAGAATTATACTCATATATAACATCTATAATTCAAAAAGGATACGTCACAACCTCACAACTTTTAATTTCAACCACAATCCTATTTGTTATTTAGCTTTATATAGCACCAACATGACTATTATACTACTATAAGTGCTAAGTCAATATTCATTTAAAAAATATTACTGGACAACTTAAAGTAAAAGTTTAAAGAAGACAAGTATTTACCGACTCCACTGTATCGCTATCTATTATTTATAGCCAAATAAGATATATTTTTTTAATAATGTTATTATCTTTTTTGTCTCACGATATGTGGTACATATTAATACACTCTTTAAGACCTTATGATATACTGTATTTTATAAATCGGCCCGAGCTTGGCTCGGATTACTGGGCTAATATGTATTAGTGGAGTTACTTTAAGTACTACCCAATACTGTTGTGTCATTGTTTTTTGGCAAGTTGAAATTAAGTGGTAACGCAGGTCATGGTGTCCTCATTGGCTTTCATAGTTTGGGCCGTCTCACATTCTCCTTTATTGGTTATAGTGTTGTCATTACAGCTAGGTGCAAGCATGTATTAGTAAGGAAAAGCAATTGTAATAATAGCATTAGTTTGAAAACAACCTGTAGGTCCCGAAATGCACCTAGAAGAGTTTGAATACGTGTTTACAATTCCAAGCAGAAATCTAAAATTTAACCAACAAGATAATAGCAATCACAGATCAACACAAAGATTATACTGGTTCGGGCCCACCTGCCTACGTCCAGTCCCTGAGCACTCCACACAAGCGTGACCTACTCGAGCCTTCCACTAAATAGCTAGCTTCAGGTGTTAGCTCAAACCTCAGTACAGTTCTGAAACCTCTTCAAGGTTTCCAACAATTATAAGTGAAATGAAGATTTACAACTGAAATACGATCCACACTCCTCAAAGAGTAGATATTACAACGAAAACAGATGAGCTAAGGTTTCTTAGGCGGGAAGATCTGAATCTTAAAGTACTTAACCAAGAAGCTTGCCTGACAAGATTTCAAACAAAGAACTCACTTAAAGAATTGTGTAAAGATGTAAAAATATGTTGAGAGAGCTTGTTTTTTAGAGATTAGCGAAATTTTCAAAGATTAGAAAAGGTTAGTTATAAACTCTCTAAGGGTCCCTCTTATACTTGAAAGAATATGACTGTTGAAGAGCATTTAAAGGGATAAGACATAGAATATTTTAAAGGAAATACTCCGAATGAATATTTAAAATCGTTCGGATGAATTTTACTCGAGAAAGGTTAAGGTTACCTCTGAATAATTTGATTGAATGAATACCAGATTCATTCGGATGAAATTGAATAGCAGAAGTAACTATGAGCCACTAAAGGATTCAATTGAAAGGAAAGCCATATGCTTCGAATGAAAACTCTATCTTTGGAATGAAAACTCTAACTTTGAAATGAAAATGATTTAAACCAAAAATCATATTCTGCTGAATTCGGTCGAAGGAATTTTGAGAAAGTTTTGAATGTATCTTTCAAGTAGAACTGAAGTTTCTGAAGAAAATATTTGAATACAAGAATATTCTTTCGAATGAAAAGCCATCTTTTTGAATGATTTTTTTTTGGATCCAATGATGGTTTTTTGATGGAATCGATCGAGTGAAAAAGATATGCTTCGAATGAAAGACTTTTTCTCGACCCAAAAATGAAGTTTGAAGGATTCAATCGAATTAATTGATTTCATTCGAATGAAAGACACGGCTTCATGATTTTTGCTCTTTTCGATTTTCAGTTAGATCTTTAATAAAGTTTAGCTTACGATTTTACAAAGGATATAAATGAATCTAGTTTAAGTCTAAAGTCTTCGTCCAAAGATTTGTCCATGCTACGATTTGTCTTGAAACCATACTTAATAAGACAATTAGATTAATTTCAGAATAGTAATCTTGGAATTATCAAAATAAAGAGTCTAGACCCATATGTTATGAAAAGAAGTTTTTGATTGTTTGCCTTATTTCCTCTAACAAGTTTTTTCTAAAGTAATTTCTTGATTAAGTCCATTTGCACATGACCTAATCTACGTGCCACAATCAAGTATCATTTTGTTGAACAGAAAGGCATATTTCACGAGAAGAATCAAACCCGTCAAATGAAAGAGTATAGATGTTACCATCTCACTTACCAACCAATGTCCCTCCATTAGAGGCATGCCGAATCAGATAGTAATCACCTTCAAAACACACATTGTGTCCACTATCAATTAGTTGACTAATGCTAATCAAATTAAACTTCAAGCCATCAACTAAAGACACGTGATCAATAGAGATCGAAGTATTGCCAATTTTACCTTTACCTATCATTTTACCATTCGAGTTGTCTCCGAAACTGACTAGACCACCATCCTTAGGAATGAGGCATGTGAACAACGAGCGATCACCGATCATGTGCCTTGAGCACCCACTATCGAGGATCCACTTGTTTGGATTCACCTTTGCTTTCAAGCATACCTACAATACATTCTGGTTTTGATGCTTGAAGATTAGATACACGAAATTTTGGCACCAAAACTTGCTTCATTCTACTATTATGGACATAAAAAGATTGTTGATTTCTAATAACTTTATGTGGAGTGTTTTCACCAAGTTCCCCTTCTTATTACAAGATGTACAAAGTGTAAAAGGTGAGCAGGAAGCTAGATTCTTACAAAAAAAAAATATTTGTAATCCTTTTGCTTCTTAGAAGGATCATAAAAAATCCCACTCTTTTCAAAGATACACCTTTGTCTTCCCAAAATCACATCTCTGTTCTCTCTTCCTTGTGTAAATTTTGAAAGACTTAAGTTCAGATTTTCGATCTCCTTTTCCAATTCCCCCTTTTGTCTTGAATTTTTTTTAATTGAGATTTTAAAACCTCATTTTCTGCAGGGGTTTTACACATTTGAGAAACTGAATTTTTTAAGACAGATCAGAGTTTTATTTTTGAGAAGCAGTCAAATCATTTTTTAAAGAAGCATTTTCCTTGGTATAAAACTCAAACCTTTTCATCTAGCTCTTCCTTCTCACTAGCCAACCCTTCAACATTGTTGATCAAAGAAAAAGGCATTCTTTTTAAGAGCAGCCTTTTTAAGCTTCAATTTTTCATGATTTTCACTTAATTCAAGGAAGGAAATTTTAAGTTTATCATAATCAAACTTTTTTACGGAAGAAATTACCTCATTTGTGTGATCATCCTTGGCCATAAAGCACAACAGAGCTACATCATAATTTTCACTTAACTTTTTAATCACTTTCGTCGGAGTCATCCCAGGTCAGCAGAGCTTTTCTAGGTTTGAACTTATTTTCCTTGATATCTCTATAGCTGTTGTTGCTGCTTAAAGACTAATTTTTAAGCTACGGACAATATTTCTTGATGTGTCCAGTTCTGCCGCACTCATAACAGGCATCGAGATTTTCTTTTGAACTCAAGTCACTGTTGCTTCTTTGTTGTGACTGGGTTGACTGACTTATCTTCACCTTTCCATCTCTCCGGTTAGTAAGAACTATTTGAACTTTCGAGTGATGAGAGCCATGTCATTGTCAGAATCATTGCTGCTCTCTTCAAGTTCGTGAGAGACTTCAGCTTTGAGAGCTACACTCTTATTCTTTGAGGTGGTTGCTTCCTCATCATGAATCTTTATCGTAATTTCATGAGTCATCAGAGATACCACAAACACTTCCAATTTGAGCACATTCAAATCTTTAGCTTCTTGAATTTTTTTTTATTACAAAAAGGGTGATAAGGTTTGTCATACCTTTCGAGCCGGGTAGGACCACATGGGCGGCAAAGCTCTCCCTACCAAGTTTTAACGCAGCTGCATTCCCAGGGCTCGAAACCGAGACCTCTGGTTAAGCTAGGACAGCCCCATACCAGCTGACCTACGCGCTTGGTGGTCTTTAGCTTCTTGAATGGCTGTGACTTTAGCTTCTTATCTCTTGGGAAGAGACCTGAAAACTTTTCTAACCATCTCATTTTTCGGGCACACTTTTCTCAAAAGCTTTAGTCCATTTATAATAAGAGTGAATCTAGAATATATCTCATTAGTGGACTCATTTTCCTTCATCTTGGACGCCTCGTATCGCATGAGCAACATGTTTTTCTTAGTCTCATTCACTTGATTTGTATCTTCCTGAGTAACTTCCAGCATCCTCCACATATCTTGCATTGTTTCACAAGCAGAGACTCGATTATAATCATTTACGTCGAGACCATAGCTGGTGGTGTTTTTTGCTCTATCATCAATAGAGAAGAGATGTACCTCTTGAGAATTCTTTTTAAGAATTTCCTTGGGAATCTTGTTTGCTTCTGGACCATCCTTCATGGGAATGACCAGATCATTTTCTACGACATGCCACAAATAGGTTTCCTACTTTAAGTAGCTTCTCATCCGATTCTTCCAATAGTTTTAGTTATCATTCTTCAGCAAAGGTCGTCGATTAGTTGTTGAACCTTGTTTTATAGTTTGATCTTTAGCTCTTGACGGTTAGGTCACAAAAGAAATAACAAAGCGCAAGGCTCTGATACCACTTATAGGTCCCGAAATACACCTAGAGGGGGGGGGGGGGAATGAGGAGGGGGGGGGTGTACATAGGTGTTTACATCTCTAAGCATAAATTTAAAATGGGTTGATTACAAAACTGTCCATTGAGGTTTACACGTTTTTGTATTTTGCCCCTTATGTTTACAACTTTTGCAATAATGTTCCCGAGGTTCATAAAATCATTGCAAATAGCTCCAAAACCGAACGGTCGTTCAAATTCAGCCGTTAACAGCCCACGCGCACAGAACACCCGATTTTCGTATGGGTAGATCATCATTTCCGATCCCTATGTTGCCTCGGTTATGACGAAATCAAAAAACCTAACCGTTACACGATTGAAGAGAGAGAAACAGAGAGAAGCGGGAAAATAGAGAACGGCCGTGCGATCACTACTTGCAAATCAAAATTTTGGGACGAAGAAGATCACGTGTGGGAGATTGACGAGCGAAAATGGATTGGCAACCCTGAGAAAGCGACGTCGCACAACCCATTTACGGTCAGTTCAAGAAACGTGTATTTTGTCCCTGTTTGATTAAACTAGGATTTTGAGTTTTATGTATAGAATTAACTAATGTCTGTCACATCAAGATAGAGAACGGCCGTGCGATCACTACCTGCAAATCAAAATTTTGGGACGAAGAAGATCACGTGTGGGAGATTGACGAGCGAAAATGGATTGGCAACCCTGAGAAAGTGACGTCGCACAACCCATTTACGGTCAGTTCAAGAAACGTGTATTTTGTCCCTGTTTGATTAAACTAGGATTTTGAGTTTTATGTATAAAATTAACTAATGTCTCTCACATCATTATAATTATTTTATAATCGCAGTTCTAATTAAATAATTTGTTTGTTATAGTTTTGTTGTTCGTTTGTGCGTGTTGTTTATTGATAGGATAATGTTTTTGAAGTTTGAACTTTTATTAGTTTATGTTTTTTGCAGTAGTTAATTTGGGATTGTGCATGTTTGCTTTGTTTGTGTTTTTTTAGATCCTCGTTCTTCTATATTAACCATAAAACTGCACTATGGGGGCCCATTTAAGAACATGCCACACAAGGTTTACACCCCTTGTAAAATAGACTACTTTGATTACTGTGATCCTGACATGTTAAGTTTGATTGAGATTGATAACATGGCAGAGAGTGTAGGAGCTGTAAGATTTATGAACTATTACTATAAAAAGCCTGTGTAAAGCCTTGATAACGGACTAGTGCAGATAATTATAGACTCCCAGACATTTTGGCATTAAAAGACTATATAAATTCACAGGGCCAAGTAGAAATATATTTGGAAAGTTTGTCAATGGATGAGATGATGAAATCTATTGAGACTCAGCTAAGGCTTAAAGAGACTGCGGGGTCTAGCGTGGTTATTGAAGAACTTGATGATGTAGGCAATATAGGAGGAAATGTGGCTACAGGGACTACTGTGCCTGTTTGGAGCTTAGGTAAACAGGGGTCAGCAATTACACAGGGGGAGTGAGGTGGTTCTATGTTTAGGCTAAGTCTAGAAGGTCCTAGCAATCCTGGTAATGATAGGGTTGGTACACAAGCCTTAGTGAATGTGGGCACTGAGGGGGAGGGAAACAGAAACCAGAGCAATAGGGCAACAGTGGGCACTTAGGGGGGAGGGAAACATAAACCAGAGCAATAGGGCAAGAATGAGCACTGCGGGGAGGAGAAACATACACCAAAGGACTAGGGCATCAAGGGGCAATGCTAATGAGAGGCCAAAGGGTAGTGCTAATGATGGGCCAAGGGGAAGTGCCATTGAAGAGCCAAGGGGTAGTGCTACTAAGGGGCCAAAGGGTAGTGCTAATGAGGTGCCAAATGGTGGTGGTACTGAGGGGCAAAAGGGAAGTGATTCTGATACTGATTCTGATGATGAATCATATTGCTCAGCTTTGTTTAATAGTGACTATGATGCCAATGAGGATGACAGATTGTATAAGCAGAATGTTGACATGAATGTAGTAGAACAGGGAGTGGGCAGTAGAAGTAAGGGTAAGGAACAAATATTGGCAAATTTTGAAGAAAAAGAGTATGACTCTGATGATTGGCAGGAACATCCACCATTGGATTCTGAGGCTGAAATTGATAATGAAAGAAATAAAAAATTAACTGGGGAATTTAACCCTAAATCAGACATGAGACAACCTAAGTTCAGTGTTGTTATGGCGTTTAAAAACAACAAAGTTTTCAAGGAAGCTGTTAGGAAACATTCTATTTTGGAAGGAAAACCAGTGGTATTCCCCAAGAATGAACCAGGAAGGGTTAGGGCTAGGTGTGCTTCAGAAGGATTTCAATGGCAGGTGTATGTATCTAGGATGCAAGGAGACAATGAGGTTGATTTGGTTGTGAAGACTGTAGTAACCCAGCACACATGTACCATTCACAAGAATAAAGATGTGACCAGTACTTGGCTAGCTGCTAGATACAGTAGATATTTCAGATTAAATCCTCAAATGAAGGTTGATACTTTGAGAAATACATTGATTAGTGATCACCAACTAGATGTGCCATTTTGGACAATTTATAGAAGCAAAAAGAATGTAGTAATTATGGTTGAGGGTAAATTAATGGAACATTTTGGGCAGTTGAACTCTTACATTGATGAACTTAGGAGAAGTAATCCTGGCACCTCTGTGGATCTACAATATGAACCAGGAGGTCTAGGACATGGTAAGTACATGTTTCAAAGGATTTATATATGCCTTGGTGCATTGAAAGAAGGGTTCAAAGCTGGGTGTAAGAGTTTGATAGGGCTAGATAGGTGCTTTTTGAAAGGTTCCACTGGTGGTCAGCTCTTGACTGCAGTTGGCATTGATCCGAACAACCAAATGTACCCAGTGGCATATGCTATTGTGGAGGCTGAAAACAAAGACTCTTGGGGTTGGTTTGTACAACTTTTGGGTGATAACTTAGAGATAGAAGACAATTTGATTTGGACATTTTTGTCTGACAAGAAAAAATGGTTGGTTGGGAGCATAGAGTAATTGTATCATCATACTGAGCACGTGTTTTGTGTCATGCACTTACATGCAAACTTCAGGGCAGTAGGGTTTACTGATGCTTTGAGAGATGCTTTGTTTGCTGTAGCCAAGGCAACCAATATGCTGAGATGGGAACATAGAATGCAAGAGATGGCTGACATAGATAAGGAGGCAGTAGCCACTCTCTGCAACCCTAAACCCGTCGTACGTCCATCGTCACAACCCAGCCACTCTCTGCAACCCTAAACCCCGATAATTACTTGGGTCGTATGTTCACCGTCGTCCACTGCCGCACACAGCCACTCTCTGTAACCCTAAACCCCAATAATTACCCTGGTCGTTCTGGGTGAGCTCAACAATTTTCCCCGGTTGACCCAGCAGCTTGTTGACCCAGGAGGTATGTTGATTCATTTCTCATATGTTCCAAAATTTGCATGAAATGAACGGAGTTCTGATTATGTTTATGGATTGAGTTTGTGAAGTTGTTCTTTTCAGTTTCATTTAATTTACATGAATAGTTTGGATTTCTCTCCGATTTGATTTTGGGGTTTGGCACATACATCAGTTGCATATTGCCCGTCCGAAGAGAAATGGTAAAACAATTAGGTTATAATGTTGAGATAGACTGTGTGAGAAAGATTAAAAATGAGTCTGAACAAAACTAATAACAACCGAAAACATAAAGCTTTTATTGAAAAAAGACAACAATGCCTCCCATAATGAAAGCTTATACTTCATCTTCTTTCTGTTTTGCTGGTCTTACACAAGAGAGTTCATACTATCACACACAACTAAATAAAAGACTTAAATTTCTAATGAACGTACTCCGTATCATTTAATGTATCAGACTCTTATGCATCATTAAATAAAGTTCATCGCGTACTAAAAAAAAGGTTTGGGTAGGAGGTAACAAGGATCAATAGTACAAACGCTACATAGACAAGTAACATTATTCGATTTACGATTTAAGACTGCATTCCTACAGTCTAGTGCATGACCCGAGTTTACTTGAGTTTACACTTGCATAATGAAAATGCAAGTGTAAACGCTTGAGAAGGGACTGCATTATTGCAATGCACATAACATTAAGTAAATATTGTTGTTACTTCTTCAGAAACACTATCTTGTATAAGGGAATTCGGTGAGAGGTATACGCACACTTGTTTAGTAGACTACTGGCATAGAGCCTAGATCCTTTTAAGTTGCTGACATATATAGATGTATACATATTGCTAGGATGGACCCCCTTTACCCTGAAATTCATATTACCTATCTATACACCTAGACCGATTACCCCAGTAGTGTGTAATTTTATATGCGCTTAGGGTGAGACTAACGGGCATGGCAGTGGGCTGTCCTTGACATCCATGACTCATAGACTTTGTAAGACCCCAAATAATACGTAGCTAATTATTTTAATTTTTTTTGAGATACTTTGTAGTTTTAATAATGTTTTAGAATACTTTTGAATAAGTAACATAACTTTAGGGGTCTTTTAGGTTATTTATCAAGTTTAGAGATATAAAGACTAGTCAGTTATTTTTTTTATCGATAGATTGAGTTTGGGTCTTTCAAGGAGAAGAAAGAGAAAATTAGGGCTTGCGAATTTCAACATTCTACTCACAATTGGTAAGTGATCGATCCCAAACCTTAATCAAAATACAATTGATTTGAAAATTTTAATCTTAGTGGTTGATTTTATTAATTAGGTTTGATACTTTCGGAAGGTTACGCAATTTTGCGAATCTCGTAGCGTGAATTGAGGTAAGGGTTACACATGCTACATCTATTTCCTTAGGATGTATACCGGATTTGGCATTGAAATGATTTTTGACGTGGTCTTTGTGAAATCGTGAAATTTGTCATGTCTCGATTAGTGTGCCCTTGATATTTTACGGCTTTTGCGCTTCGTTTCTTTTTCCTCTTCACGGTTCAACTGTAGGCTGTACCATTTCTTCATGATTACTGTATCTTGTACTTCCATTCAATTAGTGCACTATGCTGTAATTCAATTTCTAAAGTACAGTAGTAATCTGGCTCTTCTCTTGTGAGAAGTTGCCGTCCAAATGCCAAAAAGTGGCTTTGCCACTTGTCAATTTCTTAATAGTAAACAAAGTTTGTTAACCTTTTTGCTTATAAATAAATAGTTTCGTTCTCGTATTTCGTTATCTTACAAACTCGGATTAAAATGATTCAACTTTCGTTGCATTCGTTACTTCGTCCTCTTCAATTTGAGTCTAATATTGAGTATTTTCTAAGATTGTTAAGGTATCCTACTTGAGATACAAAGTTTTGATATTTTGCGGTTCTTATGCGTTTGAAATATTTTGAAATCCATTGGACCCTTTTTGAGTTGAACTAATATTTAGAACATGCACATGCTTAGGTTAACGTGATGCTATGACATGATATGGCAATTGCTACCGGTATGCAACTTTGAACTTAGAACCTTCGCGTGCTTAGGTTAACGTGCTTTACAGTCACGTATTACGTGATTGTATCGTATTTGATAATTAGTTCAATTTTTCGACTGTATGACTTTGATTTGATATTTGGCGGATTAGAATATCCCGAAATGAGATTATTGGTCGTGCTCAGATTTTGCAATCGTCTTTGCACTTTCGTTTTCATATGCTTTGTTTGGACTCAGCTATACATTATTGGATATCAGCGTTGTACTCTGTGGGTGTGTGCGTGTAATCTTTACTGGGCTTTGTGCTCACCCCCTTTCTCTCCCCATTTCAGGTAATTAAGCTGAGACGGTTTAGAGGAGTTAATAGCATTATGCTTAAGCTTGGAGTGAACTTTAATTGATAATTTTCTTAGTAGTTTTGAAATAAGAACCATGTAATAGTTTTTGATTTAGTGACTTTTGGTCCCCTAATGTTTGGGAAGTGACTATTGTTATTAGATTTCCGCTGCATTTATTAGACGTTGATACATTTAGAGCTCTGATTATCATTTTGAGGTTATGTTCTTGGTAAAATTCTTTGGGTATTATATTTCTCATACGCAGGAATATTTTGAAATAGTCTGTGTAGGTCTGCCTCCGGGTCGGGGGCGTGACAGACTTAGTCGAGGCCAGCTAAGGTGAGCCACTGTACAAGTTGATTACTAAAAACAGTGAGAGAAAATGAGGAGATACCACAACCAAAATCTCTCATCATAAGGATCCAAAATCTAGCACTAAAAACCAGTAAAATATATATACACGAATTCCAAATGAGACCCTCAATTTCAAATTGGAGTGATAGAGATGGGCAGAAGAAAAACAATTTCTATGCTTGGATCACATATATGAACACACTAGAAGATAGAAGGTGAGGGAGGACATAGATTTTGGCGAGAACCCACAACACTAAAAATGACATCCACTCACCGACCTCTCTCAATACCAGACCAAAATGGTGACGCCAATGATAGATAGAAAAGTAAACACTGAAAATGGCATACACTCACCGATCTCTCTCAACACTGAAAATGGCATACACTCGCCGACCTCTCTCAACACTGAAAATGGCATCCACTCACCGACGGCTGGAGCCCGCCTGTTGTGACCTGTTTAATTAACACTTGTGTCTTCATGTACAAGTTAATTTCAGCATTGCAAAGTGACGACATATGTTATTACAAACGTAGGCATGTCTTGGTCCGAAATGAAATAAAACTTGCACGGCATAATATAAGTAACGTAGCCCTAAGTAGTCTTAAGCCCTAATTAGGACTAATTTACCCTAATGAACCCAATTAACCCTAATTAGCCCAAATTAGACCTAATCAACACTAGTTAGCTCAATTAAACCCTAATAGGGCTATAATTAGCCCTAATAAGTCCTAATTAACCTTAATTAGGATATGTGCATTTTGAACAATTTTTCCCATTTGAGCATTGATTATTTGATTGATAATTTTAGGTTGTTAATTGTGCAGTTGAGAATTGAGATTATTAATTGATGATTGTAGGTTGTTAATTGATGATTTTATGTTGTTGACTGTGCATTGAGCATTTGAGAATTGAGAATGCTGATGGAGGATCGGACCTAATTGGATTGAGATATATGTGATTCAGTTGAATGGTTGGTTGTTAAAATTAGGTTAATTAGGTTAACGCGATATTTTTAGCACCCCTTGGGGTGAACTAGCCCTAATTATTCCTGACCGCACCTCTTTGAACTATTCAAAAGTAGGGCGTCCATGTCTGGCCTAAGAATATCCTCGTCGAAACAATTCTTTGAGGCCTGACACCCGGTCAACCCTGAACTGAAGATCTCAAGGAAATGAAACAATGATCGACGATATTACCAAAACACAAGATGACAATCATACCTTCTTAGCATCTTCGGTCTTTAGTGTTGGGACATGGTATGTGACTGGGAAGGTATGATAAATGCCAATTGAATCCAAGAAAGACACCTCACTTGTAGTCCCAATAACCAAAATGTTTTTCCCCTGAAAACGATTAAGAATAAACCAAAGGTCAACCTTCCCAAAAAGGATCAATAGAAATTCCAAACATGAATAAATTGAGGCTAATAGAGATGATACAACAATCTGGTAACCTCGGGACAAGACACTAACATAACCCAGTTATAGAACAATACTTTCCCCCTGTAGTAATAAACAAACCACACACCAAGCAAACACAACTTTTCCTTGAGAAAGAGAAAGGGGAAGGACATAAAAAATAGAACAGTTACTTCCACAGAAAAATAGAGAATTGAAAAAATAAAATAGCACGCACATCAACATGGACTCCACTGAATTAAACTCTGCATCGGGTATTTGTAAAACTGAACGCCTAAACCCTAACTAAACCATGATTAACTGTAATGAACCCAATTAACCTTAATTGAGTATAGTTAGCCTAATTAGTCGTAATTAACCCTAAGAACCCAATTAACCATAATTAGTCCTAATCATCACTAATCAACACAATTAAATCCAATTTGCTCTAATTAGCCCTTATTAGTCCTAATCAACCCTAATTAGCCATAATTAACACTAATTACCCCTAACATATCTTATTAAACCCTAATTAGAAAAATTAAACCCTAAACCTTAAATTAAACCCTAATTAAGCATGGTTAACCTTAATTAACCCCTAACATCTTGAAGTAACCCTGATTAACCCTAATTAAACGTAATTACATACTAATGAGTGGAAGTAGCCCTAATTACCCTATTTAAACCTACTAACCTAATTGCCCTACTTAACCCTAATACATCCCTAATTTATCCTACTAAGCCCTTGTACATCCCTAATTAATCCATATTCCACAGAGATGGTTTAATTACTCATTGTTATTAAACCCCACATTAGGAATATTCATTTTTATTTTGCAAATTCCATTGACAACGAGTTGGTTCA
Organism: Escallonia rubra; assembly: GCA_033065855.1. Lineage (NCBI taxonomy): Eukaryota > Viridiplantae > Streptophyta > Magnoliopsida > Escalloniales > Escalloniaceae > Escallonia > Escallonia rubra. The sequence goes on from JAVXUO010003148.1 coordinate 95,233, forward strand.
CCTCGTTGCCAACGAATTCTAATTAAAGTGGAATTGGTAACATATGCAACGATCTTTATGAAATTTTGATATTTCGGAAAGATTCTTGCATATGTCACCAATTTTAGAAAATTTGCCACATAACAGTTACGCTGCCTGCTTAGCACGACTGCACTTGCCGTGATAGGAGCGTCCCCACCCCCCGCTGCCCTTCCACAGACACAGGCACCGGCTGCGTAACGACCGTTGGACGAGGACGAGATCCGCCGTATTGCTATGGAGGTGTTCAGGATGATCAGGGCGCAGGATCAGGTACAAACACTATATACGTTTATTAAACGCTTGAAATTATGAGGGCTATCGAGATTAATGCGTTAGTGACTTTACATGCAGGGCATTGCTGCTGGACATGCCGAGTCGGCTCGGATCAGCCGGATCTAGATCTGGGACTCGGCAACCCCTGATGAGCCCCTTCTCGTGCCCTCCTAGCTTGTACTCTCCTCCTGCTCTCGTGCCCACCTGGCTTGTACTCCCCTCCCCTCCCATATTCTATTGTATCCGGCTCCCTTGCCGTCCTGAACTATATTTACATTTTATTTTTCATTATAGTAAATATTTTTTAAAGTTATAGTTGTTTTGTGTTTGTTTTAGGGTTAAATAATTGCTGATGAATCAACAACTATTTAACCCTAATGTGCATTTGGGGGATTGTGCCTTGTTGTTGAGAACTTGAATTTGTAACTACAGGTTTGGGCATTAAAAAAAATTAAATTTTTTTTTTACTTTTAGCGATGGATTTATTCCGTCGCTAAATAGTATCCCTAAAGCTCCACTTTTAGCGATAAAAATTCCATCGCTAAAAGTGAAGCTTAAGCAACGGAATTAGACTTCGGACTTGAACTTTGGAGTTGGACTTGGTCTTGAACGAAGATTTGGATCTGGACTTAAACTATATTTGATCTTTGTTACGAAGTCTTTCTTGAAAGATCTCCCAAAAAATCAAGTAAATAACAAACTAAGAAGTTTCTCTCAAATGAGTTTTTATTCGAAGGAAAATAAGTTTTCATTTGAATTGATCATTTTGTTTCTTCTTATCAAGTTGCAAAAATTCTTTTCGGTCGAAGTCAAGATTTTCAATCAAAGCCAAGATTTTTCTGTCAAAGCTAGAGTTTTCGGTCAAAGCAAAAAGTTTTCGGTTGAAGCCAAACTTTTCATTCGAAGCAACATTTTCATTCAACTGAAAAGTAGTTTTCATTTGACTCAATCCTTTAGTGGCTTCAACATCTCTGAGCTCTATCATTTCATTCGATCGAATTCCTCAGAGATGTTTTCATTCGAATCAAACTTTGTGTCATTCCTTTTTAACGGTCATATTCTCTTCCAGTATAAAAGGGGTCATTGGAAGCATTTATTACTAACTTCTCAAATCTCTGAAAAATCTCTCTTACTTCTCAAATTACTCTCTCATCTAATTTCACACTTTCATCTATTCATCCTTGAGTGAGTTCATACTTTGAGAAATTGAGAAGCAAGCTTCCTGGTTTAGTTCTTGAAAGATTAAAGATCTTCCCACCTAAGAAAGCTTAGCTTTGTTGTATTCATCATAATATCTACTCGTAAAGGAGTGTGTTGTTGAATCTCAATTGTAAATCTTATTTTTACTTGTAATCGTTGGAAACCTTGAAGGGTTTCAAAATCTGTACTGTGGTTTGAGCTAGAACCCGAAGCTAGTTGGTTAGTGAAAGGCTCGAGTATGTCTCCCTTGTGTGGAGTGCTCGTCGGGGACTAGACGTAGGCTGGTAGGGCCGAACTAGTATAAATCTCTGTGTTGATTTATATTAACTATTCTTGTTATTACTTTGTAAATTTAGCGTTTAAATTTCTATTCAAAGTTGTAAACACCTATTCATCCCCCCTATCTAGGTGTGTTTAGGGACCCACATGCACAAGAGCGGGATACAAATAGCTAGGAGGGGAAATGTTTAGGGGTTGACGAATCTTAAATCTGGATCCTTTTTTTGTCTCGTCCACAGGGGTACTATTATCCAGATCCGACTTGGTATGTCCAGCAGCAGTGCCCTGCATGTAAAGGCACGGATGCATTAGCAATGATGACAGTCCCCAACAGATCGGGATCTAGATCCTGCTGATTGAACTCGTCCACAAGAGTATTGTCATCGGGATCCGGCTCGGTATGTCCAGCAATAGTGCCGTGCAAGTAAAGGGATGGATGCATTAATCTCGATTGTAATTCTAAGTCGTGTTTACTTCATGTGTTAATTGACTTCATAAAATAATTATTTTGCACCTGATCCCCCTATGCGCTGATCATCTAGAACACCTCCTCCGCTATGCGATGGCTAGTCGGACTACTGCCCAGATCCCCTGATACTTTCATACGAGGCCTGCAAAACAATTATTGACACTGAAGACATTAAGACAACAGACATCGAATACATAATCAAAATTTTGTTTACTTAAACAAATTAATTTGTAACTTACATGGATCTACCAAGAAATAGCTGAAATGAAGGCCCCCGCCCAATGTGCATCGTCCTTATCCTTCTTCCTCACGTGCATCTGAGTGTACGTCAGAGCACAGACCTCATCCGACTCCAGGTTTAGGAGAGCAAAAGTAGCCAGTGACAATAAATGGCAGTTCTTTTGAGAATATATGGATAGAGTTTGCCGAGGACAATAGTGTAGTAGAAGGATATTTCTTGGTATTATGGCATGAAGGTGACATTGTTTTTTTTTTATTTTTAGAATGGATGGATAGAGTTTGCCGAGGACAATGGTGTAGTAGAAGGGTATTTCTTAGTGTTCAGGCATGAAGTTGACATGGTTTTTTATGTTGTGGTCTTTGATCAGAGATGTTACGAGAAAGAATAGCCAACTCTAGTACAATCATCTAACCAAAGTAAGGCAAAAAGAGAATTCAGTAGCATGATCTGTTGAGGAAGATGAGAGTAATAGTAATTCCATCCCACAATGACTCTTTGACGTCTCTCAACAAATCATAAAACTGATGAGCCCCTTCGTTCGACTGTTGAGGACTGTCATTACGACGGTAGTCGCCCTAGTCAATATTAGCATGCCCAGCATCTATAATCATATCTCGATAATCATACTGTACATCCACCATAACTTCAGCTTGAGAAGCTGGATTGGATGACAATACTACTGTTTCCTTGTGCTGTGTCCACCTTGTGCATCCACCCATAAAACCAGACCGATGAAAATACCATTTTACCACCATTTTCCTTCTCCAATGCAAAAACTCACATTTACTGCACAGACAATTTATCTTATAAAAAAATTGGTAACATATACAACAATCTTCTCCATAATTAATGTCGCTAAATTCTATAATTATTCTAGCAATAATAACAAAAATAATTGGTTCAATTATGGTTAATAAGTTCAATTACGGGTAATTAGAGTTTAATAACGGGTAATTGGTTCAATTAGGGTTAATCAAGATTAATTAGGGCTAATTGGGATCATTAGGATTAATTAAAAGTATATTAAGATTTAATTAGGGTTAATTGAGTTCTTTAGGGTTAATTAGGAATATTTGGGGCTCATTAAGGTTTAGTTAATTAAGGTTTATCAGGGCTAATTAGGATTAATTGAGATTTAATTAGAGTAATTAGAGTTTAAATAGTTTAATTAGGGTTTGTCTATGATTTCTCAGGTCAATTAGGGTTTAATTATGTTAATTATGGGTGATTAGGGCTAATTAGAATTAAAATTAATAGTAAATTAGAATTAATCAATGTTAATTATGGCTAATTGGTGTTAGTTACTCCAATAAGGGTTAATTAGGGGCAATTATGGCTTATTAATTACAGTTAATTGGGTTTAATTAGACTCAATTATTGTTATTCAGTGCTTAATTAGGGCTAATTCGGGCTAGTTAGGGTTAACTGAGCCTAATTAGAGCTGATTAGGGTTAATTACCCTAATTGGGTTTAATTAGGGTCGATTACTCTTCATTAGAGTTTAATTAAGGGTTAACTCGGGTCAATTCGACTTTAATAGTGTTAATTAAAGTTACAACATGTGACAATGTAGAATTAGGGTAAAATTACACTATACATTATAACAAATTATCTTTAATTAATCACAATTATGGTAAAATTATCTTCAAACTCAAATGCCTAACATACATAAATTCAAACTCAAACCCAAAATTAACAACATTATATTAAATTCAAACTTACATGCATTAAACCACATGAATTAAACTAAATTAGGGTAAAATGGATCTACAGGTGGTGGTGCGACGGCGGCGCCGTAGGATTTTGAGAGATGTGGACGTCGTGGGGGGATGTCGTCAGGGGGGGGGGGGTCTTCGTAGAAGGGGGTCGACGAAGGTGGAAAACGAGGAGAGAGAGAGAGAAATGGGGGTAGAGAGAAAGAAGGGGAAGTGGGTTTTTTACAAAAGGACTGTTAGCGACGGAATATTCCATCGCTAAAATTGTTTTTAGCGACATATTATTTTTGTCGCTAAAAAGTTTCTAAAATATTTTTTAAAAAAGTGGCCGAAAATTGAAAAAAAATTAAAATCTTTTAGCGACGAAATATCAGTCACTAAAAAGTCGTTGGTGAAATTCTGTCGATAAAGGTTTTTACCGACGGAGTTTCCCGTCGGTAAAAGTTTTTAGCGACAAAATTTTATCGATGGTAAATTCCGTCATTGAATGAGCTTTTTAGCGACGGAATGGTTTCCATTGCTAAAAGTCCATCGCAAAATTCCCTTTTTCTTGTAGTGAATCAAAATTGATAGTAAAGTTGAAGGGAAAGATAATTATATTAGAGAAAATTATAAAATTAAGTACAATGAAGCTTTTATATAGGCACGAGAAAATTATCCTACCAAAAACAGCAAAAGAATCCTATATAAGTTAGGAGAACTCTAGAATGTTCTAGACATTAGACAATATGGAAAAAGGTAATTGCCATATTAATATATATCATCTAACAATAATGATGCCTACTGTGTCATTTACGATGATAATTGCATGAACTTTTTGGGTTTGATGATTTGATTCTTTTCTATTCAACTAGACTAGATCATTAAAGAAATCACTAGAATTTGCTTTAACAACTGGCTCAAAGGACGTGTAGACGACAAATTAGTATAGGGGAATCTACAAAAATATTCTTCTCTCTCTAGATTCTCTGGCTTCTCTCTAAACGAATCCTTCCACAGAAGCCACCATGCCCCCCCCCCCCCCCCGTGTGTTGGTGCGCGTGGGGCAGCAGTCGAAATCTGGCCTATTTTCATATGTTTTCCATTTCTCGTTCGTTTGTCTAGTTCTCTGAGGATGGACAACTAAAGTGGCCGGCGGCAGATTGAGAGTGGATGATGGTGGACGAAGGGGTACGGCAGCGGGCGCTATCTCCCCCACCACGATCGGGGATGGCGCTACCTCGCTCTACTTCGCTGCGTCTAGATCTTATAAGGGAGAGGGGTATTAATATTCTACTATAGGTTTTGTGTGTGGGGGTTGTTGGGGGTGGGGGTGGGAGGGTATATAATATGGATTAGCCTGTTAGTGATTGTTGATTTGCTGCCAAGTTTTACAGTTACCATGGTTTGGGGTTGAAATGCCGGTGGAATATTGTGAACCTTGCAAAGTTGAATGCCTCTTGTCTTTGAGTATTGATTGGTTGTCGAGCACACCTTCGATAATGTATATGGTCTTGGTTGACTTCCTCATCGTAATTGTTTCGGCTTTAGATTTAATGTGTTTCATCTTTGTTTTACTAGGTGTTTATGTAACTTCTAGGCCTTTGATTGTTACTTAAAGTTAGACTGAAATTTAAGATATGCTCTATTTTAGTCTAATAATAATTATATCGGATTTATAGATTAATTGTTAATATGTAATATTAATTGTAATTTCATGTCTGTAAAATAGTTGATCTAGACGAGACGACTTATAAAAATTTTATATATGAAATATTTATTCTCTTAATCAAATAAAAAAGGACATGCACACAAATTAAATAATTATTAGGAACAAACAGAAACAGGTGAGGAGTACACTATAAAGTAGTGACAGGACATTGATATTTATGTGACTGCAACAACTAGAAACACGTGGACAGTACGGCATAAAGTAGTTACAGGACATTGATGTTTATGTGACTGCTACTACTAGTACAATATATAAGTGCAGTGTGTTCAAGCAGTGTATGAAGAAATGGCATCAGCGAAGAAGGCAGTGCCCCGAAGGAAACTGGGCTCGCAGGGCCTGGACGTCTCAGCTGTAGGGCTGGGATGCATGGGCATGTCGTGGGCCATGGGCCACCCCAAGCCCGAGCCGGAGATGATCAAGCTCATCCACCACGCCGTCCACACCGGCGTCACCTTCTTCGACACCTCCGACATTTACGGGCCCCACACCAACGAGATCCTCATCGGCAAGGTAGTATTGTGCTGCTCCTTTGACCCACCTTACTTGTGTGTTTTGAAGCTATTTCAGAGATGCACAAAACTTGAACGCTACAGTGGCTACTTGGGTTGTAGCGACAATTGATGGGTATGGAAATTTATGGGTGAATTGATGTGGGTGCAGGCTTTGAAGGGAGTGATGAGGGAGAAAGTTCAGGTGGCCACTAAATTTGGGGCGAGGATGGAAGAGGGAAAGCCGGTGGTGCAGGGAGATCCGGCATATGTGCGGGCCTGCTGTGAGGCCAGCTTGAAGCGGCTGGAGATCGACTGCATTGATCTCTATTACGTTCATCGCATCGATACTACTGTTCCAATTGAAGTCACGGTTCGTCCCTTCATCTCTCTTGGTCTTTGGCTCTACTTTTTTTCTTTTTCTTTTTTGTTTTTTTCTCACAGACCTAAATAAAAATAAATGAATATGTACTTAAGCCACCATTTGAGCTTCACTCTGTCGTTAATTGTTCCTCGAGTGACGCTATATTGTTACGGATTAAATACGTATCATTGGACAAGTCATGTATAGAAACAATGATAAATTTGAAATCATAGAGGAGAGAAATTCGATTGAACGGAAGGAATATATATTGATGTAGATTCATTTTGTGGGGAAAACGCCATGTTTTGTAAGTGCATCGTGACATGGGAAAAAGAAAGCCTTGACAAACTTTATTTTTTATGACATTTTAATTCGTAACAGTTTTGACTTTTGATTGACCGTTCCCGAAAAAAATTACCATGATATTAGACTAACAACAGGAGATTTGCTCTAAAATTGTACTGCCTCCCTCTGTCTTCTCTTTTTTTGTCAAATAAGATGATATAATTTGAACATTTGAACCTTAAACTGAAGTCTGTAATATTCGTTAAATAATATTAATAGTTGGCAGGTCAAATCAAGACAAAAATCATGATGAGGTCAACGTTTTATATGTTTTAAAAGTTTGCAAAAACTCAAAAAAGTTTAATGAAACAGAGGGAGTACTTGCTTTTCTAATTTAGTGAGGACAGTTGACAGGTTCTTGCCGGTTCTTGCAGGTGGAGCATTACTTAGATATTAGCGGCACTTATCAAGTGTGTTTGGTTTATATAAGTTTGTCTAGAGGGAAGTGCTTGGTTGTGTTGTTTAACTATGAAATCCTATTGATTAAGAAGTGTACTTTGAGTGGACATTTGACTTCCACATAGGTTTTCTTATTTAAGAATAATACTAACACCCTGCTTACCTTCGAGTTTGATCCGCTAGCTGTGATCCACATAAATGTGGATCCCGGCCACAGACAGATAAGTCCACACACATGAATCAAAAGGCATAAATGAAAGTATCCAACATAAACTAATATAATAATGTCAGAGGGTTCCGGTGCAACTTTCCTTGATCAGCAATTTAATACTTAAAGGCGCATGATCGGTGAAACTTTCCTCGATCAGCAAGTAAAGTGGATACCCAAAGATCGAGGTGATAGTCGACTGCTGGGGGTCTCTCCCTTGTTGTGCAAGGTCATAATCGGTGATTCTGCAATTTGGTAAGGGGTATTGGATAAGGGAGGGGAGGGCTACTTACTGTCAAGCGTATGCCCAAGTAAACCAAAAAAGTAAATCAAGTGAAGTAACAAGAGTATATGTGTCTGGGGTTTGTCAATTTCCGCATTCACTTGTGATTTTAAATACCGTGGTAATCTCTTAAGGCATGAACTTTGTGTTATTAGTACTTATATCTCCTGTCTAGCTGTTTACTTTCGAACTCATTGCACTTGAGGATGATGTTATTCATGTTGACTCATTCAATGATTAGTCTGGTTTTGTGTAATATTTGTTCTTAGCATTTTCTATGTTATCTACCAGAACCTTTGACACGGATCTATGTTACATGGACTCGGAATGAGTTCCAGGTCGGGTACGTGTCCAAGTGTCGGATTCGTCTAATTTTCAAAACAGGGGGACACGGAATTTTGTGCTTATATATTATTACTTTTTAATTACTTCTAGCTTTAGGTCAAACAGAGTCTCCATGTGACACATATGGTTTTACTTAAGAACTTGTATCGTCTCAAAGTAATACAAAATTAAGGGACACCATAAGATAGTGGTCATAGTGGCATGTTCCTACGAGAAGTGTCGGGCACAGATCCCACACTCATGTCCAGTGTCGAGTGTCTGACACATGTACTTCACGTATTCTGAAGCGTCCACATAACATAGCACAAAATTAACATCTTTGTTGACTTGTTATGGCACCTAAATAATATGCATTATTGTACACTTTCGAGCTCTCTGCAATTCAGGATTTTATGTCCTTAGTAAATTGCTCAAACATAATAATGTCATGCAAATCTTAAGAATTCGGTATTAAATGTGCCACCTGTTGTTCTAGGTCTGCACTTTTTTTGGGTTAACTTCAACAAGTTTATTAGTACAGATTTTTAAAAGCAATTGCAATTTATGTCTTTGTCTAGGTGGGAGAACTAAAGAAACTGGTTGAAGAGGGTAAAATAAAGTATATAGGTCTATCTGAGGCCTCCCCTGATACAATCAGAAGGGCTCACGCTGTTCACCCGATAACAGCTGTACAGCTGGAGTGGTCCTTGTGGACCAGGGATTCCGAGGAGGAAGTGATTCCTACTTGCAGGTGAGGGATCTCTTGTACTCAAAATTCCAGCTGATTTTTTGACTGACTAATAAGTGACACTTCTAATACCCCTCATATTATTTGTTTTCTTCAGAGAGCTTGGCATTGGAATTGTTCCATACCGTCCTCTAGGACAGGGATTCTTTGCTCTAGGTCCGAGTGTGGCTGAGAGCGTGACGGAAAATGACTTCCGAAGGGTTTGTGCTTCTAAAAACTTCTGCTAATGCAACATGCAATGGGTCAAATAGATGTTTTATGACTAAAGCAACTAGTTTTCCAATGTCATTGTAAAGTAATATACTAGATTTCGCACCAAGCAATAAAGAAGAGAATCAAAAAAATAATAACAGAAAATAGAGACACACAAGATTTACGTGGTTCGGTGAAAGCCTACCCTACGGTGGTAGCAGCAACTTCACTATGTTTATCACTGGAGATTATATACCTTTCTCTCTCAACAAACCCTCTAAAAATGACTCTTCTTTCTTCAAAGAAAGACGTTTTCCTACTCAAAGAAGGATTATTCTCTCTTGTCTCTTGTACTTAAAACACAATACAAGACAACATATATATATAAGAACGACTCTTCTCTCGTGTCTCTTGTGTGTGTGTGTGTGTGTGTGTATATATATATATATATATATATGGTCGTGATCCATTGCTAGCGCTAGCACGTTGCTAGCGCTGTTTTGCCGTTCGCTACATAATGTAGCGGACGATAATTTACCATCCGCTACATTATGTAGCGGACGGTGCTAGCGCTGTTAGCGCTAGCAACGGATCAGCTCCCATATATATATATATATATATATATATATATATATAGACACACACACACACATAGATAATTATTCACTTTCTCTAAATAACCAATGTGGGACAAGAGTTATATACTTAGGTCCAAGTTACAATCTTCTTTGAATAATCGATGTGGGACACCCACACATTCTGAATTTTTAATCCAAGACATATAATCATAAATCTCCACCTTGGCTTGGATAAAACATGCCACAAACAATTTGAAAATATCATATGCTGATACCACACCTGTCCCATAGGGCTGCACCTCAAATACTGTTGATACTGATCAGATCTAAGCAATGCTTAAACTTGATCTCTGGAATATGCTTTGTCATCATGTCCGTTGGATTTTCATCTGTGGAAATCTTCTCTACCATAATAGTACCCTGTGAAACCATGTCCCAAATAAAATGAAACCTGACATAAATGTGTTTGGTCCGCTCATGGAACATCTGATTTTTGGTCAGATGTATGGCACTTTGGCTATCGCAGTAAACAATGCTAGACTCCTGCTTCAATCCCAAATCACCAACCAAGCCCTTCAATCAAATGGATTCCTTCACTGCTTCGGTCGCCGCTATGTACTCAGCTTTTGTAGTAGACAAGGCAACAAAAGTCTGAAAAGTAGCCTTCCAACTGATCATACAGCTTGAAAAAGTAAAGATATATCCTGTCAAAGATCTCCTCCTATCCAAATCTCCAGCGTAGTCTGAACCCACATATCTAATAACACTACCATTCGCATCACTCCGCCGATGGTAGACTACACCAGTATTCGCAGTACCTCTCAGATATCGACGTATCCATTTCACTGCCTGTCAATGAGCTTTCCCAAGATTACCCATGTACCTGCTAACCACACTAACTGCATGAGAAATATGCAGTCTCGTACAAACCATAGCATACATGAGACTGCCCACTACACTAGCATATGTAACACACGCCATGTGCTCCACCTTCTCCTGGGTCTATGGGGAATCAGTTGCTGAAAGCTTGAAGTGTGCCGCCAAATGAGTAGTCACAGGTTTAGAGTTTTTCATACCAAAGTGCTGCAGTACTCGCTCAATGTAGTTTTTCTGGGATAAGTACAAAATTCCTGCAGGTCTATCCCTCTGAATCTTCATACCTAATATCCTCTTTGCTGCACCCAAGTCTTTCATCTCAAATTCCCTTTCAAACCACTGGCATCTGGCATCGATTTTGCAGCAGTCAACATTTCATCAACAAGTATTTATGAGAACCATTCGCAAGCCTCTGGTGATACATACAACTATCATAGGCACTCATGGTATAACCTTTCTCTACCATGAAAGTGTCAAACCGCTTATACCACTGCCTTGGAGATTGCTTTAATCCATATAAGGATTTATTCAACAAGCAAACATGATCTTCCTTATCTTGGATCACGAATCCCTCTGGTTGACACATGAATATCTGCTCTTTCAACTCACCGTGTAGAAAAGTTGTCTTGACATCCAGCTGTTCTAACTCCAAGTCATATAGAGCAACCTTAGCAAGCAACACTCTTATCGAAGTATGTTTTACTACAGGAGAAAATATTTCATTGTAATCAATACCTTCTCTCTGAGTAAAACCCTTAGCTACTAAGCATGCTTTATACCTTGTATCTTCTGTTCCAGGAATTCCCTCCTTCTTCTTGTATAGACCCATTTGTAGCCAACAATCTTCTGGCCCCCATGCGGTTTCACCAATTCTCACGTTTGATTTTTGTAAAGAGATTTTATCTCTTCACTCATAGCAACTGTCCACTGCGTTAATTTTGTGCTCTTGATGGCCTCTTTGTATGTAACAGACTCTTCAACCTCAATACTCTTTGCCACAATAAGAGCATAAGCAACCATATCTGCATATCCATACTTCTGAAGAGGTCAAATTTCTCTTCTCGATCTGTTTCTTGCAATGTTATACTGTTGTTCCTGAGGTTCTTCATTCTCCTCGATAAAATGAGAACCATCATTCTCTTCTGTAGGAATTATAGGCAAAGAATCTGGAGCTCGAACCTCTAGCTCCACCTTCTCCTTGACACCGTGGTCTCCCTGCATCAATCAACTCCTTCTTCTTCAAAAGCATCGAAGAGTCATCAAAGGTTACATCTCTGCTAATTAGGAACCTAGATGACTTAGAATCAGGACACCACTACTGGTACCCTTTTACCCTATTTGCATAGCCTAAGAAAATGCACTTCTTTGCTCTCGGCTCAAGTTTACCATCATTTAAATGAGCATAAGCAGGACAACCACATATCCTCAAATTTTCATAATTAGCATGCTTACCAGACCAAACTTATTCAGAAGTCTTGCAATCAATTACATTCGATGGAGACCTATTTACCAAATATGCAGCAGTGTTAACAGCTTCTGCCCAAAACTCTTTCGATAACCCGGTATTTGAAAGCATACATCGATCCCTCTCAAGGAAAGTCATATTCATCCGTTCTGCAACCCCATTCTGCTGTGGCATTTTTCTAACAGTGCGATGCTTCACTATGCCTTCATTCTTGCAGAACTTAGTAAAGTCATCCAAGCAGAATTCCATGCCATTGTCAGTCCTCAAGCATTTAATTTCTTTGCCAGTTTGTTTTTCAATCATCATCTTAAACTGTTTCCACTGAACAAAGACATCACTCTTCTTTTTCAAGATGTACACCCAGACCTTTCTTGAGAAGTCGTCAATAAAAGTCAACATATTTATGCCACCACCCTTAGAAGGAACCGTGGAAGGACCCTAAAGATCTGAATGGTTATAATCCATCGTACCTTTGGTGGTATGAACAGCCCGGCTGAATTTCACCCTACACTGCTTTCTGAAGACACAATGCTCACAAAAATCCAGCTTATAGATTTTCTTGCTTCCCAGCAAACCTTGTTTGCTTAGCACATCCATACCCCTCTCACTCATATGCCCAAGATGTATATGCCAAAGCTTGGTAGTGTCAGAATCTATATCAGAAGATGAAGCTGATGCTGCTGCTCCTATAACTGTGCTACCCTGTAACAAATAGAGACTATTTTGTTTCAACCCCTTCATCACAACAAGAGCACCCTTCATTATCCTCATAACTCTACCTACAGCCCGATAGCTACAATCATTGGATTCAAGTGTACCCAAAGAAATCAATTTTTTTCTCAGCTCTGGAACGTGCCTAACATCAGTCAAAGTTCTCACAATACCATCATGCATCCTAATCTGAATTGAACCTATCCCAACCACCTTACAGGCGACATCGTTTCCTATAAGGATTTTACCACCATCAAATGAGCGATAAGTGGCAAACCAATCCCTATTGGGACACATATGATAGGAGCAACCTGTATCAAGAATCCACCCTTTATCTGAGGATCTGATAGTAAATGAGAGAACACCCCTAGTGGGACACATATGATAGGAGCAAGCCGTCTTGGAATTATCCTTTTTATTCTCTTTACGCTCAGGACAATCCTTTCTGTAATGCCCTTCCTTGAGACAATGATTGCACTTCAATTTTCTGGTCTTTGACTGAGACCTCGATCTTCCTTTATTTCTAGACCCAGCATGGTCAGTGCTTCGGCCTCGAGCCATCAGACCATCACCATGTTCTTCTCCCCTATTTTCTGAAACCTTCTTCCTTAATTTCTGAGAATTTATCACAGCCTCAACCTCCTCCATGGAGATATTGTCCTTCCCATATAATAAGGTAGTAACAAGATGTTCATATGACGGAGGTAAAGAACACAGCAACAATAAAGCTTTATCCTCATCTTCTATCTTGATATCAATATTTTGCAGGTCTAATATTACCTTGTTATATTCATCACGATGATCACTAATCGATGTACCTTCATTCATCCGAAGAGTATACAGTCGTTGCTTTAAATACATGCGATTTGTCAAAGACTTCGTCATGTAAGCTCTCTAATTTCAGCCATAATCCAGCCGTAGTCATTTCTTGAGAAACCTTTCGCAACACGTTGTCGGCTAAACACAGCAACAGAGCACTATGGGCTCTCTTCAACATGTCCTCTTTTTCATCATCAGACATCGTATCAGGAAGCCCTTGTTTTCCCTTTAACGCTTTTAACAACCCTTGCTGAATTAAAACAACATGCATCTTCATCCTCCATAAACTAAAATCGTTCGATCCATCAAATTTCTCCAAATCATACTTCGTCGAAGTATTTGGCGCCATTGCAAGGTCCTTTCAATCTACCGTGAACCTTAGCTCTGATACCAGTTGTAAAGTAATATACTAGATTCTACACCAAGTAATAAAGAAGAGAATCAAAAAAATAATAACAAAAAATAGAGACACAAGATTTACGTGGTTCGGCGAAAGCCTACTCCACGGTGGTAGCAGGGATTTCACTATGTTTATCACTGGAGATTACAAACCTTTGTCTCTCTCAACAAACCCTCTCAAAGAATGATTCCTCTCTCTTCAAAGAAAGACTTTTTCTACTCAAAGAAGGACTCTTCTCGCTTGTACTTAAAACACAATACAAGACAACATATATATACTTAGAGATAAGTAGTGACTTTCTTTAAATAACCAATGTGGGACAAGACTTATATACTTAGGTCCAAGTCACAATCTTATTTGAATAACCGATGTGGGACACCCACACATTCTTCATTTTTTATCCAAGACACATTATCACAGTCATTAAATATCTACTAGCTTTGATCATGTACGTTGCACACGGAAGCAACAACTGTCAAAGTACTGAGTGAGATATCTCGTACTTGTATGCCTAAAGAATAATAAAATTGGTAGTGATAAAAAAATAATTAAAAATTTAGTTTCACCTTTTTATATAAGTTTTTTAACCAATTTTTGTCATTAAAAATGAACTTGACTAATAATTGTTAGCTTTTAGTAATAAATGAAGATAAAAAAAAAATAGTGTATGAAATGATAGAAATAGTCTGTCCCAACTAAAAAAAATGATAATACTAACAATAATAACCCGTATATTGAGGTTTGTATTACTCAAAGTCACCAAGAAAAGAGTAAAGTTATATAACAAATAATTGAAAATAAAACATGTGAGTATATTATATTTACATTTGTAATGAAATAAAACGAGGAAGATTTTTAGTTAGAATGAAAAACTGATAGAAAATATTTGGCTTACTCTAAACAATAGAAAATATTCAAGATTAAAGGGAATATATAGAGAATTAGTTTTGACAAAATTTTAGAATTAATGAAATTCTAAAGATATAAATAAATGTTTTAGGTGGGACATGTTGACATAGAAGAAAAATAAATGTAATTTTAAAAAGTCGAAATAAGAAAGTTCATGTGACGGGTTAAGAGAGTGTCTAAGTAAGCGGTTACTAGATAACATTATCTTAGTTTCAGCTTTCATATATATATATATATAGATATATATAGATATATACATATATATATGTATATATATATATATATGTATATGTATATGTATATATATATATATATGTATATGTATATATATGTATATATACATATATATATATATGTATATGTATGTATATATGTATATATATATATATATATATATATATATATATATATATATATATATATTTGTCCCGTTTTGTAATATGACATGAACGGTCACTCAGCTCCATATTATGTTGGGCATATTATAGAAGATTAGGTTCAAGTACGCTGCTCCCCGAAACACTTGTGACACGGGGTTCAATTTCATACTCTCTCCATTCACCCAAAAATTGTCATCCTTTCTATTTTGGAATGTCTACAAGTTACTGTCCACTTTGAAATGCCAAGTATATTTGGTTTCATTGTCCAATCTATACCCGTTAATTTTTGGCATCAAATGCTGCTAGCTACACGAAATGTAATTCTAATACACCACACCCCAATAATTGGTGGTATCTAATGAAGTCATGGAAATGACCACAATGGAATGTGGTATTTAATGCAGTAATGTGGCTTTTCTAAACCTGTGTTCTAAGTGAGGTACTATCTATTTTCTTTCCGAGGTGGTCTGTGCCACCCATGGATACGGAGTTCTCACTTTTCTCATATGTCGATGTGTGCTAAGTGAGGTACTATCTATGTCTATTTGTTGTTACCAAAAATTTCCTAGTTCCAAAACTTATTTAAAATCAGTTCGAAGCTTAGGCTTCATCCATGCATTAATGTGAGATTGGGGAACATCCAGCTGACTTTGTTCCAAAGCATTGGTTTTTTATGCTGAAGATTGTATTGTTTTATTCTAGATGGTGCCAAAGTTCCAAGGTGAGAATTTCAAGCATAACAAGACTGCGTTCGAGCGGGTTAAGGAAATGGCAGAAAAGAAGGGATGCACCCCATCGCAGCTAGCATTGGCATGGGTCATTCACCAAGGAAATGACGTGGTTCCCATTCCCGGTACGACTAAGATTGAAAATCTCGACGAGAATATTAGAGTTGTGTCCGTGCGCTTGACGCCCCAGGAGATGGCTGAGCTCGAAACTATTGCTTCGCTGATCAAGGGCGATAGATATTCAGGGGTTCAGATGAAAATTAGTTGGAAATATGCAAACACTCCACCCTTGTCCTCGTGGAAATCTTCGTAAAGACGGCCACACCTTCCAAGTCCTCGTGCTAATACCATATAGTAGTTTTCTAAGAATTTCATATATCTACTATGGTTGGAATTTTGTTAGCCATGTTTGGTTCCTAAACGAGATCTCGTCACTCATTCTCAAAGATTTAAATAAAATCATGATCTTCAGCTTTCAGGCCAAAGCAAGTAAACTCCACTGGGGTACCATGTTCACAGGATGTGTTATGTCAAAGAGATCTCTAATGTTAAGATTTTGTTGTTAGCCCTTAAGGTTTTTCCGTATTCATTTAAGCTTCATAGGTTCTTCTGTGTTTTCTGCTAAATAAAAATCCCTGTGAAAAAAAGGACTAGGATGTTACAGTAAGATTGAAAATCTCAACGAGAATGATAGAGTTGTGTCCATGAGCTTGGCGCCCCAGAAGATGGCTGAGCTCAAAACTATTGCCTCGCTGCTCAAGGGCAATAGATGTTTAGAGGTTCAGATGAAAATGAGTTGGAAGTATGCAAACACTCCACCCTTTTCCTTGTGGAAATCTTCGTAAAGACGGCCACGCCTAGCAAGTCCTCGTACTAATACTGCTTTAGTCGCAGTTTGTTATTCATGCTTGGTTCCTAAACGAGATCTTATGTATAGATTCTTTTGTTAGCGCTCAAGGTTTTTGGGAAAATTAAGAAATGAATGGTTTTGGGAATAAATATTTGTGAAATGTGGGATTCTTTTGAAAACTTAAGAAAAAGTGGGGTGACTTAAGAAAAATTGGGTTTTTTTAAATCAATTAATTTGGACTTTCCAAATTACCCTTCCCGCCAAAATCGTTGACTATTGTTCTGGTACAAGTCGTTTTTTACAAGAATGCAAGTATGTTTATGCAAATATACTTGTCAATTTGTACAGATATTCAAGTTGTTTCTTGCTTTTCAACTAATTCAATACTAATTTTGTCTAAGGGAAGGACTTATATTAGTGCACCCAAAAATTTGTCTGGTATGAACATGATGGGGTACAATATACATAGATCTTCAATCAATGCCAGCATCTTTTCTCGCTAATGCCTATCAAACTTCACTTGCAAAACAAGCAAACAAAACAGAACCAATATTCCATACAAAACCTATTTTTCCCCTAGTTTTAGACCACCTCACATTCCAACCCAAGAGCTCTAAAATATTCTACCAAAAAGTATCTTACTAATGATCATTATTGGCACCGTGGAGCACCAACTTTTGTCTATACTGCCGATGAAGGGAACATTGAATGGTTTGCTGGCAATACTGATTTTATGGTTGACATTGCTCCAAATTTTTAAGTGCTATTGGTCTTCATTGAAGTATTACCACAAAACGTTTTATAGTTTTATGCATCTCAAAAGTTTCTCAAGAAATCCAAATCTGCAGTCAGAAGAAAATATAAGTTTAGATAAAGCCTAATTTGGGTGTTCTTGGAAACAGTTTCTTTGGTTGAGTGTTGGTTAAAAGTAGTTAAGTGCTAATGGGATTTGTCTGAGAGATTTTTTAGTATAGGTTGTCTGGAGAATCAATGCCATTTGGGAATGACCCCTACAAATCTGCCAAGATCTTGGGCTACTTGAATTCACAGCAAACATTAGCTGTCTTTGCAGTGCTGATAAGGAGTTTGAAGCAGAATTTATCTTCCAAAGCATCACATGTTGTGGTATTTGGTGGGTCTTATGAAGGAAGTAAGTTAACGCAAGGCTCCCTACTTTTAGCCTTCAATTGACCTGGCATTTATAAGTTTCTTGTTACTGTTTTATTTGAAGTAATTTGTGCTAGTGAGGGAGAATTTGGAATTGACGTTTGATTAAAATTTGCAAGCACTATGATTAATGCAATTAGGTGTAGTTCTTTTAGTAATATTGACATTCATGGAACACCCATTAATGAACTTCCTAATGTTTGCCTAGTATTTGCACATTCCGAAGAAGGGAACAGACTTGGATCCTTTATCATATTTAGGCGTAGATGAATTTAAAGATCTATGTATTGTACCCCACCATGTTCATATCAGGCAAATCTTTGGGTGTTCTAATATAAGCTCTTCTCTTAGGCAAAGTTAGTATTGCATTAGTTAGAAGAGAAGAAACGACTTGAATATTTGCACAAACTGACAAGTATTTTCGCATAATCGTACTTGCATTCTTGCAGAAAACGACTTGTACCAGAACAGGGGTCAACAGTTTTGGCGAGAAGGGTAATATAGAAAGACCAAATTAATTGATTTCAAAAAACCCATTTTTTCTTAAATCTACCCCTTGTTCAGAAATTTTGAAAAGTCACCCCACTTTTTTTAAGTTTTTAAAAGAATACCACCTTTTACAAATATTTATTCCCAAAACCCTATTTTCCTAATTTTCCATTTCTGAAATCATTTAATTTGGTCTTCCCAAATTACACTTCTCCCTAAAATCGTTGACCCCTGTTCTGATACAAGTCGTTTTCTACAAGAATGTAAGTACGGTTATGCGAAGATGCTTGTCAGTTTTTGCAGATGTTCAAGTCGTTTCTTATCTTCCAACTGATGCAATAGTAAATTCGCCTCCAATTTCGTACAACCAGAAAAGGTTAGAATCTTGGCAAAAAAACAAGGTTAAATTCTGGGCAATTTCGAGCAATATGTTGTTGTTGAAATTTGGATCTTGCACCTCTAAATTACTTGCCATGAATGTTTGTGAGTTCAGACACATAAGTAGCAAAATTTTCCTTTCTCTATATAGAAAAATCTCTCCTTCAGTGTTCCCTAGTATGTTATATATATAGTGGTCAACCACGAATAAGTGAAACAAAAGAAGTAGTAACTTAATAAAAACAACAAAGAAATCCCAAATAAGTAGATTCTAGCATTCTCGTGCTTCAGTCATATTCATATGTCAGCAAATTCTATGTTAAGGGCTTTCAAATTTTAAGGACATAAAATTCGTTGGAGACATAATTTTAACTATAATAGAGTCGATTATATCTATGAGTGGTAAATGTGTGCATTCAATAACAATTATATGAACTAATTAATCTCCACGCTATAGTCCTTAGCTTAACATAAAGATATTTGCTAAATTTTACAAGGTTAATGTAGTCAATAAGAATAACCCGACAAAATTGGGTATGCAAAAGTTACGTTATATTCTGATAAAAGAAGTATCCATGGAAAAAATACTACTAAAGGCATTTATTAGATGTAAAAACTATAGTTTTAGACAAATTGTAGACCTATAATATGAAAAGCAAAGTTAACCTTTTAAATTTATCCCAATTTAAACTATACTTTATCAATGTACCTACATATTAGGTATAATGTTTTACTATTAACGCCTCAAAAGCACTAAAACAAAACAAAGAACACATTTTTGTTCATTGAACGTCCTCACACATGCATTTCACAAAAAATAGAAAAAGATATATAAAAAGTTATTCAATATTGTTTTGTTATTTGTTAAAATTATTTCGACAAAAGTGAATAACTTACTTGAAATTAATGAGATGTCTATAAGATCTTTAAATTTTTTCTTAATTTCTATTAACACCTATGAGGATATTTCCGGTCATTAGTACCTTAAAAGCTCTTTAAACCTAAATGATAAGATTTATGTATAAACATTTAAAATTAAAATGAATATGTAAAAAGTGCCACCCTTTTTTTTTTCACAATTATTGTTATATTTGCTAATTAGGGTTCATGTTAGTGGCATGACTATTCAACTATTCCTAATGCGAAGCATATATTCATTTGATATGATGTTTGATGATGTAAAAGAAAAGTTTAAAGAATGCAAATATCTAGCGACGGTACTGTAACACAATTTACTCATTATTCTTTCAACTTACAGTTCAGAAGAACTAAAGCAAACATATATACATATGCAAATATTACGCAACAATTGCATGATTATCTAATCAAGACTGCAATTTTAGATGTGTATGAGACAAATAAATATTCTACTGGATATCATGTTTGTATCTTAAGAAGTTGGCGATTTCTTAAAACGAAGATTCATGACATAAGAATGAACTTTGACATTTATGATTCCGAAGATAAAGAACTCTTATTTTTTTTTTTTTGGGTGAATCGTCCTTCTTTATTTCATATGCAAAACACAACTCTATACAAATTTACATCTCAGCCAATGAATATACAAATCCACATTATAGCCTATATCTTCCTGTACTAGTACATCTATCTAAGAATTGTTGGGCACTGATTCCACTTCTCGCATAACTTTCTATTTGCTGAGGTATCCTTCAAACGTTTCCAACTCATCATGCAATTCTTAATCAATCCTTCTACATGTGTAATGACCATTTCTGTATTGCTACTCGCTGAGTAAAAAAATTCTTATTCCTTGCCTCCCAAATGCAGTACACTGTAACTGCTAATGCCAATTTACGTAGTCTACTTCTCATACTTTTCCCCCTAAACTTTTGACATGACTGCTGAAAAAATATATCCCATGACTCCAGAGTCCCTTCCACCTGTAATCTGTTCATCACATTCCCCCATACCTCTTTAGACATTGGGCATTGCATAAAAAGATGCTCAATAGTCTCTTGGTGTAGTCGGCAGAATACACACGTGTCCTCCATAATAATATTCCAAGCTTTAAGCATCTCCTTAGTTCTCATTCTTTTCTTGCATACTAGCCATAGTATAAATGCACATTTCGGCATAAGGCCAGGGAACCACATAATCTTCCACCGAGGTACCTGATGTCATCTACTTCTTAAAGCATTCCAAGCAGATTGCACGGTGAAATTTCCATGTGAGGTAAGTGTCCAATATGGTTGATCATTTCGCATGAGATTAGGTATTGGAATCTGATTGATCTTTGTTGTAATATCTCTGAGTGCCAGAGATCTTGAAGGGAGCATATTCCATCCTCCAGTAGATAGAATGCAACTAACCTTTGCTTCCAGATTACTGCCAGCATCATACACTACTCTGTATCCATATCTGTAAATTATAGGTCCCTCTAGCATCCAATTATCCAGCCATAACCAAGTTCCCTCTCCATTTCCAATTTTATATTTGAAAAATTGTTGTATTCTGTCCCTGAGTTTGAGTATTTTCAGCCAAGTCCATGAGGTGTCCACTGGAGGTTTGAATGCCCACAAATTCTTGTGTTTTATGATGTATGTGTGGCACCACTTTACCCATAATGAGTCTTTTTTCCTTGCTAGATCCCATATGTGCTTACTAATGGCAGCATGATTCCATTCAATCAGTCTTTTGAGTCCTAAGCCACCTTCCTGTCTAGGTAGACATATGTCTTTCCATGCTACTTTTACCCCTTGACATTTGGTTTCTTTTCCATGCCATACACAAGCTCTTATATATCCTTCAATTTTTTGAATAATCTTTTTTGGCAATACAAATATTGAACACCAATAGATCTGCATGCTCAACAACATAGATTTGGCCAATTGTACCCTGCCTGCATATGATAGTAGCCTGCTTGACCAACTTGTGATTTTATTCAAAAGTTTCTCCAGTAGGAATTGACAATTAGCAGTTTTCAACTTGGTGATTATTAAAGGTACACCCATGTAGGTGACTGGTAATGTACCTAAGGTATTCCCAGTATCTCAACCATATTCTCAGCATTTCAGTACCAACACCATCTATATATAGGGCACTTTTTTGTAAATTAGGTAGTAATCTTGACATACTGCCAAAGTCTTGTATTGCTTCCTTTAGAATTGTCAGTGATGTGTGATCAGCTTGGGCTAGTAAGAAAACATCATCAACAAAACACACGTGGCTGATTTTTTGTATGTCACACTTAGCATGATATTTGAAACCATCTCTGCTAGTATACTTATCAAGGATCTTTGTGAATACTTCCATGACTAATATGAACAAATAAGGTGACAGGGGGTCACCTTGTCTCAATCCCCTTTTACTAGAAAAGTAGCCCTATATTGCTCCATCAAGGTTTATTGAAAATATAGCTGTTCTGACATAGTCCATTATCCAAGAGATATACTTCTTAGGAAATTCCAAGCATTCCATGACCTTTCTTAGAAAACTCCAGTTCACTGTGTCATATGCCTTCTGGATATCAATTTTCATAGCACATCTAGGTTCCCCCCTGTCTATGGTATCCCCTTACCAACTCTTGCATAAGCAAGATGTTATCAGCTATGTTTCTTTCCTTCACAAAAGCAGCCTGCTGTTGACTAATTAACTGAGGCAGAACTTTTTGTAGTATACTACAGAGTATTTTTTAGATGCACTTATACAGTACATTACAACAAGCTATTGGCCTAAAGTCCTTCATGGAGTAAGGACATGCCACCTTAGGTATCAAGGATAAAGCTGTATTGTTTATTAGCTTAACAGATTTTTCCTGATGAAAGTACTCGAATATAGCCTTGGTAACAACTTGACCAACCAGTTGCTAATTCTTTGAAAAAATTCTGCGGTAAAACCATAAGGGCCAGGTGATTTATTTCTTTTGAGAGAGAATATTACCTGTTTGACTTCCTCAGGAGTAACTTCAATCAACATGTCAGTTTTCTACCGGAAATTCAACTTGTTAGGCAGTAAAGTAGCAAGATAATCCCTTTGAGGGATTGCTCTGATTTGGAATTTCCCTCAGGATGCTTGAAAAGTGATTTGTTGCTTCCTGATGCACTGCTTGCTCCCCCACTACATGTTGTGCTTCTTTGTTATGTATTGATAGAACTTTGTTAAAAGCTTTGTGAATCTGAACTTTTTTGAGGAAGTAAGCAGTGTTACAATCCCCAAGTTTGATGTTCTTAATTCTGGCTTTTTGGCAGTAAAATGCTTCTTCAACTTTAAGAAACTCATGATACTGCCTATATAAAGTCCTTTCTTCTTGCCTTAATCCCTCAATTTCCTCCCCAATTAGTGCTCTAGTTTGGATATTCTTCAATTCATTTCCTTTGCTTTCCACCTTGTCAGATATATCAGCATAATGCATCTTATTGAACTGCTTGAGTACAAGCTTTAACCTTTTCATCCTGGCATATAGTATGTGCATAGCATCCCCTTTTCCTTTGACTTCTCATTCTCTATGTAGCACTGATCTAAATGTTGGATGATACATCCAAAAATTAAAAATTTTGAATGGCCTTTTACCTCTGTACTGCTGGAAGTGGAATGTAATCTGTAGTTGTGCATGGTCAGATAGTCCTCGTGCACTTACATTCACTTTAAAATTTGGATATGTTGTCGTCCATGCTGAATTCTGAAGTACTCTGTCTATCCTACTATAGATTACATCAACCTCTTCCCTGTTATGCACCATGTGAAGAAAGTGCCCTTGGCTGCCATATCCTCCAATTCTAATTGATTTATGCAGTCAGTAAATTCCCTGGTCTCCGCCTGATTTATTCCATTCCCCCTTGTCTTTCATTAGCATATCTAACTACATTAAAGTCCCCCATTATCAACCAAAGTTGGCTGCCTATACTGCCCGCTAACTGCACCAATTGATTCCATAATTCCTTCCTTTTTATCTCTCTTGTTACTCCCATATACATAGGATATATACCAGTTTGGTTTCCCATTCTTCATTTCTACAAGGCAAGTAATAACTTGTGGTTACATATCAATGACTTGTAACTCAACTTCATTTGCATTCCATCCTATCCAGATTCTTGACACCCCTTTGTGATTGAGATTATGCAAGAACTTCCAAGATTTAGACCATTTCTTGGTGATAGCTTGAACATTATCTTCTCTGACTCTTGTTTCAACTATTCCTGTAATTGAGATTCTTCCTTTTCTGAGCAGCTTCTTTAGATCATATTGTTTCCTTGGGTTATTAATACCCCTAACATTCTAACTTAGGACATTCATTTCCTGAATTTCGTGCCACTCCTCTTTTTAGCTGAAATGCAGCCCTTGTCCTGTGTCTTTCTATGACTTTGTTGATTCACACTCTTCTTAGTGATGAATTGATCTTCTTCATCCTGAGTTTGTGGGTCTTCAAGATCATCATTCCTATCCTCTTACAATTCCCTAAAGCTGTTTGTTATCTGTATTGGATTATTCATCTCATCTATTTCTCTTGCATCTATTTGTTGTATACATCTTTCACCTGTATTTTCCATCTCATTTGCCATATTTGCATTTTCCTCACAGCTCTTTTTTTTTCCTTTTTTCTTGCCATACTTGCTTTTTCCTATGGCATTTATCTCCCGTATGTCCAAATAGTTGGCAATATTGACATTTAATTGGAACCCATTCATACTCCACTACCTGGCTAAAGACTTGATTGTCAGGACTCCTGATTGGAATTTCATGTGTTAATGTAGATTGTACATCGATTTCAACACATTTTCTCGCATACAGTAGCCTTTCTTTAGTTGTTTTCATTCGATCAGTAAATAATGGTTTACCAATTGCACTCATAATTTGACTAATCATTTTTACAGACCAAAATTGCAACGGTAGATTTGGAAGTCTGATCCACACTGGTATCTTACTCATCCCTTCTTTCTCTAATGAGACTTCTGGGGTCCATTGTTTAACAATTAGAGGCTTATTATCAAAAGTCCATGGCCCCAATTCCAGAATCTGTATATGGGCATTTTCAGATTTAAAATGCACAATGTAGACTCCTGATTTCAACAGAATACGTTGAAAGCTTCCAAACCGTGACCAAATATGATGCAAGAAGCCTTGCATTACATGAAATGGGGGTCAAGATCCTAATACATACACGACTACTGCATTTTTCCATTTCATCATTTCACCTTCCACATCATCTTGTGAGTATTCAACACCTTGTTTTCCATTAATATCTTGAGGGTCAATGAAGTCCAATTTCATTCCTTCAGATCTTTCTCTGTTTGATTTTACAACAGATGCATACGTGCGCTGAAAAGTAGTAGATGTGCTCTGGTTTATATCAGTTGATGTACTACCACCTGATTTTTCCTCTTCATTTGGTTTCCTTGTGCTTAGACTTGGCAATTTTCTATTCGTGCCCGCGGGTCGACCCTTACCTGGTAAAAAACCCTAGGTACGGGTACACATATGTGTTACCCGTGAAAATTATACCCGTACTCGAACCGGACCGTATTTTCTGGGTCGGTCTGAGGCAGGTACGGGTAACCCGAGTTTATCCAGATTTTTGAACTATATATGCCCTCTTTGTGCCCTAATCCCTAACCTCCTCTCATTTCTCCTCTGATCTCTCTTCATATTCCCACTTCTCTGCCACCGCCCCAGCCCCATCTCCTTCTCTGTGCCACTGCCCCATCCTTCTCCACCGCAACCGCCTCTTTCTCTCTATCCCTCTTCTCTCTCCCCTCTTCCCTCTCACTTATCAGTGATCACACATTCACACTCGAGATCGAGATAGAGATGGAGATCGCGATAGAGCGCCGACTGTGAGCCCCCTCACCGAGACGAGATCTACGTCTGATAGCCTAGGCATCAGCCTTCTTGGGTCCTTCAGTCTTCAACGCGACGTCGACCGCCGACCCCAACCGCCCTGCTTTGCTGCCGCCGCCACTCTCTCTCTCTCTCTATATATATCCCTCAGTGCTCATCCTCAATCAGTAACAGATTCTATGTCTTCTCTCATAATCATAAATTGACTACCCTCGACTGTCAATCTTCCAGTTCATTGCCGATTGAGAAGTTCAATGACTTCATGCATGTGATTATGTATTTATGTTAATGTTTAATCGTAGTATTTTGGATTGTGGGTTGGGTTTGGGTCTACCGATCGATTATGTATCTGTGTTTATGTTTGATTGTATTACTTTGGATTGTGGTTGGGGTTTGGGGACTGGGAGTAGATTTTCGCAAATTGCAATTGACCAAAAATATGAAATGTTTTGGCAGAAAAACAAAAAGAAAAGAAACAAAAGGAAAAATAATATGTAGCTGTAACAATTAATTAGCAAAATCAGATAATTAAAGTCTGTTTGTTAAGGAAAAACATTATTAAAAAATTAGGCATTTACCCGCGGGTAATACCCGGCCCGCGTGGGTAGGGTACGGGTTCTTAAAAAGACTACCCAGAAAAAAACGGGTAAAATTTACTCGGCCCGTTTTTACCTGGACCCGACGGGTTTACCCGTTTGCCAGGTCTACTTGTGCTGTTGTTTTGCTCCGGCGCATGCAACTGTTTGTCCTTTTCAGTACTAACTGCCTGCAAGTGGCCACGCCCACTCGCATCATCTTTGTCGCCAAGCGTGTCCACTTGTACGTGCATTCGACTCGCCCTACCAGTCATCTTTCTTCCTTCCATGGCATCTATGGCGATTTGTTGTTTTCCACCCTTTTCAAGTTGTTTCTGGAGATTTTGAACCGTTTGTCTCATTGCATAGTTTCTTGACAGCTTTGTTGAAGTTTCTTGTTCAACTCCTCAATTTCACGATTTTCTCGATCAGAGTCCGAACTTGATGTTAGGATCTGATTAGGCCTAAGATCACTAACATCTTTGACTGGTATTTGCCCTAAATTCACCACTAAAGAAGGTGTAGGCATCTTTCCAGAGGGGGAAGCAACCCCTCTAATGTTCTTGTTCCATTGTTGCCCAATAAAATCATCCGTAAAAGAGTCTTTCTGTGGACCTCGTAATCGATCTGATCTTCTCATTTGAATGGCTTGATGTTTCTTCTCGACACTGCAATCAGCATATTTTCCGATAATTTTCTGTAATCAAGAAGAGATAGGGGTGTATTGCTCGCTCACTGTAGAGAGAAGTAGGAGCTTCTCTCTCTAAGAACGCAAAAAAAATTGCAAGCCAGATTTTTGCTATTGACCAATTCAAACAACAAAATACCAAAAGCCAACGTCACTTAAAGAACTCTTAATTAACTTTTCAGGCTAAGAGACTTAGTTTTGAAAAGCTACATGTTGGACCACTAAAGAACTTAATGGTACTATAACCTTGACAAGTTACTTGAAGTTGTTACAAATAGAGATAAGGACCCCATTTAAGATAGTATTGACTTTTAACAGCACTTTATATTAAATACATAGTGTTTGTAATTTTATTTCACATTGAAAGTGGAGGGGCAATTCTAGAAAAAATGTTAGCAACTACTCTTTGCAGCGGTTACGTGAATTTTATGTAATCTAGGCGTCCACGATCACACGTGGACGACTGGATGGGTGTTGGACACTACAAGAAAAACCTTATTAAGCGACGGGCTTTTAGAGATGGACAATATTCCCTCGCTAAAAGTACCCTTTAGCGACGGTAACGACTGTTGTTAAATATCCGTCTCTAAATATCTTTACTGACGGATCATCCCGTCGATAATCATTTTTAGCGACGAATATTTAGTAACGGATTTATAGCGACATAATTTTTGTAGCTAAAAGTTTTTTCGAATTTTGTATTTTCACTTGAATTTTGAAATTATTTTTATAAATTAAATTAGCGAGGAAGTATTGGTGACGGATACTAATCCGTCGCTAAAATAAATATTTTACAAATTTTTTTACCTTACTTAACCCTAATTAAACCCAATACATCCCTAATTAAGGCTAATAAGCCCTACTACATCCCTAATTAATCCATATTCCACTGAGAAATGTGAGTCAGCTTCCCGCATTAGGAATATTCGTCGTTATTTTGGGAAGTCCAGTGACAACGAGTCGGTTCAACTCGTTGCCAATGAATTCTAATTAAAGTGAAATTGGTAATGTATGCAACAATCTTTTTGAAAATTTGAAATTTCAGAAAGATGGTTACATATGTTACTAATTTTCAAACGCATGCATGCATAAAAACCCTTAGTTTCCTTTCAAAGGTACTCATTACAAAGTAATTAGTATTTAGATGTCCAGTTTGGACATTTTGAAAAAGCTAAGTGTTTATAAAACAGTGTATCGACTCATACTTTGTGTTCTATGTTGTGCATATTTGGTACACGTGCTCCAGTGTTCCTCCGGGTGCATACAGATCTGGTGTTCTAACATCCTTTAATTCTTGCAAAAGCAAGATTAGATGGATGTTAGAATACCTAATCGATGTCGTGTACTTGAAGAAATACGGGGAGGTGCTGCTGAATTTCCCTCGGACATAGGACTAAGCATAAGTTGGTAACTCTTTTATAAACATGTGTTTTTCTGAATGAGATAGGACCACTACCTATTAGAGAACAGAGGGGGTAT
Source organism: Escallonia rubra (assembly GCA_033065855.1). Taxonomy (NCBI): domain Eukaryota; kingdom Viridiplantae; phylum Streptophyta; class Magnoliopsida; order Escalloniales; family Escalloniaceae; genus Escallonia; species Escallonia rubra. The sequence continues at coordinate 123,780 of JAVXUO010003148.1, forward strand.
ATATAGACATGTTGTCACATGCATGCATTCATTTTCACATCGACCCTGCCTAATTATTGGTTTTAATTTGACGTGCTATATAGTACGTAATCTCAGTCATCATGTCGGTCGATCGAAGTTGGCTGAAAAGGAAGAATGATAATGATTTTGAGGATCGCGTAGATGAATTTCTTGAGTTCACTTACGCTCATCCTGCACATGTTGACTCTGAGATGATAAGGTGTCCACGCGGTAAATGTGAGTTGTTGCATTGGAGAAGGAGAATAGTGGTAACATGGCATCTTCTCCGGTACGGTTTTATGGGTGGATACACAAGGTGGACGCAGCACGGGGGAACGATAGTATTGTCATCCAACCTGGCTAGTCAAGCTGACGTTAGGGAGGATGTACAATATGATTACCGAGATATGATTATGGATACTGGGCGTGCTAATGTTGAATGGGGTGACTACTGCAGCGATGACAGTCCCCAGCAGCCGAACGAGGGGGCTAATCACTTTTATGATTTGTTGAGAGACACGGATGAGTCATTGTGGGGTTGAATCTGGAAACACACACGGCTATCTGCTGTTAGTCGGTTATTAAAATTGAAATTAGATCACGGGCTAAGTGAGAAAGGATTTAACGAGTTTGTTACTTTTATAAAAGAATTTTTACTGGAGAGTGAAAAGCTGCCCCCATCGTACTATGATGCAAAGAAGATGATGAGGAAACTTGAATTGAGCTATGAGCGGATAGATGCGTACAATAATGACTGTGTATTGTTCTGGAAAGAGAATAAGGACTTGACACATTGTCCAATATGTGATCCTTCGAGGTATAAACAGGACAAAAGGAAGAAGGAAAACATTGCATGGAAGGTATTACGATATTTTCCCGTTACCCCAAGGCTTTAGAGGACGTACTAATCCTCCAATACGGCTGAACACATGAGGGCTCACTGTGAGACTCGTAGCAATGATGCCGTTGTGCTGACACACCCAGCTGATGGAGAGGCGTAGAATGAGTTTGACTGTAGGCATCCAAGATTTGCTCAGAAAGTTCAGAATGTTAGACTTGGTTTGGCAATCGATGGGTTCAACCCTTTCAGGCAATCTAGCATGCCTTACTCTACACGGCCTGTTATTATTGTCCCGTACAGCCTTCCACCAGGCATGTGCATGAAGAAGCCGTATGTTTTTGTCGTTGCTTATTCCGGGGCCGAAGAGTCCCGATAAGGACATAGATGTGTATTTAAGGCCGTTGATTGATGAGCTCAAATAGCTATGGGATCATGGAGTCGAAACTTATGATGCATCCCTCAAACAGAACTTCTAGATGAGGGCTGCTTTGATGTTGACTATACACGATTTTCCCGTATTGGGAATGATGTATGGGTTGAGCAAATATGAAAAGTTAGTGTGCCCTGCTTGTATGTGCGTGAATCCTGGTCATACATTAAAGCACAGCAGGAAGCCCTCGTGGTTCAGATGTCACCTACAGATTTTGCCACCAGACCATTAGTTCCGCAGGCAGAAGGATAAATTTGACGGGACAATCGAGCGTGAGGTTGTCACACTGGACTACCCATCTGGTGAAGAAGAGCTCTAGCACCTGGAGGCACTTGATACTGACATACGATACGGCAAGCGTGTCTAGGATCAGAAGATTCCAGGATACGGGAAAGAGCACAACTTGAGGAAACAACGTATTTTCTGGGAGTTAGCCTACTGGAGGACACTCATTATCCGAAATAATATGGATGTGATGTACATTGAGAATAATGTTTTCGATAATGTGTTCAACACAGTGATGAATGTCAAGGGGAAATTGAAAGATCGCCTTAAAGCTCGTAAGGATATACAACAGTTGGGTGTACGTCGTGAACTGCATCATTGGACAGTCAGCGGGAGGACCCTGCTTCCAAAAGCACCTTCTGTCGAGACAAGAAACATGTGGAGAAGGTATGTCAGTGAGTTTAGAATTTGAAGCTTTTGGATGGGTATGCGTCTAACATATCTCGTTGCTGTAATGTATCAAAATGCAAGTTCCAAAGGATGAAGAGTCACGACTATCACGTATTTATAGAAAGAGATATTCATATTGCCTTTCGGGGACTGTTGCCAAGGGACAAGGGATGTATGCGAGACTTTAACTGAATTATCTCATTTCTTTCGATATCTATTCTTCTATAATCCGGATGAGTAATATGGTGGTGCTTGAGAAGAATATTGTGTTGATAATTTGCAGGCTCGAGAAAATCTTCCCACCATCATTCTTTGATTCAATGGAGCATTTGCCCATTCACTTGGCGTATGAAGCTAAGATGGGTGGGCCTGTGCAATATCGATGGATGTATCCATTCGAGAGGTATTGCTTTAACTTTGTGTTGTTCATTTACAAGTAATGCAAACATTGATTCATTGATATTCCACCTAACTCTATTCGTTAAACTTCTTGGTTCACGTTCCATTTGAAGAAGAAAGTTTGTAATAAAGCTCGTGTTGAGGGCTCAATTACCGAGGCTTATGTAATAGAAGAGCTTGTAAAATTTTGTAGCCAATATTTTGGGCCCTGATGTTGATACAAGGTCACCCTGAAGAAAAAAGGTTTGTCATTGCTCTCTCTTGGAGGTTCAACTTCTAACTCACATGTGGAACCACGGTTGCTTCTTTTAATTTCTTCTAGATAGTCCCACAACTTACCATACTGCTCATCAAAGTTTCCTTTAAGCATCTGCGTGGCCTTTTGTTTAGCTCTGTATAAGATACCAGGACTAGCATCCACTACATAATCATGGTACACTTGCTGACCAAATGAACTAACAGACCATTGTGGGTTTATTTTGAACTGATGAACATATTTTTTGGCCAACCACCCAGCTTTAAGCAGCTTGTTGCTTGATACTCTACCACAAGTATGCTCATTCACATAGGTTTTCACCTGTAGTGTATCACTCCTAAACATTCTCGATGCAAATATACTCCATGGATAACTCCCTTTATTACAAACTGCCCTAACTCTAGCTTTCTCATTTTTCTTCCATGAAATGGGAACCCCTTCATTCATTGCATACTCTCTAACTATATCTTTAAACTCAGTATGTGAGCTAAAACATTGCCCAACAACAAAGGTAGGTTTCTTCATCTCTGCTTGACTAAAATTTGGATAATGTGGCTGCTTGATTGGTTTCGTGCCTTTCCCTGGTCAACCATTTTCATCAGATGACTTATCTACACTTCTACATTCATCTGATACCTCTGCAGATTCTGGCATAACATCCACTGAAACTCCATCAATGTGTGCACTAGCCAAAGTTGGGTTTGAGGCAGGCTGAGTTGACTCTCTTATGTCTTGGGTTGTCCCAGTGCTGTCAAGGTGTGGTTCACCAAGGTTGGGTTGCTGCTCATTAATGTCATTAATGTTTTGGTTGGGCACACTGTTGGTTTGGGTTGGATTTATAACACCCTCAGTTGGCTCAGTACCTACTTGCACTGGTTCACAATATTCATCAGTAGATACTGGGTAATCACTGTCATAGAGTTTCTCTTGGTTATGTACAAGCTCATCCTCACTGCTTGCATCTCCACCAATATCTTCTACTATTATCATTGTCATTAACACCCCCATTAATGTCATCAACAATTACTTCAGGGGTACCATCCACATCATTTTCATTACCACCCTCATTAGTCTCATCAACAATTACTTCAAGGGTACTAACACCAACAACATTGTCATTAACACCCTCATCTATCTCAGTAGCAGTTACTTCAGGAGCATTTCTACCAACTTCAGTGCTGTCACCAACACCATTCATGTCATCAACACTTAACCCAACTCCACTAGTATCTACATCAACCTCACCTAAATTGTCACCAACTTGACTCCCTAACAAAAGTGGTGCAGCACTATGCTTAACATATATTTCAATGGTTCTATCAGGTGGTAAACTGGCAAGCATGTACACTATAAAGTCATCACTTGCTATGTATACTAAACCAGTTTCCAATGGCTTTTGGGGTTGTCTAAAGTAGTACCCACATGGGCCATCATACCCTAGCTGCATTACTAACTTATCTAATTCCCACATAGACATACGATCAGGATCACAATTGATAACTTCATCAACAAAGCCCCCCAAATAAGCATACTTAGGTAACTGTTTAACAATTCCACCATGATGAAGCTCTATAGTGAAAAGCTCAGATCCAGGGGCTGCATAAGAGTAGTAAAAATGTACTAAGTTAAATACATTGTAGTACTTATAGGAGATAAGTACCTATAAGTCATAACTCCTAATTCATAAGTCCTAAGTCACTGTATTGCTCATGTCTTGGTTAGGGAAACAAATTATATGATTTGTTTTCCAGTAGGGACCACTTGGTCAGAAAAAGGCAAATTATATAACAGGGGGGACACTACATCCACCATCGTGCACATGCCCCAAAAGCCCTAATTTAAAATGCCAACTTACAGCTTTTTCTCTACGTAATCCTAAACCAACAAATTAGAATAACAAAGCATTCCACTTTACAAACGAAAAAAAAGCAACAACTATATGCCAAATCAATTTGTGTCTGCCAAAAGCAAAACACATACAAAATGCTACAGATCAAAGTGCTTTTAATCGAGGTCTATATACATTAAAACCAGATATTTAAACAAAGCATTTCACATGCAAGAAAAAAAAATTACAAATCATAAAGAACACTTACGGTATTTGGATTTCTTTGCACTTGATCCATTTTTTTTCTTCTGTCGAGGCATATTCTTCGATTGGACTTGCTGGTGGTAGCGTCAAACACTATCGACGCTTCCAATTCTTGATCCTTCTTTGTCGATTTGTTTGAAACTGTTGGATTCTCCATTGTCTGTCCGTTCTTCAACCAAAAAACCCCCCAAAATCCCGTCCATTTGTCTTCGCTTGCCGGAAATACCCCTCAAAAAATGACCCGTGCCTGTCACGTGGTCTTTTTTTACGGGAAATCCCAACGGAGGGATCTATTTGATGACGGCACAAAGTACATGGACTGATTTAACGAATTTTAAAGTACGGGGACCAAAATAACAAAGCATGGATAGTTCAGGGGACTAAAATGGTATTATCCTTTCAGATAACTAGGAGTACATCAGAGACAATATAACACTAGTAATAGCCATCCGATCGAGGCTGGTGTGAGACAACGGCCCAGATTAAGCCATGTCATTACTGTCCTTAACTCCTCGTAAACCTACATGCGGCTCTCTCTCTATCTCTCTATCTATTTCTCGTTCTCCGTCCAAAATCTATGTGCTGGCGATGACGACGCTCCATCTCCTCCACCTTCCAGTGACAATGACACTCCACCTCCTCCACATTTAGGCGAGGGTGCATCGATCCGGAAAAAAATCCCTCTCTCCTCCAAAAGTGAAACCGAAAAAAAATGAGCCATGGGTGCTGGATTCTATCTACCTACACTTGACGATGACTTTCTCTCCATGGGTGCTGAAATCGATCCATGGGCGACGATGATTCCTTCTCTCTCCTCCAAAATGAAACATAATTTTCCATAGACAAGATAGCCGGACAGCACCATGTACTGAATTTTTGCAATTTTCTCTCTCTTAAAAGTCAATCTGCTAAACCGTAATTTATGTCAGTCGGTTATTCCTTAATTTCTTGATCTATGGCTTAACTCTGGTCAACTGAATTTCTATGTCCCATTTTGTTTATGTTCTATCTAATTACATCATTTTTGACATGTTTCTTGATTTCTTGAACATTTTTTATGTCCAATTTTGTTGACATTCTTGTTTTATTTAGTAGATTGGCATGTTTCTTGATTTCTTGAGCTAGGGTTTGACACTTAGTTGTTTGATCTTTACTAGTAGGATGCACATGCGATGCACTTGATATTAAGATGTAACAAAATAATGTTATATCATAAGAAAACCATAACTCCACATATTTTCTAGAATATGACATTCAATTTTCTATGGTTCATATATACATGTTAATTTAATTGAAGTCATAATTGCAAGTTGAAATTGAGATTCATATGCATAAGTTTCTCCAAAAATGTTACGAATCCATCTAAAGCATGTTATCTTTCAACTACCTTAATCTCGCACAACTTTTATAAATGCAAAATGTGTAAGTCGATTAGATGATAATGATGGTCCATATCCTATCATGGTCTTACACACAATTCTTTTGAAGTAAAAACAATTACTTTACACAAATGAAGTAGTTAAAATGCCTGATATTTTATAATTTTAAATCGATGCATTTATTTTAAACTTAAAAGTATAAAGTTTAACGATCAATAAATTAATATTTATTTTAATGTCAGCATCCATATAGTCGAGATTTTTTTACTTTAGTTTTCAATCATTTTTTAACTATTTATATCTACTATAGTCCAACCTCATGAACACATAGTTGTAGTGAATGCATCACAATCATCCTTTGTCACATTCATTCATAAAATAGTTTTTATATTTAATTTGAGAAAGCAATGTTACTCTAAGATTAGTATATAACACATTTACCTTTTAGGAAAAGATGCAATAAAAGTTTAGTAACTTCTAACAAAAAAATATAACAAATGCATATTTATTGTAAATACATTACCACCTTATGTAATTAATATTGTTATTAGGAATTTCTTTGTAAAGACAAAAAGGATTATGCGTTGCAGACTGAACAACGAGTGATGAATCTTTTGTCGCCTAAAGTGCTTTAGTGGTATTTATTAACTGCTCTTTTTACTTATTAATTATCGACAAGTGATGAATCATTTAGCCCCTTACTGATAAAGTAGTAAATGCAATATGTTGTTATAAGAAGATGCAACACTAAAATATAAAATAAGTAAATAGAAAAAAACACATTCTTGTATTGTTGAATCCAATTAATTCGTTCTCTTTTGTTTTTCAGCAACATTATAAGTGGTATAAAAGAATTTTGCTTATTCCAAAGTTAAATTTCCAATTGCAAACACTTAGAACCGTCCATTCATATAGTATCTAGTTGGAGATCATCTAAATAGATAATGGAAATATCAATAAACATGAATAAGAAGTAAAATCATAATAACTTACTCTAGCCAAAAGCATAATGAGTTATATTGTGCTTTTGAAGTATTTATCAACATACTGAGTATTTATCAACATACTCCAAGCTCCGGTCAGCACAGCCCCCAAGATGACCTCAGTAGTGGAGCCTCAGACATCTTGAAAAAGCAAAGGTCAAGCTGTCTTAGTCCAAACAGCTACCCCTGACAACCACCCTACCAACCAACCCCTACCACAACCTTTCTTCCCCAATTTCAAGACTCTAAACCCACCAAAAACCAATGTAAACCCTGACTTTTCTAACCTAAAGGACCAAACCAATCCCAACCTTGCCTTAACAAAAAGGAAATTCCTTTTTGTTGATCACCCATCCACCACCCAAAAACAACACCTCAAAAAGCCCAAAATCGAAATAGACCTTAGAAACCCATCACTAATGATACCTACTCACTTAACCTTCAAGCCCAACACAGATGACCAAACCCCAACCCCAATCAATCTCTGCCCCAAACAACCATCCTCCAGAGCAAACCAATTCAAAAAATGAAAAGGCCAAGCCAGGAAAAAAACCCATCCAACCAACCTTCCCCCCTCTGGAAAAAACCAATGTCCAACACCAAAACTCCTCTCAGATCAGATTGCAAACACGGTCTCAAGCAATTGCTTGACCTTGAAACCACCATGATTCTACAGGCTTGGAATGTGAGAGGGCTTAGACGCGCTTCGCGCTTCAGGGCCCTCAAAAAGGATGTCAGAACCTTAAACTCTGTCATCTTTTTCCTCTCTGAAACTCTTTCTTCCTCTCCTAAACTAACCCCCATTCTTCACTCTCTCGGATTTTACGACTTCTGCTATGTGCCTCCGACCGGTTCAAAGAAATTATCTGGAGGCCTTTGCCTCACTTCGAAGAATGGTGTTGATTTGGAAATCACTTTCCAAAACCAAAACATCATTAATGCTCTTATTTTCTCAGACCCTCCCAACAAGCCATGGATGCTCTCTGCCATCTATGGCCCTCCTCATTGGGTGAATAAAGCTATCACCCAATGAGGAGGGACTCTGCGCAGCGGGATAGGCTCGTTACCACAAAGCTATCACCGTCTTCATTCCGGGGGGCTCTGCTTGTAGTGCTCCGGTACGAGAACCCTTTGCAGTGGGATAGGCTCGTTACCACAAAGCTATCACCGTCTTCATTCCGCGGGGCTCCGCTCATAGTGCTCCGGCACCCCTTCGCAACGAGATAGGCTCGTTACCACAAAGCTATCGCCGTCTTCATTCCGAGGGGCTCCGCTCGTAGTGCTCTAGCACGAGGACCCTTTGCAGCGGGATAGGCTCGTTACCACAAAGCTATCACTGTCTTCATTCCTGGGGGCTCTGTTCATAGTACTCCGACACGAGGACCCTTCGCAGTGGGATAGGCTTGTTGCCACAAAGTTATCTCCATCTGGGGTGACTTCCATGACACTAGGCACTGAGCTGTGACCATATCCATTCACATTACCGGTGATCATCGGCACCCTCAGGACGATGACCCCCGGGATGGGAGCAGGTCTATGGAGGGAAACGCGCCTAGTCTGCCTGGTAGTTGGCTACAGGGGCAACCCTCACCGCTGTCAGGTTCTCTATGCGTCTCTTAATGCACCTTGTGGGATTCAGTAAGGGCTTGGACCGGTAGCTGGGGCAACGGGCTTACTCTGATCATGCTGTCATGGTGTGTTCAGTCTTCTTAGACAGGTAGAGCAACGCTGTGTGGGGCAGGCAACGCGAATTTGGGAACTGGCAGTCCAACGGAGAATTGGTATTTTTGGACCCCCTAGTGACGTGTCACTCCCAAAGGACGACATGTGGCATTTTATGACACAGGCACACTGTTTCCTATAAATAGTAGACTTTATGACTCATTCAAGGACTTTTGGCTCATTCTTACAAAATCACTTTCTCACTCTAGAATTTGAGAGCTCTTGGATTCTAGAGAGAGAAACACAAATTGGACATAACTTTGGACCTTAACGTTGGACCGCAACATTGGACCCTGACTCGGACCTTGACTTGGATTGTTGACTACCGGCCCTATTCGACTCAGCCTTGTCTTCCCAGCACTGCCACTTCTCACGGTCTGTCTGAGAAGCCTTGCTCTCTGCCCTTACTCTGCCCTCAATGTCTCTCACTTTGCATACTTGGAAGCAGACTCGGACTGCAACCTTTGTGGCACCTCCACGTAGGTACGAACCCATTTTCCTTGACATCATATGTTAACATGTTAATTTTAGTTTAATATGCTAATTTTAGTGTAATATGTTAATATAATAATATGTACATTTATTTAACTATGTGAATTTGTGTTGAAAACTTGAGATATTGAGATTTTATTCCAATGTGCGTGTGTGTGGGCTGTATACGAACCGAGTTCGAGCCGAACATGGGTGTGTTCGAACTCGGTTCGTTTAAATTTGGGCATGTTCGAGCTCGGCTCGAGTTCGTTAAGAGCCAAAATATTAATGTTCGAACTCGGCTCGAGTTCGTGAGGGTGAGATTCGGGCTCGGCTCGCTTAACTCGTTAACAATAAGAGCCGAACTCGAGTTCGGAAACTCGGCTCGCATTCATGTTCAATTCCAATCAAACCAATAAAATTACTCAAAATTCTCAAATCATTCAAGCATAATTAATAAAAAAAACGATAAATAGAAGATACATGAGAGATGCAGAATCAATCAAAAACACTAATTGATGCAGATCGGAAACTTGGTTTTGCGGGCGATGGCTTTGCAGATCAGAAACTTGGCTTTGCGGCTTTAAAGGTTGAATCCGACCGCAGGCGATGATTGATTGATTCTGCAAAACACTGGTTGAGCCCTTGGCTTTGCAGGCGATGGTTTTGCAGATCGCAAACTTGGCTTTGCGGCTTTGAAGGTTGAGTCCGGTGACTTGGAGATGACGGCGGCAAAGACACCAACGTGATGTCCGTTTGTTAAAACTGAAGAAAGAGAGAGGGGGGGAGGGTCTGTGCGATCTGTGTGCGTGTGTGTGTGTGTGACGAGGTAGGGGACGGAAGTGTGGTTGTGTGTGAGTGCAGAGTGCGGCTGTGTGAGATATGTGTGGTTTAGGTTTTAGTTTGAGTTTATATACTTAGGGTTTTTAAGTGTTTGGGCTTCATGGATTGGACTATCTAAGGGTTGGGCTTTATATTTATAAGTGGGCTTGGGGTTTTGGGTTGACTTAAAGGCTTAGCCTCTGGGCCCTCCACCTTAAAATTTAATTTAAATGTAAATATTAATTTTGTATACATATTATGTTTAATTTATTATTTATACGAGCTGTTCGCGAACATGTTTGTGAATATTTTAGTGTGTTCATGCTCGGCTCGTTTAATAAACGAGCCCTGAAAACCTGTTCATGTTCGGTTCGTATATTAAATGAACGAACGTGAACGAGTTTTGTGGAGAACGAACCACGAGCCGTTCGTGAACGGCTCGGTTCATTTACAGCTCTATGTGTGTGTGTGTGTGTTTTTTTCAGAATGGAAAGGTTTTTTAGAAAGAAAGGAAAATTGTGTTGTACTTGTAAAGAGTCTTTAATGGCTCTCATGAAACTTAATAATACTTTCGTATGCTTTTTAAGTGCACTTTGTTTTTAATATTATTTTAATATAAAATTTTGGTGAATTCGATATAATTTTTGCACTCCCTGACAAAAATTCCTGATTCCGCCCCTGACCTCACGTCAAAGATAAAACAAGGGAATTTAGCCACGCCAAGTTCCTTGTAGGAGGTGTCTTCGTAATCCCCTCCAGAACAAAAATAAAGCAAAATAAAGCTATATGTTTCACCTTCAACAATATATTACCACTCCCATCGCGACAAACAGAACCCTCTACCCCCTATTAATATCCAAGAAAGGCCATCCACAGTCGCCACCAAACTAACAACACCCAATGCTTGACTTTTAAATTCTGACCAGCACATGCCGAACAAATTTGGGAATATTCAAACCCAAGCAATTTCAAAACAAAAGCATGACTTTGTTACTTTTACAATCATAAAACGAATTTAGGTTTTGAATTGCTTGGTTGGCTGGGAAAAAAGAGGACCTAACCTAAGAAGACGAAGTAATCTCCCTCGAAATTCAAGACCCAAAAATGTGGTCTCATTGGCCGCCTGATTACCCTTTGGACTAAGATTATAGCTCGGAAGTACCTAAGAACTCCTGAACAACCCAAAAAGAAAAATGAATTTTTCAAGTTTAATGGTCTTTAGGCCGGCATGTTTAATGGTGTCTAATGCGCCATTACAGGGATAATTGCATGAATTTTCAAGTTTGATGAATGGATTAAATCTAGATCGCAACAGACAGAACTACAAGGACCTTACACAAGATCTATGTCAGTATCCTAAGAGAGAATATCTTTTAAGTGAGGCTAGTTAGAGGTGGCGTGCGCACAAGATCTATGTCAGTATCTTAGTAGTCTTAATCCATTCCACATTAATCTTTTAGTCTTTTCACTTTGATACATTCAACTAGTATGGATCGTCAAAGACGCCACTAGAAATTGATTGAACAACTGGCCCCATCAGGCTAAAGACATTCGCACTAATTAAATACTCTTCCCTCAACAATTTAATTGTGCTATTTTAATTTAATGTGTATTTTAAGGATATAAGTTATATATATATTATGTATTTTTAATTTTATTTTTAGAGAGAGAGGGGAATTAAGTCTAGAGAAAGAAAATAAGTTGGTATATGGTCAAATGTGAAGAGAAAAATATAAAATATATATATAAAAAAGGTAAACATTAAAAAAAAACATACATAATCTTTTCCAATTTAAAAAATAAGTAATATTTTAGAAGAGCGTAAAAAAAATTAATCAATTAAAGTGGGACAGATGAGAGATAAATTATTGGGACCAAACCGAAGATAAAATTGTGACAAAGGACATTGATATCTATGTAATTTATATCTATATCTATATCATGAAAAAAGAAAAAATATGAATTAGTGTAACACCTCTTTGGTGTTACTAACTATATAATCTATATCTATTAGGGGTGGCAATGGGCGGGTTGGGTCGGGTTGGGTCGAGAAAATAAGGGTCAAAAACGGGCTGGGTCAGAAATGGGTCCAACCCAAATCTGACCCAACAAGGCTTGGGTTGGCACGGGTTGGGTCAAAAATGGGTCAGACAACAAGCCCAACCCGACCCGAACCAACCCGTTACTTTTTTTTTTGTTGCTAAATTAGGCTGCTAAGATACACTAGTAACCTCATCCAAATGAAATTCATTGAGCAAGCAAAATAAAAGTTAACACCATTCTTTTCAAGCATAAGAAAATCCCATGAAAGCAAAATAGAAGTGAACATATCCTGTCAATTAAATGAACACATTCTTTTCAAGAAGAAATATAAAGAACTACAAAATCTGAATGGCCACATTTCCACACACTGCATCACAGCAAATTCCTTGCAAACACATTTCAAACATTGTTCTTCCTTCCTGCAAGCACATTTCAAACATCACATATATATACATACACACACACACACACATGAAAAAGGAACTACAAAATCTGTGAATGGCCACACCTTCCCAAGTTTCAGTCAGATGTCATGTGAACTAGCACAGGATCAAGTGAATGGCCACACCTTCCCAAGAATGTCTGTGAATGGCTAGTTGCAACTAGCACATGATCAAGTTATAACTGAGAATGTCTGTGAATGGCCACACCTTCCCAAGAATGACCCAAGAAACGCGATGAAGATCAGCTGAGGTTACTTCAGCACCATGAGACTACAAACCAGCACCATATAGATGAATCAGAAACACTAAGGCATGCTACAAACCAGAACAATAAGAGCTAAGCAACTAAGCAAATGTAGGCAATCAACTTCTTCTGAAAAGGCATTCACAACCTTTGTACTATTTCCTGTGCTATTGATTTTCAACAGTTGGGCCTTTGATTAGTAAGAGCTAAGCAATGTAGGATCTGCCCATTGAAGGAAAACAGGACCAGCAAAATGTTAGTTGTTTCACAATGTAGATGATATATTAGAATGTTAATCAAAATGTTAGCTGTTTGACAATGTAGATGATATATTAGAATGCTAACCAAACAAAAATAAGAGAAAAAGGACATTAGATAATACCAAGTATGACTTTTTGGGGCTGTTGAGAGGGCAAACAACTTATTTTCTATTCAAACTGCATAATGAATTTAGAAAAGTTAAAGTCAGCCATCGTTATCACAGCATCAAACTGAAAGTTTCAATGATTAATAAAATGTATAAGTTTATCAAATTATAGTAATTTTTTGAGGAAGAGGAAGAAGCGCTAGAATCTATCTAGGGAAAGGGGGAAGACTACAGAGATAAACTAAGTATGCATGGTATCAATTAATAACATTGATTAACAACAATAATTACCAAGATTGTATGACTATAATACAGCTTAGGGACATACTACCTTGTGACTCATTGGTGCATATCAAAGCTTAACGTAAGTGATATTGAGTATCATTGTGTATAGATATTATCTATACACAATGATACTCAATTTAAAGATTTCATATTATTAACTTTATTTTTCACACACGTACCACACACGCAACTCGTTTATGTAATACAATAAATACGTGCAGTCTGTTTAGGCGGTGTGTGAAGAAATGGCATCAGCGAAGAAGGCAGTGCCCAGAAGGAAACTGGGCTCGCAGGGCCTCGACGTCTCAGCAGTAGGGCTGGGATGCATGGGCATGTCTTGGAGCCTCGGCCACCCGAAGCCCGAGCCGGAGATGATCAAGCTCATCCACCACACCGTCGACAGCGGCGTCACCTTCCTCGACACCTCCGACGTTTACGGGCCTCACACCAACGAGATCCTCATCGGCAAGGTAGTGCTCTGCTGCTCCTTTTACCCACCTTACATGTGTTTTGAAGCTGTTTCAAGTAGCGACAACTGATGGGTATGGGAATTTGTGGGTGAACTGATGTGGGTGCAGGCTTTAAAGGGAGTGATTAGGGAGAAAGTTCAAGTTGCCACTAAATTTGGGGTGAGGGTTGAAGACGGAAAGCTGGGGGTGCAAGGAGATCCGGCGTATGCGCGGGCCTGCTGTGAGGCCAGCTTGAAGCGGCTGGAGATCGACTTCATTGATCTCTATTACGTTCATCGCATAGACACTACTGTCCCGATTGAAGTCACGGTTCGTCCCTTCATCTCTCTCAATTTTTGGCTCTTGTTTTTTTTCTTATATTTTTTTTTATTTTTCTCCCTTTTCTTCTCATAGACCAACGTAAAAAGAAATGAATAGGAACATGAGCCCCTTTTAGCCATTTGATCTTCGCTTTATGTAGTTAATTGTTCCTCAAGTGCCGATGTGTTGTCACTTTAGCAACATTTATGGAGCACAGGAGACTGTTCTTATGAATTCTTTTTTGACATTTCACAATATATTAAGATAAATTTTCATGCACCCAGATGATAATGAGACTTAGTGAAGCAACACCTAGATGATCATGAGAGTTGTACTTTTGCAAAATTTTTATAACAGAACTAGCTAGGGCATAAGTTACGGATTAAACACGTATCTTTGGGCAAGTCAAGTATAGAAACAATGATAAAGTTGAACTCGTAGAGGGGAGACATTGCTTGAACGGAGGGAATATATTTTGACGTCGAGTCAATTTTGCACTTGATGACATCAAATAGAAACAATGATAAATTAAAGTTGAACTCATAAAGGGGAGACATCGCTTGAACGAGAGGAATATATTTTGATGTCGATTCAAATTCGTACTTGATGACATCAAATAAAAGAAACCATCGAAAACACCATGTTTTGTAAGTGCATCGTGAAATGGGAAAAAGAAAGGCTTGACAAACTTTATTTTGATCACATTTTTGTTACAGTTTTGACATTTGATCGATTGTTCATGAAAGAAATTACCATGTTAATAGACTAACAACAGGAGCTTTGCTCTAAAAATGTACTGCCTCCCTCTGTCTTCTATTTTTTGTCAACTACGATGATATAGTTCGAAAATCTGAACTTTAAATTGAAATTAATAATATTCGGTGAATAAACTATTTGTAATTGACAAGTCAAAGTAAGACAAAAATCATGATTAAATCAAGGTTTAAATGTTTTGACTTATTCTAAAAGTTTGCAAAACTTAAGCTCGCAATTTATCGATACAAAGGGAGTGCTTGCTTTTCTAATTTCGATGTGGGCAGTTGTTAGGTTCTTGCCAATGGAGCATTATTTGGATAGCTGCAACACTTATCAAGTGTGTTTGATTTGTATATATTTGTCTAGAGGGAAATGCGTGGTTGTGTTGTTCAAGTATGAAATCTTACCTGTTAAGAAGTGTACTTTCAGTGGGACATTTGGATTCATTGCTTCTGCATATATTTTCTTATTGAAGAATAATACTAATGCTCTGCTTAGTCTTGAGGTTGACTCGCTAGCAGTGATCTATGTAAATGTGGATCCCTGGCGCACACACATATATCCACATACAGGAATCAAAAGGCAGAAATGGGGGTATCCAACATAAAGTAATGTGCCGGGGGTAATAACAAAAGGTGCAAGGTTATAATCGGTATTTTGTATGCAAGGTTATAATCGGTATTTTGCAATTTGGTAAAGGGTTTATATTTTGAATAAGAGAGAGGAGGGCTACTTCCATTGCGTACGCCCAAGTAGGCCAGAAAAGTGAACTAAGTAAAGTAACAAGGGTATGTATGTTTGGGATTTGTCAATTTCCGCATTCCCTTGTGAAATCAAATACCATTATGATCTCTTGCTTAAGGTATGAAGTTTGAGTTATTAGTACATATATCTCCCTTCTGGCTGTTTACTTTTAGATGCATTGCATTTGAGGATGATGTTATTTAACGTTGACTCATTCGATGATTAATGTGGTTTTGATAATATCCATGCTTAGCATTTTCTATATGTTAGCCACCAGACTCTTTGACTCAGAATCTATATTAGATGAGCTCAGAACGAGTGTCCAGGCTGAATAAGTGTCCAAGTGTCGGATTGTCTAATTTTCATAGCACAAGACATGGGTACACGACAAATTATGAATATATATTAGCACTTTTTAATTACAGTATTTCCCAAGGTGAAATGGATGTTATGTGATGCATATAGTTTTATTGAGCACTTGTCTCATCTTGAAGTAGTACAAAATTTAAAGAGACACTATAAGATAGTGATCATAGTGGCATAATTCTATGAGAAGTGTTGGATGCAAATCTCATACTCACGTCCAAGTGTCGAGTATCTGATATGGGTACCTCAGATATTTTGAAGAGTCCATGTAACATAACACATAATTAATCTCTCTCTTGACCTGTTATGGTACCTAAAGATGCATTACTGTACAATCTTCAGCTCTCAGTAGTTCAGAATTTGTTGTCCTTAGTAAGTTGCTCGGACAGAATAATGTCATGAAAATCTTAAGAATTCAGTATCAAATGCGCCACCTTCCGGGTCTGCATTTTGTTTTTGGTTAACTTCAGCAAGTTTATTTGTACAGATTCTCAAAGTCAGTTGCATTTTATGTTTTTGTCTAGATGGGAGAACTGAAGAAACTGGTTGAAGAGGGAAAAATAAAGTATATAGGTCTGTCTGAGGCTTCCCCTGATACAATCAGAAGGGCTCACGCCGTTCACCCGATAACAGCTGTACAGCTGGAGTGGTGCTTGTGGACTAGGGAATCCGAGGAGGAAGTAATTCCTACTTGCAGGTGAGGGATCTCTTGTACTCGCAATTGTAGCTGGTTTTTTGAAGGAGCAATAAGTGACAATTTTAATTCTAATACCCCTTGTGTTATTATTAATTTTTTTTTTTCAGAGCGCTTGGAATTGGAATTGTTCCGTTCAGTCCTCTAGGAAGGGGATTCTTTGCTGTAGGTCCAAAAGTGGCTGAAAGCTTGACGGAAAATGACTTACGAAGGGTTTGTGCTTCTAAAATCTCTCTGCTGATGACAAATAATGGGTCAATTAGATGTTTTATGAGCATGGAAAATAATGCATAAAGCAACTAGTTTTTCATGGTCATTAAACATCTATTTGTCCCATTTTATATTATGTTCAACTAAGCTGCCCACTGAAACACTAATGACTCAGGGTTCAATTTCATACTCCCTCCGTTCACCAAAAGCATGTTGTCCTTTGCTGTCCACTTTGAAATAACAAGCATATATGTTTTCATTCATCAATCTAGAACCTTTTGATGCTGCTAGCTATACGAAATAGATTGCACCACACATATATAATGGGGGTGGTATTTAATTGTAGTGATGTGGCTTTTCCAATCCTGTGTGCTATGTGAGAGACCAACTATTTTACTTTTGGTGGTCTACTGAGCTCACATTTTTCTCATATGTCAATGTATGTCCGAGCGGGAGAGAGGACGGAAAGCGAGGGCCTGTGGGTGGGTGGAGAACTCAGCACTGTATATCAGTTAGTTGGACAAAAGTCTTCTAAACATTTCAATGCATGTTTAGTAATTGTTAGGGTTAAATATATGATAATATCCTGAAAGTACTCCGAAATCTCACTTGAGGGTTCACAAAAGGGCCTATGGTTCTAAGTTCTCAATAAATAAGGATTTTCGTTCAAATTCCCTAACTTTGGAACAAATCCGTAAGGGTCAAAATCGGTACTCTTTTTACCCACTTGTGTGATTTTGAATAAATTTTTGATATCTAAATTCATCTTCTTTAGATATCTAAAAATTTCACTCATCTCTGCTAAAACTCATCCTCTTGATTAAGCCTTCCACTAAAAGGTCCGACAATTCTCCTCTCTCTCCCCCCTACCTTACTGACGCACAAATGGCCGTCGTGACACAACAAGCCACCGCCCCCTTTCGCCGATTCGACGACTCCGACTACCGGTACCGCACCAACGCCGTCGCTACCAGGAAGAGTGGCCACGATTGCTTCGCCAACCCCTCCGCCGGGGTCCACAAGAAGATCATGAAGGAGTGGCAAATCCTTAGAGACCACCTCCCCGACACGATCTACGTGCGCGTGTACAAAAATGGCATGCCGTACAAAAATGGGCTTTTCTTCTTTGGCCTCGCTTTCCCGCCCAACTACCCGGCCCGGCACTCGCTGGTCCATTACCGCCCATTCGGGTTTCGCCTCAACCCGAATTTGTACGAAACCAGGTTCGTCTCCCTTAGCCTGCTCAACACGTGGGTCGGTAAAAAGAGCAAGAAATGGAAACCGGTCGAATCCACGGTGCTCCAAGTCCTTTGACCCAAAAATAGGGTTAGCAATTGTGGGTGTGGGTGTTCCGGGTTGTCAATGCTAAAGAAGGGGGGTTAGCAGTGGTGGGTGGGCCTTGGGCATGAGTTGATGATGGTGGTGATTGGTGATCGATCGATGGTGGTTTGGTGGTATGGTGGTGAGGCCGATCTGGTGGTGGTTTTAGGCGGACGATGTTGGCTCCGGCGGCGCCGTGGTGAGACTGACGTTGGTGGTGATTGTCAATTGACGGCAGCAGCGACATGGTGGTGGTTCAGCAGTGGTGATGCCATTCTAGTGTCGGCCCGACATGTATTTCAGCCGGCGAATTTGGTGTCTCTGTGTATTTTAGTCGTTGGTCGGGCTTGGGTAAGGAGTGGGTGGGTGGGGTAGGGAGGGGTGGGTGCGTGGGTGAGGAGGTGGGTGGGTCTGTAAGAAGAAGAAGAATGTGAAAATTTGAAAAAAGATAAAGAGAAAAAAAAATTTACCTATCCGGACAATTTTGCCCCTAACAGTTTTTGCTAGATTGTTAGGAATTTGAACATAAATCTTTACTTATTACAAATTTGAAATTACAGATTCTTACGTGTAAAAAATAAATTTTTGGACCTCAGATGAGACTTTGGGATACTTTCAGAGTACTAATGTGTATTTAATCCTTATTGTTACATAAAATTTCCTAGTTTCAACGGTCAGATTTAAAATCAGTTTGAAGCCTAGGCTTCATTAATGCATCAGTGTGAGATTGGGCAACAGCCTGATGCCTTTACTTCAGAGCTTTGGTTTTTGATGCTGAAAATTGTATTTTTTAACCTTCTAGACTCTGCCAAAATTTCAAGGCGAGAATTTGGAGCATAACAAAACTGCGTACGAGCGGGTTAAGGAAATGGCCGAGAAGAAAGGATGCACCCCATCACAGCTAGCGTTGGCATGGGTCCTTCACCAAGGAACAGACGCGGTTCCCATTCCCGGCACTACTAAGATAGAAAATTTCAACGAGAACGTTGGAGCTGTGTCCGTGAGCTTGACCCCCCAAGAGATGGCTGAGCTCGAGAAAATTGCTTCACTGATCAAGGGTGAGAGATATTCGGAGGCTGCCATGAAACATAGCTGGAAGTATGCAAACACTCCACCCTTGTCCTCGTGGAAAGCTTCATAAATAGGGCTGCGCTTCACGAGTCCTCCTGCAAATAATACTGCCTGGGAGTTTCTTATCAATGCTTGGTTTCTAAGCTATATCATATGTATGTACTATGCCTGGGAGTTTCTTATCCATGCTTGGTTTCTAAGCTATATATCCTGTGACTCATCCTCGGAGATTTAAATAAAAGCATGACCTTTGGTTTCTAGTCAGAAGCAAATGAACAGGTTAGTCTTGGTTAACTTAATTAACTTGTATCGTGGTCGTACATGCAAAATTTGGTAAGTCACATGCCTTTTATATATATATATATATATATATATATGGGAGCCGATCTACACCCACCGGTGGAGAAATAAATCTGGCCCTCCACGTGTACTCGTGAATCGCCCAGATCCGTTTTTTTTTCTTTGTTTGAAAAAGTTGCAACCGTCACTCATTAAAGCAGTTGCAAAAATTACAAAACAGCCCCTGGAAGGAGAAAAAACCCCAACCGCTAGTCTTTGTAGCGGTGTAGCGGTTGGGCCCCCACCAATTTTGCCCCAACCGCTACAAAGTGTAGCAATTGGAGTCATACCTAACCGCTACACTTAGTGGCGGTTGGTATGATTACAAATTTTTTTTTCCAGCCTTGTTTCGTGAGATTGCAAATTTTTTTTTTCACCCCTGTTTCGTGAGGTCATAAAAAGACAAAGTCACTCCCCAGCCGCTACTAAGTGTGGCGGTTGGTTTGATTTTTTTTCCAGCCTTGTCATATCATCATAACTTGTCATTGTCGTATCATCATACTTGTCATATCATCGTGGCTACACTTAGTAGCGGTTGGCATCCTTCATACGAGAATTTCATGCAGAACAAAAAAAAAAAAAGGGCAAAGTGGCCTGCTCGAAATTTTCACTGACACACTCACGGGTCTTATTTTCCTCTCTCTCACGGGTCTTCTTTCTTCTCTCTCCCTCACTTTTCTCTCTTTATAATTCATTCTCCCCAACTCTTTCTTCCATCTTCTTCATAATCCAAATCTTACCTACATAATCTCCACGATAACACAAACAAAAAAAATTACATGCTAGAAGATCGGTGGATAACCGCTAGAAGATTGTGAATTTTTTTTTAAATATATCAAGTTTAAAGCAAGTAAATATTTCGAATTTTCTTATAATTCAATGTTAATTTCAAATTGTTCTTACCAGTGAATTGTTTAAATTGTGTTATGCTTAAATTGTTCTTACCATAGTCTCAAATTCGGGTTTCTTATAAATTGAAATTAGGGATTGAACTAGTGTTTATGTTATGAAATTAGAAGTTTGCTTGAGATTCAAAATTAGGGTTTTTATTCGAAATTAGTGTTTATATATATATGTGTGTGTGTGTGTGTGTGTGTGTGTGTGTGTGTAGAGAAGTTATAGTTGGACCCGAGTACGACCATCATGGATTATAGGTGATGCATAATCGCCAATAATATCACACACACACACACACACACACATATGTGTGTGTGTGTGTGTGTGTGTGTGTGATATTATTGTGTTATGCTCATTTTGTGTTATGCTCATTTCTTGTTAATATGCCTCATTTTGTGTTATGCTCATCAAAATCTCCATAAAAAAAGTTTTTTAGAAGGGTGGTAACTTTTTACTCTTCTAGCATCCTAAGAAACTGATGGTAGTTAGCATGTTGAAAAAGCTTCCTAGTCATGTTTTCTTGGGCCACTTTTCGTGCATTAGCAAATTAAGTAGGCTGTGTATTGCAAACTTTATTTACCGGCCGAGAAAGACACGTATAAAATTTAACCCGTTGAAGCGGATAAATTTGATAGAAAGGAAGGAATATAATTTGGTTGAAAGGATTCAATTTTGCACTTGATGACATTAAATCAAATAAAAGAAAGTAGGGAAAACGCCAAGTTTTGTTAAGTGCATCAGGAAATAGGGGGAAAAGGGCTTTACAAACCTTTATTTTAATAGCGTTCTAGAAAACAGTTTTGACTTTTGACCGAATATTCCTGTTATCATCTTATTAGACTAACAGCAAGAGCTTTGCTCTAAACTGTACTCCCACCCTCTGTCTTATATTTTTTGTCAACTAAGATTATATATTCGGACATCTAATCCTTAAATTAAAGTCAATAGTTTTTATTACATTAACTATTATCATTTGACAAGTCAAATTAAGACAAAGATTATGAGTAAATGTTTCGATGCTCGTAGCTCACAACTTAATGGAACGGAGGGAGTACTTGCTTTTCTAAATGTTGTGATCCATATAATTGTGGGACCCTTCCTTTCTTGTGTGGGGTTTTGGTTGGTGTTTCTCCATGTTACGAAATCGCTCTAGATAAATATGTATAGAACACAATAATCAAATAAGAAAATACAAGATTTATGAGAGAACTCAAATCCACTTTGCACAAGTCAGATTTACAACACCCTCTCACGTGTATCTCTCAATTGTTTTCCTACTCAAAAAAGGATTCTTCTTTCTTTCTTTCCTACTCCAAGAAAGACTCTCTTCTCTTGCCCTTAAACACAATACAAGACACCTTACTTATACTTGGAGATAAGCAGTGATCTTCTCTATCCAACCAACGTGGGACAAGATGTCTTATATACTAATGATCAAGTTGTAACCTTCTTTGAGTAACCAATGTGGGATATAAATACAAGACATATATCAACAATCTCCACCTTGGCTTGTATTAACAAACTACTCCATAAGGAAAGAGTAATATGTCTTCAGTACCTTCTTCATGTACTCCACCTTGCATCCCCTTTAAAGGTAGGGATGCACTCCACCTTGAACTTAGCAAGAAATAAGATGAATAAAGTTCAAGCAATGCTTGAACTTCTCTGTCGTGACTGTCTTCATGAGCACATAAACTACGTAGGTCCTCGGCCCCATCTGCCGCTCACTGTAGCATAGCGTCGATCCCTTGTCCGGCTGTAACACTATAATCCCCTTACGTGTGTCAGCTCCATCCTTGGACACCAACGGGATCATCCACTCTGATTGGCCTTCTTTACCCGCCATCATCATCACCCCGTAATATGGATTGAGCGTAGTGCTCGACTTCTCCATGAAGTCCATCCCAAGCACCACCTCCCCAAGCTCATCCACATCGATGATGTTGAAGTCGGCCTTCCATGTCTATCCGTCGATCCTCAAATCGACATTCTTGCTGACTCCCTTCGTCGGTCGCTCCTCGACATTCACATCCGTGAACCAACTCCTATCCTTAGTTGGTTTTAGCCCAAGCCACTTGGCAACCCTTGGACTCATGAAGTTGTGGGTAGCCCCGGTATCCACAAGCGCTTCTTGAGTCTTCCCGACAACATCCACCGTTGAGTAGAGCAAGCCATGTTTCTTCTTGCTCTTCTTCCACTTGGCAGCTTCTTCCTTTAACTTATGTACAAATGCATTGACCATCTGCAATGTCCCCATGTGTGTCTCCCCGTCGCTGTTGAAAGAATTCCCCTTGCTGCCTTTGTGCTTCTCGAGGAACGCAATCATCTTACCATGTATGGGCAATCCCTCATGTAATGTGGACCTGCACAGTAGAAGCATCCTCCTTTAGGCCCCCCATGAGCCTTGTAGTCACGAGAGTCACCCCACTTGCGACTTCCCTCGTGCTTCTTCTCCTCCTTGTGATGGCGGCAACGTTTCTCATCCCCACTCCGCTCATCATCAGTCGCCCTGGGCGAGCCACTCTTCAACCTACCGTCTCCCCCATATTTGGCACGCTCGTGCCTTGGAGATCTTGACCTCTCACCTTGCTTGAAGTCTTCCAACCTCTCGACAATCGACATGGCGAAAGCCAAGTCATGAGGTTCCCTTCGCCGTAATTTTGTGGCAACCCACTGCTGCAACCCGTCAACGAAGAAGCATAGTTGTTGCCTCTCAGACATCTTAGGTATTTTGAGCATCAAAGTCGAGTACTCCTTCACGTACTCGCGGATACTTCATTTTTTCCTCAGCTGGCGAAGGTTGATCATCGCCATATCTTTCGTGCTCTCTAAATAGATCTGCCTTTTTAGTTCACGCTTGAACTTCTCCCACGTTTTGACGTGACACCCATCCGGATAGCAACGCCTCCACCATAAGGCAATTGTATCCGTAATGTACATGGTCGTCATCTGCACCTTCTCGCCGTTGATGTTGAGGGCTTCAAATTACCGTTCCAAGTGCCAAAATAAGTTATCCACCTGCCTCGCCACTCTCGCTCCATCGTACGATCTCGGCTCCGGCATTTTCTTTCGCCTTGGCTGCACCGCGATACACCCCTACCTCGTACCTCTTGTAAGCTCCCTCTTACAAGCAGCTAGTTCTTCTTGGAGCTCCGTGACTTGTCCTTGGAGGTCTTTGCGCTGTTGCACCTCCCACTTGGTGAAATGGGCGACCCTCTCCTCGATCAAGTCATCTAGCTCCACCGCGAACACTCGACTTTCCGTTCCAACACACTTAATCGACTATCTACCTCCATATCATCTAATCTATTGAAGATTAGCTCCACCTGACTTGCGACAGTCCGCTGCACCTTCTCCTCCTCGTTGATGTCGAGGGCTTCAAAGTACCGCTCCAAGTGCCAAAAGAAATTATCCACCTGCCTCGCCTCTCTCGTTCCATCGTACAATCTCGGCTATGGCATTTTGTTTTGCTTTGGCTGCACCGCAATACACCCCTGCATCATAGTTCTTGTAAGCTCCTTCTTACAAGCAGCTAGTTCTTCTTGGAGCTCCGTGACTTTTCCCTTGAGGTCATTGCGCTGTTGTAAGTGCTCTCCAAGTGCCTCGAGCTCGCTCCTCATGCATGCTTCTGCATCCCCTATCATACCGCTCCAATCCTTCACCGTGCTCTACCATATGCCAAAATTCGTACCCCATCGAATTGTCACAGGCATATTTCATGGTCATGTTGTTCTACATATTTATCCTCTGAAATCGATTTCAATTTTGCCCAAAAATAAACCTAGACGCTCTTGATACCACTTGTTACGAAATCTCTCTAGATAAATATGTATTGAACACGATAACCAAATAAGAAAACACAAGATTTATGAGAGAACTCAAATTCAATTTCCATAGTCAAATTTATAACGCTTCCTCACGTGTATCTCTCAACTGTTTTTCTACTCAAAGAAGGACTCTTCTTTCTTTCTTTCCTACTCAAAGAAAGACTCTCCTCTCTTGCCCTTAAACACAATACAAGACACCTTACTTATACTTAGAGATAAGCAGTGATCTTCTCTATCCAAACAATGTGAGACAAGATGTCTTATATACTAAGGACCAAGTTGCAACCTTCTTTAAGTAATCAATGTAGAATATAAATACAAGACATATATCAACTCTCCAATTTGGTAAAGGGGCAATTTTTTTTGGATAAGGGAGGAGATGGGCTACTTTCATCGTCTAGCGTACACCCAAGTAGACCAATAAAGTGAATCGAGTGAAGTACACAAGGGCATATGTGTCTGGGGTTCGTCAGTTTCAACACACCATTATAATATCTTCCTTAAGGTTTAAACTTTGAGTTATTAGTGCATTTCTCTTATCTTGCTGTCTACTTTCGGGCACGTTGCACTGGAGAAGATGGTGTTATTCACATTGACTCGGTCAATAATTAATGTGGTTTCTATCCATTCTTGTTCTTTTGGATAAGACGGAATTAGCATATTTGTTGACCTGTTATGGCACCTAAAGATGCAATACCGTACACTCTTCAGTTCTCAGCGGTTGAGGACACACAGTAGTCCAACATGCAATTAGTCCAACATGCGTACAAAATTGATGGCCATTTGACAATTTAATCAAAGTTTCACTTTCAATGCACCTTCTTGAACACACAGTAGTCCAACATGCGTACAAAATTGATGATGGTCGTCGATGAATCTTCCAACTGAGAAGCTAAGGCAGATTGTTCAGGTTGAAAAAGAGTTACACCATGACATGGTTGGCCTGTCATGCTTCAATGCATCTTCTTGAACACAGAATAGTCAAACATACATGCATCCCAGATATTCATCGAAGTTGCATTCTCATTGCATCTTCTTGAATACACAGTAGTCCAACATGCATGCATGGAAACAAGAATATACGTCACTAGTGACAACTTCTCTAGTGATAAGAAAAATGTTGTCACTATTGGCTCTGAGTAACAAAGTTGCCGCTAATTGCTTCCGACCATGCATTTATCAAGTGATAAAACTGGTGTCTTCGCCGATTCTTGTCACTAATTCATTGGTGGCAACACTGTCCAGTTAAATGGCATGTTTTTACAAGATATATAGTGGCGATACCAACCTTTTCGTCACTATTCTTACTATCAGTAGTAACAAAGACGTGTACGTTTATAGCTGAAATGACTTCCATGTGCATGATAATATAATTAGGGCATTTAGGGCTTTGTGGCTTTAGGAAGAGTAATTGCAGAAATATATGAATACAACGGGGTAAGATAGAGATACATCCTTACGCAAATACTTGCAATTAGCACCTCAAGTGATAGAACTGATGTATCGAGGTGGTAATTGCGTAAGTATTTGCGTAAGGATGTTTGACTAAAGCAACTAGTTTTTCATGGTCATTAAACATCTATTTGTTCCGTTTTACAATATGACATGAACGGTCACTTAGCTGCATATTATGTTGGGCATATAATAGGAGAAGATTAGGTTCAACCAAGCTGCTCCCTGAAACACTATGGTTGGAATTTTGTTAACCATGCTTGGTTCCTAAACGAGATCTCTGGACTCATTCTCAGAGATTTAAATGAAAGCATAATCTTCGGTTTTCAGGCCGAAGCAAGTAAACTCCACAAGGGTACCATGTTTACAGGATCTGTTATGTCAAAGAAATCTATTTCGTCAGGATTCTTCTTTTAGCCCTCGAGGTTTTGCCGTATTCTTCTATGCTATTTGCTTATCAAAATCCTTCGAAAAAAGGGACTAGGATCTTAACGCACGTTTGTTGTGATAGAAAAATGATATTGTTGTATTTTAGCGATAAAAATAGTCACTATGATTTTTAAAAAAAATAAGAAAACACTTATAATTTTTGTGACTAAATAAATAAAGTTTGTTGGAAAGGTGGTAATTTGTACTCATCTGACATCATTAGAAACAAGAAAATACTCTGTGGTTGTCTAACATCGTGTCATTATATATGATGTTAGACTATCTATAAAATCGTGCCAGCTAAGCAATCTTGTAAAATAGTGGGGCGTTAACTTAAATCATTGTTTACCATGATTTGCATCCCTGGATAAGTTGATGACAGTGGTGGTGCAATTTCAGAAGAAGAGGTCGAGGGCGAGGTGAGGGAACAGGCGGCGTCGGCACTGTCGACGAGGGGGTAAAGTGACTGGGGTGGTGAGAAGGGGGGGTAGGGGGGCAAAATCAGTGAGTTGTGTCTTTTTATCAGATGTGGTCACAGCGGTTGCCTTCATGGTGCAGTAGTTGTTGTGGGCAGCAAGTGGTAATGTCGCTGTGGTTGTGGGCGGCCGGTGGTTGTGCAATGCTGTGGGTAGAATGATGAAAGAGAGACGGCCGTGGTGGTCATTGGTAGTGAACAATGGGTGTGGTGGTTTGGTCTCCAATGGATCTAGGTGGAGAGAGAGATGATGAATGGCATAGAGATGTGGTTTTGTATTGTAGTCACCCGTAACCATGATTAAATTTAATCTCCAACTGAACATATTGGTTCCAATTTTCCATTAATTCGTACAATATTACTGATAGTCTAACACCATATATGATGCTGACGAGACACTATACAACCACTAAATAGTTAGAAACTGATAGCAGGATGCATGTTGAAGAGCTTCCTAACCATGTCTTCTTGGGCCCACTTTTCGGTAGCAATTAAATATTAGGCTATGTATGCCAAAGTTGTTCTTATTTCGCGTTTCCATTTATTTGTACGTCAATTCTGAAATTGACAAAATTGGTGTCTGACAGATGTTTCTTGAAGGTCCTTTAAGAAACATTTTAAACCAAGTTGTTTTTAATACTACAAGGAAAAAGCTCTACGCCGGCGGTCGGTATGGCGCCGCGAAAAGTGAAAAAACCGCTATCATAGGCTTACACGGTGCTACAGGACCGTCGCCTTTACTCACGTTTCCGTAGAGTTATGCCGGTGCTTGAATGGATCTATACCAGCGATCGACCGCCTCTAAAAAGTGTTCCCTCATCCGTCTTCTAATGTCACCAATAGCAGCGGTCGCAACCTATGCCGGCGGTTATGGGCGCCGGCATAGGTAAATTTCTAATTTCTTACATATTTGGATTAAATAGCAAAGTCAACGCTAAGAACCGGCGCGGTAGGTATTATTTTTATTTTATTAAATTGTTGAATAATTGGTCTATGTCAAGGGTCCCATGCGTCGTTATAGATTTTTTTTTGCATTTGTTTTTCTTCAAATGTATGGATTATTGCCAACACATGCGACCGCCGGCATAGGCTTATTTTAGAATTTTTTATTAAAATAATTCACTTATGCTGGCGACATTGACCGCCTCCATAAGTTATCACCCAAAAGTTATCACCCAAAAGAAAAGGAGAGCAAAATGCTAGACAGCGCGGACATTGCCAACCGCCTGTATAAAGATTTCTTTGTGCCTTGCATTGCTTTTCTCATATCATATATATGTAGTAAAAGCCAAATGCAAGTTAAACCTAAATTAGGACTTGATTGGTCACAAAAGAACCACAATCTATCCAAATCCAGAACAATAACACATGTTTGTCTAAAAATTAACAAGCGAAGTCAAATACTTTTTGCAATTTTGTACAAAACCTAGTAAATCCTCATGCACATTTCCAAATGAACCTGGCAACGTCCCATGCATATGATCAACATTAACCACCAAGACCAAGATTAATCCATTTGTATTCACCTCGGCAACGACCTAATACAGAGGTAACACATGTTAAACATATAGAATAAGAAAGGGGTACAACATATGCTAATCGCTTCACACTTCAAATATGTTCAACAAAGAATATGTTCACATATTAAACACAAATAGCACATCTTTGAATCTCATTTTGTGCTTGTTATTTTTCAACTGTTAGGCAAAAGCTTTTGGTGCATGTTGTTACTCTTGCATAGCTGTCACTTTCCATCATGAAATCTTGATAAAGCTACCAATTGATCAACAACATAAAAGGAAGTTAAAAGTTAGAAGTTAGATTTTGCGAAAAAATTACCCGAGAGCTAGAGAATTAGGAATGTCCTTGACTCTGACGCATGAGTTGATTGATAGCTTCTTCCATTTTAGCCATTTTTGCCTTGACTTCATCCATTAGCGACAATACTTGCTCTATACTTTCATCAAGAATATACCTGCACATCACCATCCTGCCAAGAAGTAACCAAGGTGTTCCACTGGTCCCTATCAACCCTGGTCTCTTTCACAATTTTCCTCTGGGATCCAGGAATGTCATTTGGATTGAAATATTCCTTCTTCACTTTATATTTCCACTCCCTCCGCTTCTTGTTAAGGCTAGTCATGATAGCCTCCTTTGCAAGCGGATGATTTGTGGTGAATCTTTTCTGCAAGCAAGAACAAAGTAGAACATGAATTAATTAGCATATGGAGAAAGAGTACGCGTGGTAAAGAATGCACAACCTCACTTGACAGTATTTAAGATACTGAGACAACAAAAAGTGATAACAACATTACAATAAGACTTTGATCAGAAATAACAGCAGATCCGAATAGTATATACACGGATTAGTTAATTCAGATGAAGAACAATAGGTACTACAGTACTAGCATGCACAAACAACCAAACTCACAAGGGGATTTGGGAGGTAATCCAACTTCTGCTACCTCTCTTATGCAGCTCATAATCTGTTCAATGTTACTGGCCAAATTTCAAACTGCATGAATTGTTGGTGTCATGCACTTGGCGTCAACAACACGATTTGGCCTTAACTGTATGCACTTGTTCCTTTTTCTGGGGGAATGAAACATGAACCTTAACCATGCACATGAAGGGACAGACTCTAACCACGTTGGCATGGTCCAAACAGAAATGACAGACTACCATGTTTTGTGATTTTAATGTTAAAAATGGCCTCAAATCATTTCTTTTCATGCACAAACTAAGATAGTATTTAAAGGTAATCTTGAAAAGCATGACCTAAGGAAAAGAAAGAGTGATATAGATCTTCCTTTTCTTGTGAATTTAAAACAATTCTGAAAAATAATGGACGATTTTAGTGTTCTGGCCCTACACAGGTCTTCCATGGCTGTCTTCTGCTTCTTTTTGCTAAGTTTCCACTGAAAACTTTCCCCCAAAATAAGAGTCCTACTCTTTCATCCCACATTCAGCTTATATCAGGTAATGATGTTAGTTGTTCCAAATTTTTCAAGAAGGTAAGCTCTGTAAGGTTTATGAATAATACTGCCCTCACTTTACTGCTCTTTGGAATTTTTCTCGATTTTACGGGTAGATTAATAAACGCCCGAGAAAGACACTATGGTTGGGATCCTTAGTGATAAAGTTACTCCTTAGTGATAGGCCATGTTCCTTATGTGTCACAAAGGAACTACTAATGAAGCTTAAACTCTACGGAAAGACAAAAACTTTCAAAAATGCTTACCATAGAAGCTGCCCTTGGTCAAGTAAACAGCAAAATAAAGCACTAACCAGCAGTAGACCCCCCTTGGTTGGTTAATTCTTCAGTTGCTACAACAGTCTCAGGATTAGCCTCATCAACATCCAAGGCCTCGGTGTTCATCTTGATAACACGCCTGTCATCGGCATCACCAAGTGAAGTGTCTATGGGTGGCATCTCCCTATTGCTGCACCCAGCCACTTCGCGGTGTTGGTTCTGAAGCCGAAAAACCATAGAGATATTGTACACCCAAATGTTACAAGAAAACATTTCCAAAGACATTGATCAATTTATTTGCATAATCTAAATAACATGCATGCAAAAGACAGAATAAGTTTTCAAGTTAGATTAAAAATTTACGCCTGAATCTAAACTTAAACCAAACAACAAAAAACAAGTATGACACTAAAAAGTCGACACATAGAAAATCCCATTTTAGCATAACTCTTTTCCATCCTATCAAACAAGCTCTAACAGTGAAGAAGCTTGTGACAGCAGAATATTAGGAAGGAAGCGGGTTCCAAGGAAACACAACAATATGTATTATGAACTTGAAATACAAGTAGTTGATTTAAGTTTTTATTCTAATTCAAAGGCAAAAGGTTAGAGTCATGCTCCAATAACTATGTCCATCAGTAACTTAAACGGCCAGCGTCCTTTTTGAAACTAAAGGGAGAACATCCATAACAATGGCCACTAAAAAGGAGTACTACTTGTTAACAAACCAACATCCAACTTATACTCACACTTGATTGAAAGATATATGTGACGGACAAAGAACAAGGCCGCACGAAAACCAAAAGTTCCAACATAAAAAAGAAACCATAGCATATGCAAGCCATGTAACCAAAGAAAAACGTGGTTTGAATAAATCCTGACATATCCGATCGCATGTAGTAGTAATATAGGCAGCAATCATATATGAACAAGCCAGTTCATCCACCACAAAAGGAAGGACCCGAAGGTAATCACCAAACTATGTAAGTTAATGCTTCAAAAAAATCACATGACACCTTGGAGTAGTCCATTTGTAAACACGTGTGTCTGAGTTCTCCTCCAGAAATGCTGGCATACTTGCAAGACTACTACTCTAATCTGGCACTTGCGAGACTATAATCACTGCTTCAATTCAGGTCTGTCTGCATTAACTGTCTAACCTTATCAGGAGCCCTAGATTTATCTACATGCCTTCATTTCAGCAAATCATATTTGGGACTAATTTTGCTTCCTTTATGCTAGTACAACCATGCCATTCCCCAAATGATTCAGAACCAGCTATGAGTAAAAAGTGATGTCACAGGAAAAAATGCCGGCCAAAAAAGAGACCAAATATAAGGGAGGGGTAATCAGCAAATTTACTTTATTCTATAGCTAGGTAATCATTCAGACACTCTCACCCAACTTACATATCGTAGAGCACAAATCGATCTGATAAACTAGTGAAATCAGAAGAGTTTCTATGTCTCTTCTTTAATAATTCCTCATCAATGACGTATTCACTTTCTGAAGCGAACTCAGCGAGAAGAAAAAACAAATGAAACCAGGAGTGCCAAAGCTATCTTGGAATCGGAATAAGCTTTCTAGACATCATAGAAACGATCAATTGACATTAATTGTTGCTTGAGTGAAAGAAATAGTTACCTGATTAGATGAATCCCAAAGTGTGTTCAATCCTAAAGCAAATTGAAGAATCGTTTGAGGGAAGAGTTGAGACTTCAGATCTGGAAAAGCGAAGAGTAGAGAAGAGAAATGCAGCAAAAGTGACGGATCCATAATCGTGTGTTAAGAGGAAGAAAACATCAAAATAAAAAGAAGAAAAATGGAATATAAAACCACATGTTCTATGCCGGCGGTCGGTGAGTCGGCTAAAAGGGTAGGACCGCCAGCATAGAACATCTTTTGGCGCAAAATTTTGGCGCTTATACTTTCTGGTGAAAATATGATTTATGGCAGCGCTGGACATGCAACCGTCAGCTTAAAGCGTCGCTATAGATCCTATGGCAACGGTCGTCGTGGAGGTGCCGTCATAGCCCATGTAAAACAACGCCTTCGTGAGGCCGCCGGCATAGAGCATCGCGACATATACCTTTTTTTGTATATATCCGTATATCTTTACATATTGAAAGAATTGGACATAAAATGAAGTGAGAGAGAGGAGAGAGAGAGCGAATCAATACACAATACGTGGCGTAGTAAAACGTGGGAGATC
Source organism: Escallonia rubra (assembly GCA_033065855.1). Classification (NCBI taxonomy): domain Eukaryota; kingdom Viridiplantae; phylum Streptophyta; class Magnoliopsida; order Escalloniales; family Escalloniaceae; genus Escallonia; species Escallonia rubra. The sequence continues at coordinate 156,047 of JAVXUO010003148.1, forward strand.
AACGGTAGGTGTTATTTTCATCTTAGTCTTATATATAATAACAACGAGTTGCGACTCTTAATCTGATAACTAATGTCAATTTATTTGCAACACTGCCTTTGCAACTATTTTGCAACAGGTGGTGATAATTAAAGCAATGTTTTCCTTCTACCCTACACTCTCTCCTCGATGTGCGACACTTCCTGAGGTCTATTAGTTAATTTGAGCCGATTCAAAGTTTGCCCTTTTGTTTGTTGTAATTAATTTAAAATTTTGGATCCTTGAAAATTTTAATTTATTACTTGGACACAATTTTGATAGCACTAGAGCCTTAAGATTACCTTGGGCCTAGTTGCCAATGCACATATATGTTTCTTTTTGCTCCAGTCCAGGCATATTGAAGCAGCCAATGAGAGACGAAAGAGGAACCCAAATGGCAAATCTTTCGATTTTAGAAAGGCCAAGTCAAAACCCTTACAAATAAAAGCTGCTCATGTTTAAGTATGTAAATTTCGTTTCGCATTTGGATGGAGTTCTTTTAAAAAGTTAGTGAATTCCTCATTTTTTTGTTTCGTAAGTTTGTGAATTCCCCTTTCTTTTTTGTTTCGTTGTATGGTGTATTGGAACCGACTTTGAAGCTATTCGAACTATTGCTTGGGTGGAAGAACTCTAGTTTTGACCTTTCACATAATTTAAGATATTAGTATGAGCTGCGAAGCCCGATAAGTATCCAACTCGCTTACATAGTTACATATATAGACCAAACAGGTTTTCAAAATGATATAACTTGAGAAACAGTTTTTACAGCAATAACAATTGTACAGATATTACTTTATAAGGACATACGTACTTTTGACTCAACTATTCCTCATGAATATGGTCATATTATCGGCTTATGACAACAATCACGTACCCATATTGGGACAGAAACTAGTTTCAGAAACTGTCCAGAAGCCAAACCCTAAAATAGGGTCCAAAACAATGTCAGGTTAAAAGCTCGAAAAAACATTCTCATTTTCACATTCACAAAAAATTCACATTTCTCACAATATTATTTTGAAAAATACAATCTCAATCTCACAGGCCAAAATAACCACAAGCTTTATCCAAGTTCATATACTAACAAAGAAGGCTGCGGCAATTTTGTTGCTACCAATCCACAATATAAGCAACCATGAAAACCAAGCATCTGCATGTACACAGCAAACAAAAAAAGGCGATCATAACCCTTAAACGTGTACGTATACAAGATTCTAATTTTGCAGTTTATGAACACAAAAGATTCAACAGATTAAAAAAAAAGTGGAAGTATAATGAAAAACATGTTTATACCTCGACTTTCCCATGGGTAAGAAGCCTTCTTTTAGTTCTCTGCCTTCTCTTCCTCTTCTTTTATGAACACAAAAGATTCAACAGCAACAAATTCATGTCGGTAATCAAGTTAACACTGATGTTAATTGCATGCACAACCTCACTCGTAACACTCTTCTCAATCACGATATCTATTTCTACCCGACCCATGCCCAGCATCCCGGGTAAATTGTTGCTGCAATTAGGATGGTAGCAAAAGACTACAATCCTTAAATTAGTGACAAATGACTCTAACTAATTAGGATCATTTGCACATAAAACCTATAGTATAAGGATTTGTGCGTATTTCGCCTTAAATATTTCAATTTTTGTTTAATTAACCTCTTTGTTTATAAATCTATGCTCAATTTAACAATTGATAGGCTGATGTCTAATTTCTTGAATATGCCCGTCAATTTTTCAGGGACAACATTGTAACTTCATACAATATGACACATTGGCAGCCACATTAGCGTTCATATGGACGTTGAATGTCTCTTGGAGTTACCAAAACTATCTGCTACACTCTCTTTCAAATTCCTAAACCCGAATGCGAAACGACGAACTCACATCGTCGCCATCTCTAGAAGACGATCCATTGCAACAGATTGAAGCATTACAACGGCGATCAGTGGAGCTCAGCAATGGTATTCTTTGACATCGGGGATCTGGCTTACAACGACGATCGGTAGACACCTCTATACGGTATGTAATATATGGATTAAAGTTAGATTTTCATTTCTAGGGTTACAAAATCAAGGTTTTTTTAACAATATATTATGTATAAGAGTTTTAGGGTTTTCGAGTGCCATGTTGTTTTGGTGGGTAGCGATGCATGGGAGCGATTTAATATTCATGTGTACAAACTATGAATAATAGTGTTTAATTGCATGGGTAAATTTTTATTCTGCCGTACGTGATTAAACAATGAGTATTCAGGTATATGTTTGTTTGTTTGTTTACTCTGCTGAAAGAGTTCGTTTGCTTTGTTTACCTAGAGATTAACACATTTCATCTATTTTACATGTTTTAAAAGTAGATTATTTTTGTATTATTGTAGCTCCCACAGATGGGTTGTTAACTGTGAAACTGTACCATGGTACGATGGATTTATGTCCACTGTTTGGAAGAAGAGATATATGGGAGGCAGGGTTACCTATATAGACAATGTTGATCAAGATAAGATGGGGTTATGTTTGTTAGATAGGATGAAGGATAGGTTAGGATAAGCATATTACGTAGGGTTTTTATACTTAACCCCGGGAATGAGTATGGAGTAAGGTTTAGTGCACTTAAGTTGTGATTTGGATGTTATGTAGTATATGTCACATGCTGCCTATTGATAACAGAATCTTATAGTTGTTTCTTGTATAACCTACAATACCTTTTGCTTTACCAGCACCTTTACAGCCAAATGTGGCAGAGGCAGAGGTGGTTGACCATAACGAGGTTGATGTGGTTAACCACAATGAGGCTAATATGGTTGACATGGATGACCCTGAAGAAGAGGAAGGTGCTAATGTAGAGCCTATAGTAATAGATGTTCAGGTTAAGTCAGTAGTAGAAGGTGGTAATGAAGACTCAAGGAATGTAAAAGACATAGATTTTGAGTTTTGTGACAGTGACTTTGAAATGAATGAAGAAGATGAAGAGCAATTGTTTGACAATAATGTTAATGAAGTTTGAAATTAGGCAAGGGGGCAAAAATGACCCAAACATTTCATAATCTATTTATATCTATGCAATATGATTTTTCTAATTTACACTTCAGGCATTAGACTCTTCCTATTTACTGCTACACCTTTGGATTTAGGCATTAACTATTATATAAAGTGAAATGGTTTGGATATTACCCTGATTTTCTCTGCTTTCTCTTTACATATGGCTTGCCTTACCTATTCTTCAGATGGTGAGTGTCCTCATCAACGAGTTGACTTGCTTATTCTTCAGACGGTGAGTGCCTATATTTTAGTCAGCGTTGGATTTTTTACACGCCTCCTATGCTCGAAGACAGGGTGTGGCACGGAACCACCAGTATGAGAGGCACTGTTGTTGCGTGCATTCTTGCCTTGCTTAGATTTGTGTTCCCATTCTTCCATTTATCCACAAATGAGGCCTAAATGGCAAGGGTTAGCCACTGAGGAGGGTGAGCTTTCCACATCTTCAAATCAGGTCCTTGTCCACAACTTTTTGGCGCATGTGCCCTCGCTGCACAGAACCACATGCGATAATTTTGTTTTACGTGCTAGAAGAAAGTTCTCTTACCCTCTGCCAAGTCCAAAAATATAAAAGAATCCTGCCACAATGCATGTTGCAAAGTGAGACTTATCATGAATATAATTAAGTTATTAGTCTTATATATCAAAGATATCAACTCAGCTAACAAGGAACCTATTCCAAATCTACTTTTTAAAACTGTTTCGTCCCTCCAATCAGACCACACAGACCAAGGTTCTCTAATGCATGACTTCACAATACCACTTATTATTGTCCTTACTTTGTCATTTTCGATGCTATATGATTACATACATAAATATCAGTAAGAGAGCTAGAAAACAATAGAACTTGGTAAGCAATCATAAACAAATAATATCAACTACTATTGAACAACCCCAAGGGGTGGTGGAGTGGCAAATGGCCTTAAGGAATCACCTTAAGGTTCCGAGTTCGAATCTCCATACCGACGGGTCATATGAATTGCAGTTCTGAATATTCCACAAAAAAAAAAATTACTATTGAACTAATATAGCATAAGCAAATAATATCAAATACTACTAAGTAGGCATGTACTTTCCATCAACAATCTCCACTTTTCCTTCGTGTTGACCTGCGGAGCCGTAAATGTAATAGAAAATTAATGCAATATTGATAAACAAACAAGGGGCAAAGGAAGAAATGTAATAAGTTATAGTTATACCACTTGCACTTATAGATGCAACTAATGACGCTCCAGACTGCGTAACGCTAAGGTTAACTGGGTTAATGTTTCCTCTGCTGCACTTCCCAAGCAATGAATCATTACCCCATAGATGAACTTCCAAGTATATATCACCACACGTCAAAGATAAACCAAGCGAATTTAGCCACGCCAAGTTCCTTGCAGGAGGTGTCTTCGTAATCCCCTCCAGAACAAAAGTAAAGCGAAACAAATTTATCAGTTTCACCTTCAACAAACAGCACCCCCTACCCCCGGTTAATACCCAAGAAAGGCCACCCACAGTCGCCACCAAACTAATAGCACCCAATGCTTGACTTTTAAATTCTGACCAGCACATGCCGAACAAATTTGGGAATGTTCAAACCCAAGCAAAATCAAATCAAAAGCATGACTTTGTTACTTTTAAAATCGTAAAACGAATTTAGGTTTTGAATCGCTTGGTTGGCTGGGAAAAAGCATGACTTCGTTACTTTTAAACTCATTGGCCGACTGAATACCCTTTGGGCTAAGATTATAGTTCGGAAGTACCTAAGAACTCTGAACAACCCAAAAAGAAAAACTAATCCCAAATTAGGCCGGCATGTTTAATGGTGTCTAATGCGCCATTTACAGTGATAATTGCATGAATTTTCAAGTTTGATGAATGGATTGAATCTAGATCGCAACAGACAGAACTAAAAGGACCCTAACCAAGATCTATGTATCCTAAGAGATAATATCTTTTAGTCTTAGTATTCTTAATCCATTCCACATTAATCTTTTAGTCTTTTCACTCTGATGATCTTGGTCTATTCAACTAGTATAGATCGTCGAAGACGCCACTAGAAATTGCTTGAACAATTGGCCCCATCAGGCTAAGGACATGCGCACTAATTAAATACTCCTCCCGTCTCAATTTAATTGTTCTATTTTAACTTAACGTGTATATTAAGGATATAAATTATATATTATGTATATTTTTTTTTTAGAGAGAGAGAAAGGAATTAAGTCTGGAGAAAGAAAATAAGTTGGTAGATGGTTAAATATGAAGAGAAAAATATAATAAAAAATATAAAAAGGTAAACATGAAAGAAAAGACATACATAATCTTTTCCAATCTAAAAAATAAGTAATATTTTAAAACAGCGTAAAAAAACTAATCAATTAAAGTGGGATAGAGGAGAGATAAATTATTGGGAGCAAACCGAAGCACGTGACTAGTACAAAATAAAATTGTGACTATATATATAGTGAAAAGCTATAGTCAAAGAAAAGCTATATATATATATATAGTGAAAAGCTATAGTCAAAGAAAAGCTATATATATATAGAAAGGTTTTAACGAGTTTGTTACTTTAATCAAAGAAATTTTGCCCGAAAGTGAAAAGCTACCCCCGTCGTACTATGACGCGAAGAAGATGATGAGGAAACTTGGGTTGAGCTATGAGCGGATAGGTGCGTGCAATAACGATTGTGTATTGTTCTAGAAAGAGAATACGGACTTGTCACGGTGTCTAGTATGTGATCATTCGAGGTACAAACCAAACAAAGGGAAAAAGAAAAACATTGCATGGAAGATATTACAAAATTTTCTGGACACATGCATAAGATCCGTTACCATCTCAAGTCATGTACCAGTCCTGGTGGACGTCAATGTGTGCATGAAATGTAGAAGTGGCTAAAGATCTAGGTTACTTTAATCGTGCTTCGTAGCCTTATCGACGTTTACTTAGTGAAAGTCTGTAAGTAGATAGCAAAAGTCATACTACTAATTAAGCATGCACTTTGCATCAACGATCACTACTTCCTTTGGTTGACCTGCTTGAACTAACATACCCGCGTCGGACCTCGGCCACGGCGAGGACCGGTAAATGTAACAAAAAATTAATGCAGTATTGATAAACAAAAAAAGGGCAAAAGAAAAAATGTAATAAGGTTATAGCTGTACCACTTACACTTGCAAACGCAACTGATGACGCTAAGGTTAACTGGGTCAAGGGCTGCTCAAATTTTTTGATGTTTCCTCTGCCGCACTTTTCAAGCAATGAATAATTACCTCATAGCTGAGCCACACGTCAAAGATAAAACAAGCCAATTTAGCCACGCCAAGTCCCTTGCAGGAGGTGTCTTCGTAATCCCCTCCAGAACAAAAGTAAAGCAAAACAAATTTATCAGTTTAACCTTCAACAAACAGCTTACAGTCGCCACCAAACTAATAGCACCCAATTCTTGACTTTTAAATTCTGACCAGCACATGCCGAACAAATTTGGGAATGTTCAAATTAAACCCAAGCAAAATCAAATCAAAAGCATGACTTGGTTACTTTTAAAATCATAAAACGAATTTAGGTTTTGAATCGCTTGGTTGGCTGGGAAATTAAAAAGAGGACCTAACCTAAGAAGACGGAGCAATCTCCCTCAAAATTCAAGACCCCTCTCGTTGGCCGCCTGAATATCCTTTGGGCTAAGATTATAGCTCGGGAGTACCTAAGAACTCCTGAAACAACCAAAAAGAAAAACTAATCCTATATTTACAGGTATAATTGCATGGATTTTCAAGTCTGATGAATGGATTAAATCTAGATAGCAACAGACAGAACTACAAGGACCCTGCCCAAGATCTATGTATCTTAAGAGATAATATCTTTTAATTAAGTGATGCTAGTTAGAGGTGGCGTGCGCACAAGATCTATGTCAGTATCTTAGTAGTCTTAATCCATTCCACATTAATCTTTTAGATCGTCAAAGACGCCATATATTCCACAAGGATCTATGTCAGTATCTATGTCATCTTGATATATTCCACAATGATCTTAGTCTATTCAACTAGTATAGATCGTCAAAGACGCCACTAGAAATTGCTTGAACAACTGGCCCCATCAGGCTAAAGACATTCGCACTAATTAAATACTCTTCCCTCAACAATTTAATTGTGCTATTTTAATTTATGTATTTTTAATTTTATTTTTAGAGAGAGAGGGGAATTAAGTCTAGAGAAAGAAAATAAGTTGGTATATGGTCAAATGTGAAGAGAAAAAAATATATAAAACAGGTAAACATGAAGAAAAAAAAAATACATAATCTTTTCCAATTTAAAAAATAAGTAATATTTTAGAAGAGCGTAAAAAAAACTAATCAATTAAAGTGGGACAGAGGAGAGATAAATTATTGGGAGCAAACCGAAGATAAAATTGTGACAAAGGACATTGATATCTATGTAATTTATATCTATATCTATATCATGAAAAAAGAAAAAATATAAATTAGTGTAACTATATAATCTATATCTATACACGATGATACTCAATTTAAAGATTTCATATTATTAACTTTATTTTTCACACACGTACCACACACGCAACTCGTTTATGTAATACAATAAATACGTGCAGTTTGTTTAGGCAGTGTGTGAAGAAATGGCATCAGCGAAGAAGGCAGTGCCCAGAAGGAAACTGGGCTCGCAGGGCCTCGACGTCTCAGCAGTAGGGCTGGGATGCATGGGCATGTCTTGGAACCTCGGCCACCCGAAGCCCGAGCCGGAGATGATCAAGCTCATCCACCACGCCGTCCACACCGGCGTCACCTTCTTCGACACCTCCGATGTTTACGGGCCCCACACCAACGAGATCCTCATCGGCAAGGTAGTATTGTGCTGCTCCTTTGACCCACCTTACTTGTGTGTTTTGAAGCTATTTCAGAGATGCACAAAACTTGAACGCTACAGTGGCTACTTGGGTTGTAGCGACAACTGATGGGTATGGAAATTTATGGGTGAATTGATGTGGGTGCAGGCTTTGAAGGGAGTGATGAGGGAGAAAGTTCAGGTGGCCACTAAATTTGGGGGGAGGATGGAAGAGGGAAAGCCGGTGGTGCAGGGAGATCCGGCATATGTGCGGGCCTGCTGTGAGGCCAGCTTGAAGCGGCTGGAGATCGACTGCATTGATCTCTATTACGTTCATCGCATAGACACTACTGTCCCGATTGAAGTCACGGTTCGTCCCTTCATCTCTCTTAATTTTTGGCTCTTGTTTTTTTCCTTATTTTATTTTTTTCCTTTTCTTCTCATAGACCAACGTAAAAAGAAATGAATAGGTACATGAGCCCCATTTAGCCATTTGATCTTCGCTTTATGTAGTTAATTGTTCCTCAAGTGCCGCTGTATTGTCACTTTAGCAACCTTTATGGAGCAGAGGACACTATTCTTATGAATTCTTTTTTGACATTTCACAATATAGTAAAATAAATTTTCATGCACCTAGATGATAATGAGACTTGGTGAAGCAACACCTATATGATCATGAGAGTTGTACTTTTGCAAAATTTTTATAACAGAACTAGCTAGGGCATAAGTTACGGATTAAAGACGTATCCTTGGGCAAGTCAAGTATAGAAACAACGATAAAGTTGAACTCGTAGAAGGGAGACATTGCTTGAACGGAGGGAATATATTTTGACGTCGAGTCAATTTTGCACTTGATGACATCAAATAGAAACAATGATAAAGTTGAACTCGTAAAGGGGAGACATCGCTTGAAAGGAAGGACTATATTTTGATGTCAATTCAATTTTGCACTTGATGACATCAAATAAAAGAAACCATAGAACACGCCATGTTTTGTAAGTGCATCGTGAAATGGGAAAAAGAAAGGCTTGACCAACTTTATTTTGATCACATTTTTGCTACAGTTTTGACATTTGATCGATTGTTCATGAAAGAAATTACCATGTTAATAGACTAGCAACAGGAGCTTTGCTCTAAAAATGTAGTGCCTCCCTCTGTCTTCTATTTTTTGTCAACTAAGATGATATAATTCAAAAATCTGAACCTTAATTTGAAGTTAATAATATTCAGCGAATAAACTATTTGTAAGTGACAAGTCAAAATAAGACAAAAATCATGATTGACTCAAGGTTTAAATGTTCTGACTTATTCTAAAAGTTTGCAAAAACTTAAGCTCACAACTTACGGACACAAAGGGAGCACTTGCTTTTCTAATTTCGGTGTGGGCAGTTGTTAGGTTCTTGCCAATGGAACATTATCTAGTGTGTTTGATTTGTATATATTCGTCTAGAGGCAAATGCCTGGTTGTGCTGTTCAAGTATGAAATCTTACCTGTTAAGAAGTGTACTTTGAGTGGGACATTTGGATTCATTGCTTCTGCATATATTTTCTTATTGAAGAATAATACTAATGCTCTGCTTAGTCTTGAGGTTGACTCGCTAGTAGTGATCTATGTAAATGTGGATCCCTGGCGCACACACATATATCCACATACAGGAATCAAAAGGCAGAAATGGGGGTATCCAACATAAAGTAATGTGCCGGGGGTAATAACAAAAGGTGCAAGGTTATAATCGGTATTTTGTATGCAAGGTTATAATCGGTATTTTGCAATTTGGTAAAGGGTTTATATTTTGAATAAGAGAGAGGAGGGCTACTTCCATTGCGTACGCCCAAGTAGGCCAGAAAAGTGAACTAAGTAAAGTAACAAGGGTATGTATGTTTGGGATTTGTCAATTTCCGCATTCCCTTGTGAAATCAAATACCATTATGATCTCTTGCTTAAGGTATGAAGTTTGAGTTATTAGTACATATATCTCCCTTCTGGCTGTTTACTTTTAGATGCATTGCATTTGAGGATAATGTTATTTAACGTTGACTCATTCGATGATTAATGTGGTTTTGATAATATCCATGCTTAGCATTTTCTATATGTTATCCACCAGACTCTTTGACTCAGAATCTATATTAGATGAGCTCAGAACGAGTGTCCAGGCTGAATAAGTGTCCAAGTGTCAGATTGTCTAATTTTCATAGCACAAGACATGGGTACGCGACAAATTATGAATATATATTAGCACTTTTTAATTTCAGTATTTCCCAAGGTGAAATGGATGTTATGTGATGCATATAGTTTTATTGAGCACTTGTCTCATCTTGAAGTAGTACAAAATTTAAAGAGACACTATAAGATAGTGATCATAGTGGCATAATTCTATGAGAAGTGTTGGATGCAAATCTCATACTCACGTCCAAGTGTCGAGTATCTGACATGGGTACCTCAGATATTTTGAAAGGTCCATGTAACATAACACATAATTAATCTCTCTCTTGACCTGTTAAGGTACCTAAAGATGCATTACTGTACAATCTTCAGCTCTCAGTAGTTCAGAATTTTATGTCCTTAGTAAGTTGCTCGGACAGAATAATGTCATGAAACTCTTAAGAATTCAGTATCAAATGCGCCACCTTCCGGGTCTGCATTTTGTTTTTGGTTAACTTCAGCAAGTTTATTTTCTAAAAGTCAGTTGCATTTTCTGTTTTTGTCTAGATGGGAGAACTGAAGAAACTGGTTGAAGAGGGAAAAATAAAGTATATAGGTCTGTCTGAGGCTTCACCTGATACAATCAGAAGGGCTCACGCCGTTCACCCGATAACAGCTGTACAGCTGGAGTGGTGCTTGTGGACTAGGGAATCCGAGGAGGAAGTAATTCCTACTTGCAGGTGAGGGATCTCTTGTACTCGCAATTGTAGCTGGTTTTTTGAAGGAGAAATAAGTGACAATTTTAATTCTAATACCCCTTGTGTTATTATTAATTTATTTTTTCCAGAGCGCTTGGCATTGGAATTGTTCCATACAGTCCTCTAGGAAGGGGATTCTTTGCTGTAGGTCAAAAAGTGGCTGAGAGCTTGACGGAAAACGACTTACGAAGGGTTTGTGCTTCTAAAAACTCTCTGCTGATGACAAATAATGGGTCAATTAGATGTTTTATGAGCATGGAAATTAATGCATAAAGCAACTAGTTTTTCATGGCCATTAAACATCTATTTGTCCCATTTTATACTATGTTCAACTAAGCTGCTCACTGAAACACTTATGACTCAGGATTCAATTTCATACTCCCTCCGTTCACCAAAAGCATGTTGTCCTTTGCTGTCCACTTTGAAATAACAAGCATATATGTTTTCATTCATCAATCTAGAACCGCTTTTTACGCATCAAGTGCTGCTAGCTATACGAAATAGATTGCACCACACATATATAATGGGGGTGGTATTTAATTGTAGTGATGTGGCTTTTCCAATCCTGTGTGCTATGTGAGAAACAAGCATACTGAGCTCACATTTTTCTCATATGTCAATGTCTGTCGGAGCGGGAGAGAGGACGGAAAGCGAGGGGCTGTGGGTGGGTGGAGAACTCAGCACTATATATCAGTTAGTTGGACAAAAGTCTTCTGAACATTTCAATGCATGTTTAGTAATTGTTAGGGTTAAATATCCGATAATACCCTGAAAGTACCCCGAAATCTCACTTGAGGGTTCAAATGTTTATTTTTTTTACACAAAAGGGCCTATGGTTTTAAATTCTCAATAAATAAGGATTTTCGTTCAAATTCTCTAACTTTGGAACAAATCCGTAAGGGTCAAAATCGGTACTCTTTTCACCCACTTGTGAGATTTTGAATAAATTTTTTTATATCTAAATTCATCTTCTTTACATATCTAAAATTTTCACTCATCTCTGCTAAAACTCATCCTCTTGATTAAACCTTCCACTAAAAGGTCTGACAATTCTCCTCTCTCTCCCCCTACCTTACTGACGCACAAATGGCCGTCATGACACAACAAGCCACCGCCCCCTTCCGCCGATTCGACGCGCCGACGATGACTCCGACTACCGGTACCGCACCAACGCCGTCGCTACCAGGAAGAGCGGCCATGATTGCTTCGCCAACCCCTTCACCGGGGTCCACAAGAAGATCATGAAGGAGTGGCAAATCTTTAGAGACCACCTCCCTGACACGATCTACGTGCGCGTGTACAAGCAGCGCATCGACCTCCTCCGTGCCGCAATCGTCGGCCCATCTGGCATGCCGTACAAAAATGGGCTTTTCTTCTTTGGCCTCGCTTTCCAGCCCAACTACCTGGCCCGACACTCGCTGGTCCATTACCGCTCATTCGGGTTTCGCCTCAACCCGAATTTGTACGAAACCAGGTTCGTCTCCCTTAGCCTGCTCAACACGTGGGTCGGTAAAAAGAGCAAGAAATGGAAACCGGTCGAATCCACGGTGCTCCAAGTCCTTTGACCCAAAAATAGGGTTAGCAATTGTGGGTGTGGGTGTTCCGGGTTGTCAATGCTAAAGAAGGGGGGTTAGCATTGGTGGGTGGGCCTTGGGCATGGGTTGATGATGGTGGTGATTAGTGATCGATCGATGGTGGTGTGGCCGATCTGGTGGTGGTTTTAGGTGGACGATGTTGGCTCCGGCGGCGCCGTGATGAGACTGACGTTGGTGGTGATTGTCAATTGACGGCAGCAGCGACATGGTGGTGATTCAGCAGTGGTGATGCCAATCTAGTGTAGGCCCGACGTGTATTTCAGCCGGCGAATTTGGTGTCTCTGTGTATTTTTGTCGTTGGTCGGGCTTGGGTAAGGGGTGGGTGGGTGGGGTAGGGAGGGGTGGGTGGGTGAGGAGGTGGGTGGGTCTGTAAGAAGAAGAAAATGTGAAAATTTGAAAAAAGATAAAAAGAAAAAAAATTAACCTATTCGGACAATTTTGCCCCTAACAGTTTTTGCTAGATTGTTAAGAATTTAGACATAAATCCTTACTTATTACAAATTTGAAATTACAGACTCCTATATGTAAAAAATAAATTTTTAGACCCTTAGGTTAGACTTCGGGATACTTTCAGAGTACTAACGTGTATTTAACCCTTATTGTTACACAAAATTTCCTAGTTTCAAGAGTCAGATTTAAAATCAGTTTGAAGCCTAGGCTTCATTAATGCATCAGTGTGAGATTGGGCAACAACCTGATGCCTATACTTCAGAGCTTTGGTTTTTTATGCTGAAAATTGTATTTTTTAACCTTCTAGACTCTGCCAAAATTTCAAGGCGAGAATTTGGAGCATAACAAAACTGCGTACGAGCGGGTTAAGGAAATGGCCGAGAAGATAGGATGCACCCCATCACAGCTAGCGTTGGCATGGGTCCTTCACCAAGGAAACGACGCGGTTCCCATTCCCGGCACTACTAAGATAGAAAATTTCAACGAGAACATTGGAGCTGTGTCCGTGAGCTTGACCCCCCAGGAGATGGCTGAGCTCGAGAAAATTGCTTCACTGATCAAGGGTGAGAGAATTTCGGAGGTTCACATGAAACATAGCTGGAAGTATGCAAACACTCCACCCTTGTCCTCGTGGAAAGCTTCATAAATAGGGCTGCGCTTCACAAGTCGTCCTGCAAATAATACTGCCTGGGAGTTTCTTATCAATGCTTGGTTTCTAAGCTATATCATATGTATGTACTATGCCTGGGAGTTTCTTATCCATGCTTGGTTTCTAAGTTATATATCCTGTGACTCATCCTCGGAGATTTAAATAAAAGCATGACCTTTGGTTTCTAGTCAGAAGCAAATGAACAGATTAGTCTTGGTTAACTTGATTAACTTGTATTGTGGTCGTACATGCAAATTTTGGTAAGTCACATGCCTTATATATATATATATATATATATATATATATATATATATGGGAGCCGATCCACACCCACCGGGCACCATAAATCTGGCCCTCCACGTGTACTAGTGAATCGCCCAGATCCGTTTTTTTTTTTTTTTTTAAAAAGTTGCAACCGTCACTCATTAAAGCAGTTGCAAAAATCCCAAAAAATGCCCATGGTAGGAGAAAAAACCCCAACCGCTAGTCTTTGTAGCGGTTGGGGGCCCACCAATTTTGCCCCAACCGCTACAAAGTGTAGCAATTTGAGTCATACCTAACCGCTACACTTAGTGGCGGTTGGTATGATTGCAATTTTTTTTTCCAGCCTTGTTTCGTGAGATTGCAAATTTTTTTTTTCAGCCTTGTTTCGTGAGCTCATAAAAAAACAAAGTCACTCCCAGCCGCTACTAAGTGTGGCGGTTGGTTTGATTTTTTTTCAGCCTTGTCATATCATCATAACTTGTCATTGTCATATCATCATACTAGTCATATCATCGTGGCCCCACCCCAACCGCTACATTTAGTAACGGTTGGCATCCTTCATACGAGAATTTCATGCAGAACAAAAAAAAAGGGCAAAAGGGCAAAGTGGCCTACTCGAAATTTTCACTGACACACTCACGGGTCTTATTTTCCTCTCTTTCACGGGTCTTCTTTCTTCTCTCTCCCTCACTTTTCTCTCTTTATAATTCATTCTCCCCAACTCTTTCTCGACAGAACCCTTTCTTCCACTCTCCATCATCTTTCCCAACTCTTTCTTCCATCTTCTTCATACTCCAAATCTTACCTACATAATCTCTACGATAACACAAACAAAAAAATTCTATGCTAGAAGATCGGTGGATAACCGCTAGAAGATTAGTGGAATTATTTTTAAATATATCAAGTTTAAACCAAGTAAGTATTTCGAATTTTCTTATAATTCAATGTTAATTTCAAATTGTTCTTACCATAATTGTTCTTACCAGTGAATTGTTTAAATTGTGTTATACTTAAATTGTTCTTATCATAGTCTCAAATTCGGGTTTCTTAGAAATTGAAATTAGGGATTGAACTAGTGTTTATGTTATGAAATTAGAGGTTTGCTTGAGATTCCAAATTAGGGTTTTTATTCAAAATTAGCGTTTATATATATGTGTGTGTGTGTGTGATATTATTGGCGATTCTGCATCACCTATAATCCATGATGGTCGTACTCGGGTCCAACTATAACTTCTCTACACACACGCACACACACACACACACACACACACATATATATATATATGTGTGTGTGTGTGTGTGTGTGTGTGTGTGTGTGTGATATTATTGTGTTATGCTCATTTCTTGTTAATATGCCTCATTTTGTGTTATGCTCATCAAAATCTCCATAAAAAAAGTTTTTTAGAAGGGTGGTAACTTTGTACTCTCTGGCATCCTAAGAAATTGATGGCAGATAGCACGTTGAAAAAGCTTCCTAGTCATGTTTTCTTAGGCCACTTTTCGTGCATTAGCAAATTAAGTAGGCTGTGTATTGCAAACTTTATTTACCGGCGGAGAAAGACACGTATAAAATTTAACCCGTTGAAGCGGATAAATTTGATTGAAAGGAAGGAATATAATTTGGTTGAAAGGATTCAATTTTGCACTTGATGACATTAAATAAAAAAAAAAGAAAGTAGGGAAAACGCCAAGTTTTGTTAAGTGCATCAGGAAATAGGGGAAAAAGGGCTTTACAAACATTTATTTTAATAGCGTTCTAGAAAACAATTTTGACTTTCGACCGAATATTCCTGTTATCATCTTATTAGACTAACAGCAAGAGCTTTGCTCTAAACTGTACTCACACCCTCTGTCTTATATTTTTTGTCAACTAAGATTATATATTCGGACATCTAATCCTTAAATTAAAGTCAATAGTTTCTATTACATTAACTATTATCATTTGACAAGTCAAATTAAGACAAAGATTATGAGTAAATGCTTCGATGCTTGTAGCTCACAACTTAATGGAACGGAGGGAGTACTTGCTTTTCTAAATGTTGTGATCCATATAATTGTGGGACCCTTCCTTTCTTGTGTGGGGTTATGGTCGGTGTTTCTCCATGTTACGAAATCGTTCTAGATAAATATGTATAGAACACAATAACCAAATAAGAAAACAAAAGATTTATGAGAGAACTCAAATCCACTTTGCACAAGTCAGATTTACAATACTCCCTCACGTGTATCTCTCAATTGTTTTCCTACTCAAAGAAGGACTCTTCTTTCTTTCTTTCCTACTCAAAGAAAGACTCTCTTTTCTTGTCCTTAAACACAATACAAGACACCTTACTTATACTTGGAGATAAGCAGTGATCTTCTCTATCCAACCAATGTGGGACAAGATGTCTTATATACTAAGGACCAAGTTGCAACCTTCTTTGAGTAACCAATGTGGTATATAAATACAAGACATATATCAACAATCTCCACCTTGGCTTGTATTAACAAATTAACCACTCCATATGGAAAGTGTAATATGTTTTCAGTACATTCTTCATGTACTCCACCTTGCATCCCCTTTAAAGGTAGGGATGCACTCCACCTTGAACTCAGCAAGAAATAAGATGAATCAAGTTCAAGCAATGCTTGAACTTCTCTATCGTGACTGTCTTCATGAGCACATAAACTACGTAGGTCCTCGGCCCAATCTGCCGCTCACTGTAGCATAGCGTCGATCCCTTGTCCAACTGTAACACTATAATACCCTTACGTGCGTCAGCCCCATCCTTGGACACCAACGGGATCATCCACTCCGATTGGCCTTCTTTACCCGCCATCATCATCACCCCGTAATATGGATTGAGCGTAGTGCTCGACTTCTCCATGAAGTCCATCCCAAGCACCACCCCAAGCTCATCCACATCGATGATGTTGAAGTCTGCCTTCCGTGTCCATCCGTCGATCCTCAAATTGACATTCTTGCTGACTCCCTTCGTTGGTCGCTCCTTGACATTCACATCCGTGAACCAACTCATATCCTTAGTTGGTTTTAGCCCAAGCCACTTGGCAACCCTTGGACTCATGAAGTTGTGGGTAGCCCCGGTATCCACAAGCGCTTCTTGAGTCTTCCCGACATCATCCACCGTTGAGTAGAGCAAGCCCCATTTCTTCTTCCTCTTCTTTCACTTGGCAGCTTCTTCCTTTGACTTATGAACGAATGCATTGACCATCTGTAATGTCCCCATGTGTGTCTCCCCATCGCTGTTGAAAGAATTCCCCTTGCTGCCTTTGTACTTCTCGAGGAACGCAATCATCTTACCCTGTATGGGCAATCCCTCATGTAATGTGGACCTGCACAGTAGAAGCATCCTCCTTTAGGCCCCCCATGAGCCGTGTGGTAACGAGAGTCACCCCACTTGCGACTTCCCTCGTGCTTCTTCTCCTCCTTGTGATGGCGGTAACGTCTCTCGTCCCCACTTTGCTCATCATCAGTTGCCCATGGCGAGCCACTCTTCAACCTACCGTCTCCCCCATATTTGGCACGCTCGTGCCTTGGAGATCTTGACCTCTCACCTTGCTTGAAGGCTTCCAACCTCTCGACAATCGACATGGCGGAAGCCAAGTCGTGAGGTTCCCTTCGCCGCAATTCTGTGGCAACCCACTGCTGCAACCCGTCAACGAAGAAGCATAGTTGTTGCCTCTCAGACATCTTAGGTATTTTGAGCATCAAAGTCGAGTACTCCTTCACATACTCGCGGATACTTCCTTTTTGCCTCAGCTGGCGAAGGTTGATCATCACCATATCTTTCGCGCTCTCCAAATATAACTGCCTTTTTAGTTCACGCTTGAACTTCTCCCACGTTTTGACGTCGCACCCATCCGTATAGCAACGCCTGCACCATAAGGCAATTGTATCTGTAATGTACATGGTCGTCATCTGCACCTTCTCGTCGTCGATGTTGAGGGCTTCAAAGTACCATTCCAAGTGCCAAAAGCAGTTATCCACCTGCCTTGCCACTCTCGCTCCATCGTGCGATCTCGGCTCCGGCATTTTCTTTCGCCTTGGCTGCACCGCGATACACCCCTGCCTCGTAGCTCTTGTAAGCTCCCTCTTACAAGCAACTAGTTCTTCTTGGAGCTCCGTGACTTATCCTTGGAGGTCCTTGCGCTGTTGCACCTCCCACTTGGTGAAATGGGCGACCCTCTCCTCGATCAAGTCATCTAGCTCCTCCGCGAACACATCGACTTTCCGTTCCAGCACAGTTAATCGACTATCTACCTCCAAATCATCTAATCTATGGAAGATTAGCTCCACCTGACTTGCAACAGTCCGCTGCACCTTCTCCTCCTCGTCAATGTCGAGGGCTTCAAAATACCGTTCCAAGTGCCAAAAAAAGTTATCCACCTGCCTCGCCTCTCTCGTTCCATCGTACAATCTCGGCTTCGGTATTTTCTTTTGCTTTGGCTGCACCGCAATACACCCATGCCTCATAGCTCTTGTAAGTTCCTTCTTACAAGCAGCTAGTTCTTCTTGGAGCTCCGCGACTTTTCCCTTGAGGTCCTTGCGCTGTTGCAAGTGCTCTCCAAGTGCCTCGAGCTCGCTCCTCATGCGTGCTTCTGCATCCCCTATCGCACCGCTCCAATCCTTCACCGTGCTCTACACTACAAGAAAACTAGCCTATAGTGTCGAAATTGTCTACGGCTCACACGGAGCTGTAGATACAAGTGTCCTTAGACCGACGGTTCAGGCTGAACCGTGGCCATTGCTTCTTCTCGAAATTGGAACCCAATTGCATCTGTGCCGGCCGTGGGAATTGGGTCGAAAATCAAAAAGAGCTTGGTTATGGGTAGGGGATCAGTCAATCAACAATCTCTCATCACCATCCCCGCGCTAGGAAAATCCTCCCTCACCTGAAAATTCGTGCTTCCAGTTCAAAACCATCCGAAATGTCTCACATCGACACCGTTCCGCTGCACTCTTCATCCCAATCGGACATCGACAAGATCGAAAACCTAATCAACTCGATCTGCCTCTCTCCAAATCAGCCTCATAAAATTTCCCAAACAATCTCTCTCTCACGCCAACAATCGGCCGTGCGTGAAGACCAAAAATCAGCCTTCATCCCAGGTACGTACAGAAATTGTTCTCTCAATCTCCCTCTTTCTCTCGCTCTCTCTCAATCTCTTCAGGATGGTGGTCGTGGTGGTTCCGCGGGGAACAAGTTCAGGATGTCGCTGGGTCTGCCGGTGGCGGCGACTGTGAACTGCGCCGACTACACAGGGGCGAAGAACTTGTACATCATATCGGTGAAGGGGATGAAGGGGAGGCTCAACCGTCTGCCATCCGCCTGCGTCGGCGACATGGTGATGGCCACCGTGAAGAAGGGCAAGCCCGATCTGAGGAAGAAGGTCATGCCCGCTGTCATTGTTCGCCAGCGCAAGCCCTGGCGCCGAAAGGACGGTGTCTTCATGTACTTTGAAGGTAGCCCTTTTTCGTGTTCCACTTCATTTCTTACAATGATTTGTTATGTGTTGTAACTTATGTATACTAGTTTTGGTTTCAATGGTGGTGTTTCTCGCTTGCATAATATTGTTACTGATGTTTATTGGCCACACAACTTGTTAGAGTACGCTGTTGTATAAGTCGAAATATATTGGAATTTTGTGACTTTTTTGGAGAGGGAGGAAACTATGTGACTGCTATGGTGATGGACTGTTAAGGAGAAGAGTGGGGAGGGTAAGGGTGAGAGGTTAGAGAATATGGTTTGGTGGAGGCTAACAGGTCCAGATGTGCTTCACTGACTATTTGGACTGCTGAATGTATAAATTAATGATTACAACGTTTAAGGGTAAGACGAGGGGATTGGGGTGGGTGCTTGAATGTTTAGGCCATTAGAAGTTACAACTGCACAGTGTCATCTGAACTTCATTTTCTGTTTGCACCACTAACAACTAGTTAGATAGAGTTATAGCTTAAATGTTTTATGCATACAATGTAAAATTTTAGAACTTCATGTGAACTAAATCAGATATTACACTTTGTATGTTGCTTACCCTTGTTTTATCCTAAGTTGTATTTTGGTACTGTTATTTTTAATTGGCATACGTCTGCAGTCTCACTTTTATGGTTCTTCATGCTAGTGGGTTCAATCTCATTTACGTTGCTTCCTTGAAATTTTTAAATGACCATTTTGCTAGTAGCTGGCCATTCGTGTCAGGAAGCATAAATCAAGAAGTTCAACCATTTTACGTCAATTGTTGTTCTTTTAAGAATGTTTTGGTGACCATTTTGTTATTGAACTTCTAATACATATACACAATCAAATAATGAGTATATGTTTGCATTTGCCGGTGGAATTAGAAAGCGTTGATGAAATGTGATCGGTGCCTTAAATGGTGACGAGATAACTACATTTTGCTTTTGGTTGGACATTGGATAGTTTGGTAGTCACAAGGCCTTTTGTGGTTGTTATCATTCTAGGCACTTAGAACTAGTGGTTATCTCTAATTTTGGAGTTAATGTAAATTATTCATTTGAGACGTTTGGATGATATGAGGATTTTGGATGTTATACTTCAATTCACTTTTGTTTTTATCTTCTTATGGTTGCAATGTGTATGAACTAAATTGGGTTACTTGATGTTTTGATGTGGTACATATTGGAATAGGTGAAGTAGGTATACATGTATATAAATATTTGTAATTTGGTAAAATGAAAATAACACCATGTTACAACGCTAAGAAGCGTCCCAAAAGAGTTACTGGGATGCTCTTTAGCGTCGCTACATGACATATTAAAGTATTATGCTTTAGCACTTTATAGGACGTTTGTTTGCGTTTTGTTAAGCCTTACTTTTAGGGACGCACGCAAAGACGCTACTAAGTGCCCCAAAAGAGTTATTGGAACGCTCAATAGCGTCGCAATAGGGCATACCAAAGTCTTCTAGTTAAGCACTTTTTAGGACGCTTATTTTGCGTCTTGTTAGCCTTACCCTTATTGACGCGCTTTTGATGCATCCGCATAACTTATTGTGACGGCGTCTAATGGGGCGGGGTTACGACGCAATTCAAAACGTCCTTATGTTAAAAGCGTCCTTACATGTATAACCGTAGGCATAACCTTCAACCTCCCGTAGAGTTAAGTTTAATACTTGTATCGCATGCTTTTTGTTATTACCTATCTTAACCTTCTTCCACGAGATTGTTATGCATTTGGCTAAACTATAGAGTTAAGTCCCTAAGGCATTGTGATTTTAGTTAATTTGATTGGCATGATTATGGTTCCCTTACTGGTGCATCTATTGATCTTGCAGTAGCGGTTCTATAAGTTGGTGCTTGGCAGGGGTGTAGTGATAGCATGGAAATGATTTTGTAAATATTTTTTTTGACAAATAAGGAGCTATGCCTACGGTATGTACCGTAGGCATAGGTTGGGAATAAAAATAAGAATATTGCTATGCCTACGGTAGTACCGTAGGCATAGCTATAAAAATAATAATACAGCTATGCCTACGGTAGTACCGTAGTCATAGCTGGGAATAAGTGGGCTACGGTATAACCGTAGGCATAACCTTCAACCCCCGTAGGCATAGATCTAGGGCATCGCCACTTCTAGCTACGGTATAGTACCGTAGGGATAGGCTATGCCTACGGGACATGGCACCTATACCTACGGTACTGTACCGTAGGCATAAGCTGGTTTTCTTGTAGTGCTACCATATGCCAAAATTCGTACCCCGTCGAATTGTCACAGGCATACTTCATGGTCATGTTGTTCTACATATTTATCCTCTACGAAATCGTTCTAGATAAATATGTATAGAACACGATAACCAAATAAGAAAACACAAGATTTATGAGAGAACTCAAATCCACTTTCCACAAGTCAGATTTATAACGCTTCATCACATGTATCTCTCAACTGTTTTCCTACTCAAAGAAAGACTCTTCTTTCTTTCTTTCCTACTCAAAGAAAGACTCTCATTTCTTGTCCTTAAACACAATACAAGACACCTTACTTATACTTGGAGATAAGCAGTGATCTTCTCTATCCAAACAATGTGAGACAAGATGTCTTATATACTAAGGATCAAGTTGCAACCTTCTTTAAGTAATCAATGTTGGATATAAATACAAGACATATATCAACACTCCAATTTGGTAAAGGGGCAATATTTTTTGGATAAGGGAAGGGATGGGCTACTTTCATCGTCTAGCGTACACCCAAGTAGACCAATAAAGTGAATCAAGTGAAGTACACAAGGGCATATATATGTGTCTGGGGTTCGTCAGTTTCAACACACCATTATAATCTCTTCCTTAAGGTTTAAACTTTGAGTTATTAGTGCATTTCTCTTATCTTGCTGTCTACTTTCGGGCACGTTGCACTGGAGAAGATGGTGTTATTCACATTGACTCGGTCAATGATTAATGTGGTTTCTATCCATTCTTGTTCTTTTGGATAAGACGGAATTAGCATATTTGTTGACCTGTTATGGCACCTAAAGATGCAATAATGTACACTCTTCAGTTCTCAGCGGTTGAGGACACACAGTAGTCCAACATGCAATTAGTCCAACATGCGTACAAAATTGATGGCCATTTGACAATTTAATCAAAGTTTCACTTTCAATGCACCTTCTTGAACACACAGTAGTCCAACATGCGTACAAAATTGATGATGGTCGTCGATGAATCTTCCAACTGAGAAGCTAAGGCAGATTGTTCAGGTTGAAAAAGAGTTACACCGTGACATGGTTGGCCTGTCATGCTTCAATGCATCTTCTTGAACACAGAATAGTCAAACATACATGCATCCCAGATATTCATCGAAGTTGCATTCTCATTGCATCTTCTTGAATACACAGTAGTCCAACATGCATGCATGGAAACAAGAATATACGTCACTAGTGACAACTTCTCTAGTGATAAGAAAATGTTGTCACTATTGGCTCTGAGTAACAAAGTTGCCGCTAATTGCTTCCGGCCATGCATTTATCAAGTGATAAAACTGGTGTCTTCGCCGATTCTTGTCACTAATTCATTGGTGGCAACACTGTCCAGTTAAATGGCATGTTTTTACAAGATATATAGTGGCGATACCAACCTTTTCGTCACTATTCTTACTATCAGTAGTAACAAAGACGTGTACATTTATAGCTGAAATGACTTCCGTGTGCATGATAATATAATTAGGGCATTTAGGGCTTTGTGGCTTTAGGAAGAGTAATTGCAGAAATATATGAATACAACAGGGTAAGATAGAGATACATCCTTACGCAAATACTTGCAATTAGCACCTCAAGTGATAGAACTGGTGTATCGAGGTGGTAATTGCGTAAGTATTTGCGTAAGGATGTTTGACTAAAGCAACTAGTTTTTCATGGTCATTAAACATCTATTTGTCCCGTTTTACAATATGACATGAACGGTGACTTAGCTGCATATTATGTTGGGCATACAATAGGAGAAGATTAGGTTCAACCAAGCTGCTCCCTGAAACACTATGGTTGGAATTTTTTTAACCATGCTTGGTTCCTAAACGAGATCTCTTTACTCATTCTCAGAGATTTAAATGAAAGCATAATCTTCGGTTTTCAGGCCGAAGCAAGTAAACTCCACAGGGGTACCATGTTTACAGGATGTGTTCTGTCAAAGAAATCTATTTCGTCGGAATTCTTCTTTTAGCCCTCGAGGTTTTGCCGTATTCTTCTATGCTATTTGCTCATCAAAATCCTTCGAAAAAAGGGACTAGGCTCTTAACGCACGTTTGTTGTGATAGAAAAATGATATTGTTGTATTTTAGCGATAAAAATAGTCACTATAATTTTTAACAAAAATAAGAAAACACTTATAATTTTTGTGACTAAATAAATAAAGTTTGTTGGAAAGGTGGTAATTTGTACTCATCTGACATCATTAGAAACAAGAAAATACTCCGTGGTTGTCTAACATCGTGTCATTATATATGATGTTAGACTATCTATAAAATCGTGCCAGCTAAGCAATCTTGTAAAATAGTGGGGCGTTAACTTAAATCACTGTTTACCATGATTTGCATCCCTGGATAAGTTGATGACAGTGGTGGTGCAATTTCAGAAGAAGAGGTCGAGGGCGAGGTGAGGGAACAGGCGGCGTCGGCACTGTCGACGAGGGGGTAAAGTGATTGGGGTGGTGAGAACGGGGGTGGGGGGGCAAAATCAGTGAGTTGTGTCTTTTTATCAGATGTGGTCACAGCGGTTGCCTTCATGGTGCAGCAGTTGTTGTGGGCAGCAGGTGGTAATGTTGCCGTGGTTGTGGGCGGCTGGTGGTTGTGCAATGCCGTGGGTAGAATGATGAAAGAGAGACGGTCGTGGTGGTCATTGGTAGTGAACAATGGGTGTGGTGGTTTGGTCTCCAATGGATCTAGGTGGAGAGAGAGAGATGATGAATGGCATAGAGATGTGGTTTTGTATTGTAGTCACTCGTAACCATGATTAAATTTAATCTCCAACTGAACATATTGGTTCCAATTTTCCATTAATTCGTACAATATTACTGATAGTCTAACACCATATATGATGCTGACGAGACACTAGACAACCACTAAATAGTTAGAAACTGATAGCAGGATGCATGTTGAAGAGCTTCCTAACCATGTTTTCTTGGGCCCGCTTTTCGGTAGCAATTGAATATTAGGCTATGTATGCCAAAGTTCTTCTTATTTCGCGTTTCCATTTATTTGTACGTCAATTCTGAAATTGAGAAAATTGGTGTCTGACAGGTGTTTCTTGAAGGTCCTTTAAAAAACATTTTAAACCAAGTTGTTTTTAATACTACAAGGAAAAAGCTCTACACCGGCGGCCGGTATGGTGCCGCAAAAAGTGAAAAAACCGCTGTCGTAGGCTTACACGGTGCTACAGGACCGTCGCCTTTACTGACGTTTCCGTAGAGTTATGCCGGTGCTTGAATGGATCTATACTAGCGATCGACCGCCTCTAAAAGTGTTCCCTCATCCGTCTTCTAATGTCACCAATAGCAGCGGTCTCAACCTATGCCGGCGGTTATGGGCGCTGGCATAGGTAAATTTCTAATTTCTTACATATTTGGATTAAATAGCAAAGCCAGCGCTAAGAACCGTCGCGGTAGGTATTATTTTTATTTTATTAAATTGTTGAATAATTGGTCTATGTCAAGGGTCCCATGCGCCGTTATAGGTTTTTTTTTGCATTTGTTTTTCTTCAAATGTATGAACTTATGCCAACACATACGACCGCCGGCATAGGCTTATTTTAGAATTTTTTATTAAAATAATACACTTATGCCGGCGACATTGACCGCCTCCATAAGCTATCACCCAAAAGAAAAGGAGAGCAAAATGCTAGACAACGCGGACATTGCCAACCGCCTATATAAAGATTTCTTTGTGCCTTGCATTGCTTTTCTAATATCATATATCTAGTAAAAGCCAAATGCAAGTTAAACCTAAATTAGGACTTGATTGGTCACAAAAGAACCACAATCTATCCAAATCCAGAACAATAACACATGTTTGTCTAAAAATTAAGAAGCGAAGTCAAATACTTTTTGCAATTTTGTACAAAACCTAGTAAATCCTCATGCACATTTCCAAATGAACCCGGCAACGGCCCATGCATATGATCAACATTAACCACCAAGACCAAGATTAATCCATTTGTATTCACCTCGGCAACGACCTAATACAGAGGTAACACATGTTAAACATATAGAATAAGAAAGGGGTACAACATATGCTAATCGCTTCACACTTCAAATATGTTCAACAAAGAATATGTTCACATATTAAACACAAATAGCACATCTTTGAATCTCATTTTGTGCTTGTTATTTTTCAACTGTTAGGCAAAAGCTTTTGGTGCATGTTGTTACTCTTGCATAGCTGTCACTTTCCATCATGAAATCTTGATAAAGCTACCAATTGATCAACAACATAAAAGGAAGTTAAAAGTTAGATTTTGCGAAAATATTACCCTAGAGCTAGAGAACTAGGACTGTCCTTGACTCTGACACATGAGTTGATTAATAGCTTCTTCCATTTTAGCCATTTTTGCCTTGACTTCATCCATTAGCGACAATACTTGCTCTATACTTTCATCAAGAATATACCTGCACATCACCATCCTGCCAGGAAGTAACCAAGGTGTTCCACTGGTCCCTATCAACCCTGGTCTCTTTCGCAATTTTCCTCTGGGATCCAGGAATCTCATTTGGATTGAAATATTCCTTCTTCACTTTATATTTCCACTCCCTCCACTTCTTGTTAAGGCTAGTCATGATAGCCTCCTTTGCAAGCGGATGATTTGTGGTGAATCTTTTCTGCAAGCAAGAACAAAGTAGAACACGAATTAATTAGCATATGGAGAAAGAGTTGGCGTGGTAAAGAATGCACAACCTCACTTGACAGTATTTAAGATACTGAGACAACAAAAAGTGATAACAACATTACAATAAGACTTTGATCAGAAATAACAGCAGATCCGAATAGTATATACACGGATTAGTTAATTCAGATGAAGAACAATAGGTACTACAGTACTAGCATGCACAAACAACCAAACTCACAAGGGGATTTGGGAGGTAATCCAACTTCTGCTACCTCTCTTATGCAGCTCATAATCTGTTCAATGTTACTGGCCAAATTTCAAACTGCATGAATTGTTGGTGTCATGCACTTGGCGTCAACAACACGATTTGGCCTTAACTGTATGCACTTGTTCCTTTTTATGGGGGAATGAAACATGAACCTTAACCATGCACATGAAGGGACAGACTCTAACCACGTTGGCTTGGTCCAAACAGAAATGACAGACTACCATGTTTTGTGATTTTAATGTTAAAAATGGCCTCAAATCATTTCTTCTCGTACACAAACTAAGATAGTATTTAAAGAGGTAATCTTGAAAAGCATGACCTAAGGAAAAGAAAGAGTGATATAGATCTTCCTTTTCTTGTGAATTTAAAACAATTCTGAAAAATAATGGAGGATTTTAGTGTTCTGGCCCTACATAGGTCTTCCATGGCTGTCTTCTGCTTCTTTTTGCTAAGTTTCCACTGAAAACTTTCCCCCAAAATAAGAGTCCTACTCTTTCATCCCACATTCAGCTTATATCAGGTAATGATGTTAGTTGTTCCAAATTTTTCAAGAAGGTAAGCTCTGTAAGGTTTATGAATAATACTGCCCTCACTTTACTGCTCTTTGGAATTTTTCTCGATTTTACGGATAGATTAATAAACGCCCGAGAAAGACACTATGGTTGGGATCCTTAGTGATAAGGTTACTCCTTAGTGATAGGCCATGTTCCTTATGTGTCACAAAGGAACTACTAATGAAGCTTAAACTCTACGGAAAGACAAAAACTTTCAAAAATGCTTACCATAGAAGCTGTCCTTGGTCAAGTAAATAGCAAAATAAAGCACTAACCAGCAGTAGACCCCCCTTGGTTGGTTAATTCTTCAGTTGCTACAACAGTCTCAGGATTAGCCTCATCAACATCCAAGGCCTCGGTGTTCATCTTGATAACACGTCTGTCATCGGCATCACCAAGTGAAGTGTCTATGGGTGGCATCTCCCTATTGCTGCACCCAGCCACTTCGCGGTGTTGGTTCTGAAGCCGAAAAACCATAGAGATATTGTACACCTAAATGTTACAAGAAAACATTTCCAAAGACATTGATCAATTTATTTGCATAATCTAAATAACATGCATGCAAAAGACATAATAAGTTATCAAGTTAGATTAAAAAATTATGCCTGAATCTAAACTTAAACCAAACAACAAAAAACAAGTATGACACTAAAAAGTCGACACATAGAAAATCCCATTTTAGCTTAACTCTTTTCCATCCTATCAAACAAGCTCTAACAGTGAAGAAGCTTGTGACAGCAGAATATTAGGAAGGAAGCGGGTTCCAAGGAAACACAACAATATGTATTATGAACTTGAAATACAAGTAGTTGATTTAAGTTTTTATTCTAATTCAAAGGCAAAAGGTTAGAGTCATGCTCCAATAACTATGTCCATCAGTAACTTACGGCCAGCATCCTTTTTGAAACTAAAGGGAGAACATCCATAACAATGGCCACTAAAAAGGAGTACTACTTGTTAACAAACCAACATCCAACTTATACTCACACTTGATTGAAAGATATATGTGACGGACAAAGAACAAGGCCGCACGAAAACCAAAAGTTCCAACATAAAAAAGAAACCATAGCGTATGCAAGCCATGTAACCAAAGAAAAACGTGGTTTGAATAAATCCTGACATATCCGATCGCATGTAGTAGTAATATAGGCAGCAATCATATATGAACAAGCCAGTTCATCCACCACAAAAGGAAGGACCTGAAGGTAATCACCAAACTATGTAAGTTAATGCTTCAAAAAATTCACATGACACCTTGGAGTAGTCCATTTGTAAACACATGCGTGTTTGAGTTCTCCTCCAGAAATGCTGGCATACTTGCAAGACTACTACTCTAATCTGGCACTTGCGAGACTATAATCACTGCTTCAATTCAGGTCTGTCTGCATTAACTGTCTAACCTTATCAGGAGCCCTAGATTTATCTACATGCCTTCATTTCAGCAAATCATATTTGGGACTAATTTTGCTTCCTTTATGCTAGTACAACCATGCCATTCCCCAAATGATTCAGAACCAGCTATGAGTAAAAAGTGATGTCACAGGAAAAAATGCCGGCCAAAAAAGAGACCAAATATAAGGGAGGGGTAATCAGCAAATTTACTTTATTCTATAGCTAGGTAATCATTCAGACACTCTCACCCAACTTACATATCGTAGAGCACAAATCGATCTGATAAACTAGTGAAATCAGAAGAGTTTCTATGTCTCTTCTTTAATAATTCCTCATCAATGACGTATTCACTTTCTGAAACGAACTCAGCGAGAAGAAAAAATAAATGAAACCAGGAGTGCCAAAGCTATCTTGGAATCGGAATAAGCTTTCTAGACATCATAGAAACGATCAATTGACATTAATTGTTGCTTGAGTGAAAGAAATAGTTACCTGATTAGATGAATCCCAAAGTGTGTTCAATCCTAGAGCAAATTGAAGAATCGTTTGAGAGAAGAGTTGAGACTTCAGATCTGGAAAAGCGAAGAGTAGAGAAGAGAAATGCAGCAAAAGTGACGGATTAATGGAGAACGGAGAAGAAGAGAGAGGAAAGAGTAGAGAGAGAGTCGAACCTGATGATGCGTCGTGTGAGAGAGACGTGAGAGATGGACCATAATCGTGTGTTAAGAGGAAGAAAACATCAAAATAAAAAGAAGAAAAATGGAATATAAAACCACATGTTCTGTGCCGGCGGTCGGTGAGTCGGCTACAAGGGTAGGACTGCCGGCATAGAACACCTTTTGGCGCTAAATTTTGGCGCTTATACTTTTTGGTGAAAATATGATCTATGGCAGCGCTGGACATGCAACCGCCGGCTTAAAGCGTCGCTATAGATCCTATGGCAACGGTTGTCGTGGAGGTGCCGTCATAACCCATGTACGACAACGCCTTCGTGAGGCCGCCGGCATAGAGCGTCGCGACAGATCACTTTTTTTGTTTATATCCATATATATTTACATATTGAAATAATTGGACATAAAATGAAGTGAGAGAGAGGAGAGAGAGAGAGAGTGAATCAATACACAATACGTGGCGTAGTAAAACGTGGGAGATCAACGGTAGGTGTTATTTTCATCTTAGTCTTATATATAATAACAACGAGTTGCAACTCTTAATCTCATAACTAATGTCAATCTATTTGCAACGCTGTCTTTGCAACTATTTTGCAACAGGTGGTGACAATTAAAGCAGTGTTTTCCTTCTACCCTACACTCTCTACTCGATGTGCGACACTTCCTGAGGTCTATTAGTGAATTTAAGCCGATTCAAAGTTCGCCCTTTTGTTTGTTGTAATTAATTTAAAATTTTGGATCCTTGAAAATTTTAATTTATTACTTGGACACAATTTTGATAGCACTAGAGCCTTAAGATTACCTTGGGCCTAGTTGCCAATGCACAGATATGTTTCTTTTTGCTCCACTCCAGGCATATTGAAGCAGCCAATGAGAGACGAAAGAGGAACCCAAATGGCAAATCTTTCGATTTTAGAAAGGCCAAGTCAAAAACCTTACAAATAAAAGCTGCTCATGTTTAAGTATGTAAATTTCGTTTCGCATTTGGCTGGAGTTCTTTTAAAAAGTTAGTGAATTCCTCATTTTTTTTGTTTCGTAAGTTTGTGAATTCCCCTTTCTTTTTTGTTTCGTTGTACGGTGTATTGGAACCGACTTTGAAGCTATTCGAACTATTGCTTGGGTGGAAGAACTCTAGTTTTGACCTTTCACATAATTTAAGATATTAGTATGAGCTGCGAAGCCCAATAAGTATCCAACTCGCTTACATAGTTACATAGACCAAACAGGTTTTCAAAATGATATAACTTGAGAAACAGTTTTTACAGCAATAACAATTGTACAGATATTACTTTATAAGGACATACGTACTTTTGACTCAACTATTCCTCATGAATATGGTCATATTATCGGCTTATGACAACAATCACGTACCCATATTGGGACAGAAACTAGTTTCAGAAACTGTCCAGAAGCCAAACCCTAAAATAGGGTCCAAAACAATGTCAGGTCAAAAGCTCGAAAAAAACATTCTCATTTTCACATTCACAAAAATTTCACATTTCTCACAATATTATTTTGAAAAATGCAATCTCAATCTCACAGGCCAAAATAACCACAAGCTTTATCCAAGTTCATATACTAACAAAGAAGGCTGCGGCAATTTTGTTGCTACCAATCCACAATATAAGCAACCATGAAAACCAAGCATCTGCATGTACACAGCAAACAAAAAAAGGCGATCATAACCCTTAAACGTGTACGTATACAAGATTCTAATTTTGCAGTTTATGAACAAAAGATTCAACAGATTAAAAAAAAAATGGAAGTATAATGAAAAACATGTTTATACCTCGACTTTCCCATGGGTAAGAAGCCTTCTTTTAGTTCTCTGCCTTCTCTTCCTCTTCTTTTATGAACACAAAAGATTCAACAGCAACAAATTCATGTCGGTAATCAAGTTAACACTGATGTTAATTGCATGCACAACCTCACTCGTAACACTCTTCTCAATCACGATATCTATTTCTACCCGACCCATGCCCAGCATCCCGGGTAAATTGTTGCTGCAATTAGGATGGTAGCAAAAGACTACAATCCTTAAATTAGTGACAAATGACTAACTAATTAGGATCATTTGCACATAAAACCTATAGTATAAGGATTTGTATTTCGCCTTAAATATTTCAATTTTTGTTTAATTAACCTCTTTGTTTATAAATATATGCTCAATTTAACAATTGATAGGCTGATGTCTAATTTCTTGAATGCCCGTCAATTTTTCAGGGACAACATTGTAACTTCATACAATATGACACATTGGCAGCCACATTAGCGTTCATATGGACGTTGAATGTCTCTTGGAGTTACCAAAACCATCTGCTACACTCTCTTTCAAATTCCTAAACCTGAATGCGAAACGACGAACTCACATCGTCGCCATCTCTAGAAGACAATCCATTGCTCCAGATTGAAGCATTACAACGGCGATCAGTGGAGCTCAGCAATGGTATTCTTTGACATCGGGGATCTGGCTTACAACGACGATCGGGAGACACCTCTATACGGTATGTAATATATGGATTAAAGTTAGATTTTCATTTCTAGGGTTACAAGATCAAAGTTTTTTTAACAATATATTATGTATAAGAGTTTTAGGGTTTTCGAGTGCCATGTTGTTTTGGTGGGTGGCGATGCATGAGAGCGATTTAATATTCATGTGTACAAACTATGAATAATACTGTTTAATTGCATGGGTAAATTTTTATTCTGCCGTATGTGATTAAACAATGAGTATTCAGGTATATGTTTGTTTGTTTGTTTACTCTGCTGAAAGAGTTCGTTTGCTTTGTTTACCTAGAGATTAGCACATTTCATCTATTTTACATGTTTTAAAAGTAGATTATTTTTGTATTATTGTAGCTCCCACAGATGGGTTGTTAACTGTGAAACTATACCATGGTACGGTGGATTTATGTCCACTGTTTGGAAGAAGAGATATATGGGAGGCAGGGTTACCTATATAGACAATGTTGATCAAGATAAGATGGGGTTATGTTTGTTAGATAGGATGAAGGATAGGTTAGGATAAGCATATTACGTAGGGTTTTTATACTTAACCCCGGGAATGAGTATGGAGTAAGGTTTAGTGCACTTAAGTTGTGATTTGGATGTTATGTAGTATATGTCACATGCTGCCTATTGATAACAGAATCTTATAGTTGTTTCTTGTATAACCTACAATACCTTTTGCTTTACCAGCACCTTTACAGCCAATTGTGGCAGAGGCAGAGGTGGTTGACCATAACGAGGTTGATGTGGTTGACCACAATGAGGCTAATATGGTTGACATGGATGACCCTGAAGAAGAGGAAGGTGCTAATGTAGAGCCTATAGTAGTAGATGTTCAGGTTAAGTCAGTAGTAGAAGGTGGTAATGAAGACTCAAGGAATGTAAAAGACATAGATTTTGAGTTTTGTGACAGTGACTTTGAAATGAATGAAGAAGATGAAGAGCAATTGTTTGACAATAATGTTAATGAAGTTTGAAATTAGGCAAGGGGGGAAAAATGACCCAAACATTTCATAATCTATTTATATCTATGCAATATGATTTTTCTAATTTACACTTCAGGCATTAGACTCTTCCTATTTACTGCTACACCTTTGGATTTAGGCATTAACTATTATATAAAGTGAAATGGTTTGGATATTACCCTGATTTTCTCTGCTTTCTCTTTACATATGGCTTGCCTTGCCTATTCTTCAGACGGTGAGTGTCCTCATCAACGCGTTGACTTGCTTATTCTTCAGACGGTGAGTGCCTATATTTTAGTCAGCGTTGGATTTTGTACACGCCTCCTATGCTCGAAGACAGGGTGTGGCACAGAACCACCAGTATGAGAGGCATTGTTGTTGCGTGCATTCTTGCCTTGCTTAGATTTGTGTTCCCATTCTTCCATTTATCCACCAATGAGGCCTAAATGGCAGGGGTTAGCCACTGAGGAGGGTGAGCTTTCCACATCTTCAAATCAGCTCCTTGTCCACAACTTTTTCGCGCATGTGCCCTCGCTGCACAGAACCACATGTGATAATTTTGTTTTACGTGCTAGAAGAAAGCCACTAGAACCACATGTGCTTCGGTTTTTAACAACATTTTTTTAACGTCACTAAAAATAATTTCTCTCTCCTCTATCACATGTGGTTCTAGTGGCTTTCTTCTAGCACGTAAAACAAAAATGTTGTACTAAAACCACATGTGATAATTTTGTTAAGAGTTGTCGCTGAAAGTGTTAACAGAAAAACCACTAGAGACATTTAGTGACTATTAATTGTCACTATATATGGGGTTGGAGGAAGATTCCTACAACTGGGGTAGCAGCCAAAGTTTGTTCGTCTTCGTAATCCCCTCCGGGACAAAAGTAAAGCAAAATAAATTTATCAGTTTCACCTTCCACAAACAGCACCCCCTACTCCCGGTTAATACCCAAGAAAGGCCACCCATAGTCGCCACCAAACTAATAGCACCCAATGCTTGACTTTTAAATTCTGACCAGCACATGCCGAACAAATTTGGGAATTTTCAAACCCAAGCAAAATCAAATCAAAAGCATGACTTTGTTACTTTTAAAATCATAAAACGAATTTAGGTTTTGAATCGCTTGGTTGGCTGGGAAAAAGCATGACTTCGTTACTTTTAAACTCATTGGCCGACTGAATACCCTTTGGGCTAAGATTATAGTTCGGAAGTACCTAAGAACTCTGAACAACCCAAAAAGAAAAACTAATCCCAAATTAGGCCGGCATGTTTAATGGTGTCTAATGCGCCATTTACAGTGATAATTGCATGAATTTTCAAGTTTGATGAATGGATTGAATCTAGATCGCAACAGACAGAACTACAAGGACCCTACCCAAGATCTATGTATCCTAAGAGATAATATCTTTTAGGCTTAGTATTCTTAATCCATTCCACATTAATCTTTTAGTCTTTTCACTCTGATGATCTTGGTCTATTCAACTAGTATAGATCGTCAAAGACGCCACTAGAAATTGCTTGAACAACTGGCCCCATCAGGCTAAGGACATGCGCACTAATTAAATACTCCTCCCGTCTCAATTTAATTGTTCTATTTTAACGTAACGTGTATATTAAGGATATAAATTATATATTATGTATTTTTATTTTATTTTTAGAGAGAGAGAAAGGAATTAAGTCTGGAGAAAGAAAATAAGTTGGTAGATGGTTAAATATGAAGAGAAAAATATAATAAAAAAATATAAAAAAGGTAAACATGAAAGAAAAGACATACATAATTTTTTCCAATCTAAAAAATAAGTAATATTTTAAAACAGCGTAAAAAAAACTAATCAATTAAAGTGGGATAGAGGAGAGATAAATTATTGGGAGCAAACCGAAGCACGTGACTAGTACAAAATAAAATTGTGACAAAGGACATTGATATCTATATAATCTATATATATATCTATACTATATAAAAAGAAAAAATATGATTTTGTGTAACACATTTCCGGTGTTACTAACTATCTATCTAGAATGGTGACAAGTAACAGTCTATAGTTTTTTCTTGAAAACTTCACAAAACAAAAGGGTAAATAGTGCATAATTACTTTTAGCTTTTATAATGCGTAATTTATTTTACCAAATGTGATAATAATTCAAAAAAATTATATTATTAACTTTACTTTTCACACACGCAACTCGTTTATGTAGTACAAACTAAATGCGTGCAGTTTGTTTAAGCAGTGTTTGAAGAAATGGCATCAGCGAAGAAGGCAGTGCCCAGAAGGAAACTGGGCTCGCAGGGCCTGGACGTCTCAGCACTTGTGCTGGGATGCATGGGCATGTCTTGGAGCCTCGGCCACCCCAAGCCCGAGCCGGAGATGATCAAGCTCATCCACCACGCCGTCGACAGCGGCGTCACCTTCCTCGACACCTCCGACTTTTACGGGCCTCACACCAACGAGATCCTCATCGGCAAGGTAGTGCTCTGCTGCTCCTTCTACCCACCTTACTCGTGTTTTGAAGCTATATCAAGTAGCGACAACTGATGGGTATGGGAGTTTGTGATGTGGGTGCAGGCTTTGAAGGGAGTGATGAGGGAGAACGTTCAAGTGGCCACTAAATTTGGGGTGAGGGTGGAGGACGGAAAGCCGGTGATGCAAGGAGATCCGGCGTATGTGCGGGCCTGCTGTGAGGCCAGCTTGAAGCGGCTGGAGATCGACTGCATTGATCTCTATTACATTCATCGCATCGACACTAGTGTCCCGATTGAAGTCACGGTTCGTCCCTTCATCTCTCTTAATCTTTGGTATTTGACCACTTTTAGCTCTTTGAGCTTCACCTAATTGTCCCTCACGTGTTACTTTTAGCGACAATTAAGAAGCTCAGATATCACTTAATTAAAGGAGACACTATTCTTCTAATTTCCTTTTTGATTTTTTGCAAAATTCTTAAGATAAATTTTGAGAGTTGATGAGCTGTTGTTGCTAACACCTGCTAGATGATCATGAGAGTTGACTTTATGCAAAATTCTTATAGTTGAACTCATGCGTGTGTCATGGGTATTGGTGCAACTTTCCTTGATCAGCAACATAACAACAAAAGGTGCATGAATATACAAACAAGTAGGTCAAGTGAAGTGGATACCAAAGATCGAGGTGATAGTCGAGTACTCACTTCTGATCATCACAGTATTCTTCAGAAACGAGGTCTCTCCTTTTCTTGGGCAAGGTTATAATCGGTGATTCTGCAATTTGGTAAAGGCATGATATTTTGGATAAGGGAGGGAATATGGTTTGTCAATTTCTGCATTCAGTTGTGAAATCAAATATCGTTGTAATCTCTTGCTCAAGGTACGGACTTGGAGTTTTTAGTACATATCGTTGTAATCTCTTGCTCAAGGTACGAACTTGGAGTGGTCCTTGTGGACTAGGGATTCTGAGGAGGAACTGATTCCTACTTAGCATTTGTATGTTATCCACTAGAAACACATATTCTATGATCTTGGACTGAGTAACAAGTGACACTATGTAATGGCCTTCGTCTATTTTTAAAGTTCATAAGAGCGGGGGACATTCAAATTATTCGTACATATTGTATAACTTTATAATTATCTTCTAAGGTAAAAGGGTGTTTTATGTGATGCAAATGGTTTTAATTGAGCACTTGTCTCATCTCAAAGTAATAGAAAATCAAGAAGCAATGTCATATAGATGTTTTATGAGCAAGGGAACTACAGAATGTGGATGATGACTAATGTCCAAGTGTTGAGTGCCTAGCACATAAAACATCTTTTTTTACCTGTTGTGGCACCTAAAGAAGCGTTACTGTACACTTCAGCTCTAGCAGTTCTGAATTGTCTGTCCTTAGTAGGTTGCTCAGATAGAATAATGTCATGAAAATCTTTAGAATTCAGTATTAAATGTGCCACCTGTTGTGCCACGTCTGCATTTTTTTTTATTTTTTGATTAACTTCAACAAGTTTATTTGTAGAGATTTTTAAAGTCAATTGCTTTTATGTTTTTTTCTAGGTGGGAGAACTGAAGTAACTGGTTGAAGATTGTAAAATAAAGTATGTAGGCCTGTCTGAGGCCTCTCCTGATACAATCAGAAGGGCTCATGCTGTTCACCCAATAACAGCTGTACAGCAGGAGTGGTCCTTGTGGACTAGGGATTCTGAGGAGGAACTGATTCCTACTTGCAGGTGAGGTATCTCTTGTACTCACAATTCTAGCTGATCTTTTGACTGAGTAACAAGTGACACTTGTAATGGCCTTCATAGTATTTGTTGTTGTTCAGGGAGCTTGGCATTGGAATTGTTCCATACAGTCCTCTAGGACAGGGATTCTTTGCTGTAGGTCCAAAAGTGGCTGAGAGCGTGACGACGGAAAATGACTACCGAAGGGTTTGTGCTTCTAATAACTTCTGCTAATGCAACAAGCAATGGGTCATATAGATGTTTTATGAGCAAGGGAACTAACAGAATAGATGGATGATGACTAAAGCAACT
Organism: Escallonia rubra; assembly: GCA_033065855.1. Lineage (NCBI taxonomy): Eukaryota > Viridiplantae > Streptophyta > Magnoliopsida > Escalloniales > Escalloniaceae > Escallonia > Escallonia rubra. The sequence goes on from JAVXUO010003148.1 coordinate 192,954, forward strand.
AGTTTTTGATGGTCATTAAACATCTATTTATCCCTTTTTATAATATAACATGAAGTGTCACTTAGCTGCATATTATGTTGGGCATATATGCTCAACTAAGCTGCTCCCTGAAACACTTGTGACATGGGGTTGACATGGGGTTCAGTTTCATGCTTCTTCCATTCACCCAAAATTTGTCGTCCTTTCTATTATGGAATCTATACAAGTTACTGTCCACGTTGAAATTCCAAGTATATTTGTTTTCATTCTCCAATTTATACCTTTCAGTTTTAGGCATCAAATGCTGCTAGTTATACTAAATGTAATACACCATACACCAGTAATTGGTGGGACTTAATGAAGTCATGTAAATGACCACCATTAAAGGTCGTATTTGATGCAGTAATGTGGTACTATCTATTTTCTTTTCCGAGTGGTCTGTGCCACCCACGTTTATGGAGTTCTCACTTTTCTCATATGTCGATGTCTGTTGTTGGGGTGGGTATGTCTAGTTATTTTTACAAAAAAGTTCCTAGTTCCAATATTTATTCAAAACTAGTTTGAAGCTTAGGCTTCATCAATGCATCGGTGTGAGATTGGGGAACAGGCGAATAGCCTGATGCCTTTGTTCGAAAGCATTGGTTTTCTATGCTGAAAATTGTATTGTTTTTCTTCCAGATTGCGCCAAAGTTCCAAGGTGAGAATTTCGAGTATAACAAAACTGCGTACGAGCGGGTTAAGGAAATGGCAGAAAAGAAGGGATGCACCCCATCGCAGCTAGCGTTGGCATGGGTCCTTCACCACGACAATGACGTGGTTCCCATTCCCGGCACGACTAAGACAGAAAATTTCAACGAGAATGTTGGAGCTGTGTCCGTGAGCTTGACGCCCCAGGAGATGGCGGAGCTCGGAACTATTGCTTCGCTGGTCAAGGGTGACAAATATCCAGAGGTTTACATGAAAAAGAGTTGGAAGTATGCAAACACTCCACCCCTGTCCTCGTGGAAATCTTCGTAAAGACGGCCACGCTTCATAAGTCCTCATGCAGTGGCTTTGTAAGAATTTCATATATCTTTTTGTTATCCGTTCTTGGTTCCTAAACGGGATCTGGTGACTCGTTCTGGGAGATTTAAATAAAAGCATGATCTTCGGTTTTCAGTCCGAAGCAAATAAACTCCGCAGGGGTACCATGTTCAAAGGATGTGTTATGTCAAAGAAATCTATTGTGTTAAGATTCTTCTGTTAGCCCTTAAGGTTTTGCCGTTTTTAAAGCTCCATGCGTTCTTCTGTGTTATCTGCTCGAGGATCTTACCGTACATTTGGTGTAATAGACAAATAACGCTAAACGTATTTTAGGGAATAAAAAATTGTCACTGTAACTCTTATAAAAAACAATTACACTCAGAGTGACAACTTTTGTCGCTAAAACTGCTACACATCTTTATCTATAACAAAATTAAATAAAGTTTCTTTAAAGGTGGTAACTTGTACTCGTTTGGCATCCTTAGAAACAAGAAAATATCTAGTGGTAGTCTAATATTATGTCATCATTTATGGTGTTAGCTAGATTACCGATAAAAAACCGTGCGTGCGAACTTGGCAATCTTCTTAAATAGTTTGGCAGTTACCATAAATGCTCGTAATTGTTTTCCATGATTACATCAGCAGTTAACCTCTCGCAACAGAACATCTGCCTAGTTTGTTGATGATAGTGGTGGTGCAATTTCGGAGGAAGAGGGCGAGGGCGAGGATAAGGGGAAAAGGTGATGTCGGTACTGTTGACGAGGAGGTAAGGCGATGGGGGGGGGGGGGGGGGGGGGGGGCGGTCTAGAAGGGTGGGTGGGGTGTGGGTGTCTTTTCGTCAGATATGGTCGCAATAGTTGCCTTCGTTGTGCAGCAGTTGTTGTGTAGTGCCACTGTACAGGTGGTTATGGGCGGCCGGTGGTTTGGTGCAATTCCGTGGATAGAATGATGAAATAGAGCCCGTCTTGGTGGTTACCTGAAGTGGACAGTGGGTGCGGTGGTTTGGTCTCCAATGGATCTGCGTGTAGAGAGAGATGGTGAATGACATATAGATGTGGGTTTTGTATTCTAGTCACCAATAAACCATGGTTAAATTTTAATATGCAGCTGAACATTTTGGTTCCCAACCTGCCATTAGTTGGCACAATATTATTGATAGTCCAACGGCACATATGATGTTGATGTGGTGCTAAACAACCACCAAATAGTTAGAAACTGATAGCGTGCTGGATATTGAAAAAGCTTCGTAATCATGTTTTCTTAGGCCAGCTTTTCGTGCATTAGCAATTGAATAATAGGATATGTTCTCATTTCGCGTTTCCATTTATTTGTATGTCAATTCTGAAATTAAGAAATTTGGTGTGCGACAGGTATTTCTTGAAAGTCGTTTATAAAATATTTGTAATATTTACATACGCTTAAGGAATTGGAAATAGTAGAATTAAGCATAAAAAAAAAGAGAAAGAAGGAAAGAGAGAATATCAACACGCAATACGTGTGGCATCGTAAAATGTGGGAGATCAATGGAAGGTGTTATTTAATTTTTTTGTGTGGACGAAATGTCCTTCTTTATTCATGTAGGTGCAAACAATTACAATTCTTCAGTTTGGTATACATTCACATCAGGCTATGATAATAGGCCTTATCTATCTATCTATGTACACAACATTTAAGACAGACAGTGGCAAGGATTCCTATCCATATGTACTCCTTCCTCAATGACACTAAGCTTGACATAGGTCCTTATGAGCATCTGGGTTGTTCACTTCCTTCCCGGCTTTAAACTCTATACCTTATCCATCGTTGAACCATGTACAAGCAGCCATGTGGAGTAGTCTGCTTCCTTGCATAAATCCTGGTATTCCTTTCTTACCATATATACCATACACCACTGCTGACACTACTAATTTCATCTTAGTCTTATAATAACGACGGGTTGTGACTCTTAATCTTTTAATTAGCACAAGAAAAAAGGGTTAACATGACACTGTTTACCATAGATATGTCAACTTATTGTTCGCAAAAAAGAACTTTTCAACTGTAGCTATGTGTTGTGGTTGCACAATACATTTGAAGACTAGACCGTGGCAAAAAAGAAAAAAAACGGAGATGGTGAATTTGGAAGTGCTAACTTTCTTCAAAGGCTTTAAGGACACTAAAATTAGAAAGTAATTAATCATTTATATGCTAGTTGAAGATGTGTTAAGTGTCCAACTCTCTTTTTCCATAGTATTATTAAAGTAGACTGATCGAAAAGAAACAGCAATACCAGTCATATTGATGCCTGCACCAAATCTTAGACATTGATTGTCCATTAAGAAATTATTTGGGATTGATTATCGAATGGTAAAAAATAGAACTAAGATCTTCTGGTGTACAACACATCTGCCGTAATAGAAAAATGTCGCTTAATGTATTTTAGCAACAAGTAATTGTTACTATAATTTTTAACAACAACAACGAAAAAATACTTTTAGTGATAATCTGCTATCACTAAAACTGTTACAACATAGATGTTGTACGGCAGAAGTTCCTTATTTTGAAAAATGGCTTATATGTCGGTCATTATTGATTATCTGCCGAAACATAAACCAAGCCAATCCACCCCGCCCGCACCAGATCTCCAACTGCGCTTTTCTATTCTTAGCTTTGTCTCTAGAAGAGAAATGACCAAAAATAGCTCAAGGATAACAAAACCTACCAACAAGAAAATGATGTTTCAGAATCATCACCTCACCAACTCATCCTCAATGGACTTTCACCACCAACCACCCTCCCTAGCGAGCTACAAAGCAACCTCACAAACCCCTATCCTTGGAATCCCGGTTGTATATATTATATTTTTATTGGCATTTTTAAGATAAATAACAGGCTTTATTACAAATTAGGATGCATTATTCAGTCTAGGCTTAGTAGTGTGAATTAATTAATTCGGTCCAGTATGGTTCAATTGTCCAAGTTTAGTCCAGTTACATTTCCAGTCTAGGTCCAGTCCATAAGTCTAGCCCAGTTGCATGTCGAGTCTAATTGTGTGAAGTCCCAAGATCTAGATTATTCTAATTTATGTAATTTGTCTAGATGACTTGGGCATGATTTATCCTTGATACAGAGATCAAATCAATCCATTTTTTGGTTAGGAAATGACTTATCCAGAATCTGGTACATCACATTTGCTATTCCAGAGATAATTATCAAAATTAAGGTCAGATAATACCCCAAATTTTGGGAAAACAATATTTTTAATTAATGGGGTGAACTAGCCAATTTTCGACAAACATGTCGGCTAGTTGACTTTTGTAAATCTACAATTTGATCACTTATTCTGACTTATCTCCGGCCATTGGCATTACCAATCTTATCAGATTTTGCGACCCTAAGCACTATAGAAAGAGATCTTGATCTTTATTTTGAGAGGTCAATTTGTGCATAAGCTTATTCTCTTTAGAACTTATATGCCATTTCTTCGTGACGTAACATACTATCTCTCTCGAGAATCCTAGCCATTCAAATCATTCTTAAAACTTCTTTTTGCTATTTGCATCGTGGATTCTACGGAGAATATCCCCGAGTCGTAAAAGCAAGCTACGTCGCAGGTAATCTTTACTAGCTTTCTAGAGTAGAAGATCATATAGAGTGTCTCCCAATCCCGTGATTGCATTTCATATCAAAAACAACGAAAAAAGTCATTTTACATTTTCTTTGTCTAAAGTCAAGGTTCAAATTATAGATTACTCCTCTTAAGACTAGAGTCACACTACGACGGTTTTCATTCCGATTAATCCGATCGGATACGTAGGCAATTCAACCCCTATTGTCGAGTTCAAGCCAAAAGTCTAAAATTAACTTCAAGTGAGTCTCATCATGATTTGCATACTATGTGTTCTTAAGACCAAAAATTAATTAAAAACGAAGTAGAGACCGAAAGGGCGCGGTGAGTGCCTAACACCTTCCCATTGCATATATAATTCAGTCCCAGACTCATCTCTTGGTTTCGACCTTTTGAACACTTTAGAGTCATCTTTAGGTTTTTTTCTTATTTTTCCTTACTGAATAAGATGGCGACTCCAATAAAATTTCCTTTTTCGGGGAATTTTCCAAGATGGTGTGCTATAGTGGCGACTCTGCTGGGGACTTAAAAAAAATATTAAGAGGACTAGACTTAAAAAGTTTTCTTGGTCTTTGGCCTTGTTGTATTTTTCTTTGTATTTTATGGCATGTACAATATGTGTGGTATTTACGCTTTTATTTACATACCTCATAAATGCGCACGTCTCACCCTGACCCACCCATTCGAGAGAGACAGTTGAAGACCTTGGTCCTCCTGGTCACAAGGCGAACTTTCGGTTGAGCTCTCAACTCAACGGTCTATAAGTTTTAGTGATCGCCCATTATTAACTTCCTAGTTACTGGCGGCAGATATATGGTACAGTCAAACTGATGGGTGACCTCTACACCGGTTTATGAGGAAAAAATTACGCACCCGAACCATTCAGTATTCTGCCCTTTGTTAGGAGAATATTTGTGTTGGCCTATGGTATGTTGGCAGGAAAACCACCAACAATATATAAGAGCTAAAACTGGTAATTTTGCATAAAATAGGAGACTCTGACTAACTGGCCGGTTATCCGTGCTCCCAATCGGACGATTAGTCAGTATGTGCATTGCTTTGACTAAGAGACGGGAAACGCTGTTATGTAAGGTGGTTGTATATGGGTTGCTCTTTTGGATGCGTTGTAGGCTAGCATGTCTAGCTATTCCTCAAAGAATAATCGGTTTTAATGAAAAGTTAAATGACTATCAACCTGATAGTATCATTATTTTTTCATTGTTTTGTCCGCGTTGATTTCTGATTCAATCTCAACGTAGAATATAAAACAGGACTTCAGCTATGGAAGACAGGACTTCTTCATGTGGTTTCTTCGCATATTGCTGATCCATTGAAACAAGTTAAGTTCTTTTACTTAGTAGGTTTCAACTTAAACGGTGAAGCCAAAGGTTGATCCCCCTTTCGAGATTCAATTAGAGGTGCTCCTATCTGAGCCCCTCTATAAAGCTATTAATATATGGCATATGAGTTTTAAGTACTTGTTATTGTGGCCTGCTGATTGATTTTGAATAATCAGACTAGCACAACTTTCTCAAGTCGAGAAGCTGGCGAGAACCAACTCTGTGGGGGAGGGTTCATTATGGTCCAGTCGACTACAACAACCAATACACTTGATGAATGTGTAATTCTTGTTTTATATGTTTTAGCCAACTCCCCTATTTGTTTCTAGTAGACCTTCGTCGCTCTTTCTGCTCAGCCCAAGTCCAAATACAACCTATATAAGCGCTGCTTCTTTGCCATTTTTCTCTGCCTGTTTAAAATTTCTTCAGTAATGAGCATTGGAGCACCAAGATATAGGAAAATGGCCCGCTGCCATTTTATATTGCATTTGGATGGAGAGGAACATGATAGTGTTTCCGCTGAAGCATAGACATAGTGCCCTAAGGAAACTGGGTTTGTAGTCTGCTTGAGTTGATGTTTAAATTAAATTTTTTGCAGTCAAAGAAGTATAAAAGTTGGTAGAATTTGAGACATTGGAGAATCAAATAAGAGAAGAAGAGACTTTTTGGCCTTTTGCAGTAAGGGAGTTGAAGGTTTTGTTTTTTGCCTGATTTCTCTGCAATAGGTGGCATCAAACAAGTTGAAGTTAGAAGGTTTTGTTTTGCAATCTAAAGGAGGGCTGCAAGGGTTTTTGTTCATCATGCTTGAAGCTAAACTGGCTCTTAAACCGCTAATCATGATGGTTTAATAGAATTGTCAAATAAGTATATCTCATTAAAATTGAAAGAAGTACATCGAAAGTAAATTTTACCCTTAGGATGTTTCTAATTGGAAGAAAAACCTATTTTATTTAGTCCCTGGAGAATTGGAGAGACTTTTGGGACCTTGAAACTGAACCCTCCTCCTCCTAGGTAAACTTCCAAGCCAATTAGCAAAAAGCATAATCGCGTACTTGTTGGGAGCTTAAAATATCTTATACTGGGTGATCTAATGAGCAACGACAAGACCTGTCCACAGAGATACGTGCCTGTATCTTACCAATAGATATAACGGAGATTTTTACCAACCACTTTCCTTTCTTAAAGCCTTTTCGCACTTCTCAAAGGCGCGATCACTCCTTTTGCGAATGACTTCCGAATGGCGGTCGTACTTTTTGGTGTTGCTAAGTGTCCAAATCAAGGACTCGTCACACTCCCTTCCCATATCTATTATCTTCCTACAACATTGAATGTCGATCTTCTTCTTGTGGAAAATATAGTTGTACTTTTGTCGACTACATTTCCTTGTTAACACCTTGAGGCACCCGTTTAAGTTGTTATAAAATGAAGTTCGAGGCTCTGAGGGTAAGTTGTAGCCATCGCCGTCGTTGTCCCATGGATAGAGGCATGTTACATCATCACCGTGGTAGTAGTCATACTGGCTTTAATGTCAAAGATATTCTTGCATGTTATAAGGCAAAGGTAGTAAGCTCTATATATACGGTGAGAAATTAACTAGTTCCTTTTAAATTTTGCTCATCCGTTTTGCAATCAAAGCATAGCTTTAAATTTGAAGTTAATGCCATTAAATGCAATAAAGGAGAATCCAAAGCGAGCTTTACCTCATTTAATCATGCTCTAATGTCTAGTTTGTGCATTACATTAAGCAATGGCCAAAATATATGTATTTCGCGAGTAATTATTTAATGGCTAAACTGCCAAAATTCTATCTTTATACTCGTCAATACATTCTCCTCGTCATGTTCTGATCCAAGGAGGATCATGAGAGGTCGTTGATGCGCCTCTTTCTCTATTAAATTAGGACTTTCCATTACCAATATGGCCATTCTGGTTGACAAACTTGATTTTGCTAAATGTTCAGTAGAGGCATATGTTAAATGTAAAAACACTAGACATCATATATTGCTCGTAAGGTAAAAACAATGACTTGCTATTTATGTTAATAAATAAACACTACTATGATAAATGACGCAGTACGATTTTTCATGTTAAGCCGGAGTATTATTTTGAGCTAAGACAATCGTTGCATGAAAGGTGCCCAAGTAAACTACGAAAAATACGTAAACATCCCTTCAATTATATATTGACATGTGGCTTAGTCTCTCGAATCGCGTAAGTCCATTGGGTTCACTCAACCTTAGAACTAACAAAAGTTGAAAAAGAGCAACTTTGCCCTTGACTACCTATCTAGGGTTGTATATACGAACTGAGTTCGAACCGAACATGGGTGTGTTCAAACTCGGTTCGTTTAAGTTTTGGTATGCATGTTCGAGCTCAGCTCGAGTTCACCAAGAGCAAAAAAATCAATATTTGAACTCGGCTGGAGTTCATGACTGTAAAACTCGGTCTCGACTCGCTCGACTCATTTAACAATACGAGTCGAACTCGAGTTTGGAAACTCGGCTCGTCTTCGTGTCAACTTCCAACAAATCTCTGTAAATCTGCTAAAATGAATCAAAAACGATATTATAGAAGATACAAGAGGGATTCAGAATAAAAAACACTGCAAAAGAGATCTTGATCGATGGGCGATGAAGACATAGAAACGGGATGATGCATGCGCCAGCGAGGGGAGATATATGACGGGTGTCGATGACGGGAGATGATGGCATTGTAGACAGGCAATGACGGCGTCGTAGATGGCGTCGTAGCTGGCGTCGTAGCTGGCGTCGTAGCAGTGATGTGCACGAGAGCAAGAGAGAGAGAGTGACGAGGGAGAGAGGCGAGGGAGAGCAAACATTGTATGCATGTGTGTGATTTGCGTGTGTTTAGGTTTAGGTTTTAGTTTATGTAGTTAGGGTTTATGTTGGGCTTCACAACTTGAGCCAATCCCATGGGCTTGGGTTTTGGGCTAATTGACTTTAGGGCCTCCAATTTTAAGCATTAATTTATATGGTTTGTGTAAATGTTAATTTTTTGAATATATTATAATTAATTTATTATTTAGGCGAGTTGTTGGCGAACACGTTTGTAAACATTTTGGAGTGTTCATATTCAGCTCGTTTAATAAACGAGCTCTACAAACTTGTTCATATTTGGTTCGTATATTATCTGAACGAATGTGAACGAGTTTTATAGAGAACGAACCACGAGCCATTCGTGAACCGCTTGGTTTATTTACAGCCATATCCCTATCTATTTTACCAATCTAACCGCCAAACACTGCCTCCTCATATCTAAATATATTTTTTTGTAGTTCTGTTACTTCACTTCTATGTAACCCCCCAACCACGAGCATCAAACCATTCATACCTGTGAAATAAAGCCCATGACCACCAAAGCACAATCCATCAGTATTTGATCTTCTCCTTCTCCCACCTCATGCCATGCACCCCACTCAAACCACAATTCTATAAGATTTAAGGGTACAAATTCGGTCGGGCAACTCGTGCTAGCTAATATAACATAGGCGTGAACTCGCTTTTCTAGAGACCGTGATGGACGTGGTCTAAAAAATTTGAGCACTTCAAAACTATAGGTTGGACATGTTTAAAGGTTTTTAAAGGCCCACTCGGCCCGTGAAAAAACCAGTTCGTCCGACTTTTATTTACAAATATAAAATGTTTTGTGTTTAAGGGGCGCGCGTGTGTATGTGTGTGTTTTCTTTTTTTCTTTTTTTTTAAATCATCTCGCCTCCATCACATAAACTCAATGTAACGTAGACCTTCCAAAGCGTCAATACGCGGGCTAGCCCAATGGGCCTCCAGCTCGTTTGACAGCTCTACATCTCCACCTCCACCTCTCTGCTCACTTTCTACATGCTCAATAATGTCACTCCCTAAATATTAATTAATGGGCAGTCCAAAGATTAATTAATGGGTATAGTCGAAAGAGGACTAAGTTCATTTAGGTTTTGTCCGGACGAAGGATCAGGTGTAGGTGGGCCTGCATATCTTGTCCGAGACTAAATTAGTGGGCAGTCCAACGTGACATCTACCCTAATTCTTGGGTTCGGGGAATGGGGGGTGTTGTTTTATACATCCCTCATACATAAATAGATTTAGTGTGTTTTATTGGAGAAAAAAATTGTCATTTATTTTTTTGTCTTCCTCTTTACCCCATTTCTGTGCATCCCCCTTTCTGGTTTCCTCAATTCACCGTAAATATTATGACACACGCGCGCTTCTTCAATCTGGAGGAAAATTGGAAGTCAAGTATTAAGCCGCTTAGATTAGATTATATCTGTGGTGGTGGGTTGCGGTGGCGGGTTTTGTGGGAGGTCAATGGGTGAGAGGTAGAGGAGGAGGAAGAGAAAGAGGAAGAGGGAAGGGGGAGAGACTGTAGGTGGATCGATGGTGGTAAGTGTTCCGGAGGTGGTGGTGTTTTAGCTGTAGTGGTGGTGGGTTCTCTGTTTATGGCAGTGATGTGATGAGTCGACCGCTGATGGTGGGTTCATTATACTTTTTTCACGATAATGACCAATCAAGTCGATTTAGATGGCTATTGATACGCTTAGGAATTAAGTCAACTATTAGTCTTGCGGTTAGAAAAGATTAGGCTTACATCTTGTTTTAGTAAAAACAACACACTAATTGTATCATAATTTGTGGGTGAGTTGATGCTAGTAGGTATTTGTATATACACTCACAAAATCACATTTATGAAATTGGATATGTGGATTAAAATCAAGAAGCTTAAAGCTATTTCATATAACTAGAATTACCTTCCAGTCAGAGTAGGACACATGTCACTTGTAACTCCTAGTCCGACTAAGTCTGCACATGTGGCTGACATTTATCAGGTTGATAGAGTTAGAATCCTTTCAGGATTACAACTTGGTCTGCAAGGTTCAGTCTTCTAATATAACTACTACTCCTAATTCTTTCGGGACTCTATCACCTATGCCTATATTAAGGGGATTTCCCCGGGCACGTAGGCCATTTTACACATAGAGACACATTCTGTCTTTTTGCTATTCAGAATTCTACCTTGTAGTTGTACTCTGACTTTAGCACTGAGAGTTTTCCCCCAAGACCCCACCCGACGGTCACTCTTTCTATTTTGCAGGTCATCGTCCTAGGCCGTGGTTCCATATCAATTTTCAGTAGTAACAAATTGGCGCCATCGTGGACCACGACGGGGAACATGACCAATCATTCATACTCCAATGATTCCTCACTCAGTCAAAACAACCATCGCCATCGTGCGTGATCAAATAGCATTCAACGACCCGACTGCTCCCCTTAGGAACACTTAACACTTACTCACCGCCATCACGCCTCAACCAAAGACGTTCAAGTCAACATCACATTCACAGCTTGGACAAACCTCGTAGAAATCGTTCGCCGACCACCACGTTGCAAAATGGTGATCTCCGTCACCGGATCAACGGTAAGCTGTTCAGAGCCCCACATGCAGACCTCACTAAAGAGCTTCATGAGCTAAAAGGTGTGTTCAACACTCAGCAAAGAACCCTAGATGTTGCGTTAGCTCAGCCTCCACAAACCGACCTCATCTTGATCCAAGCAACCTCCATCTCTGTCTTTTTTCATGGTCGAGCTACGAACATGGATACAACTGAATGGCTGATCCAACCTATGAGCCAGTTGCGGAGATCAATAACCATGTTACTAGAAGTGGTTGATGCTATCGCAAAGACCCCTCCGAAGAAGATTGCACGAATTTCTCTCTGCAGCAGGCGGCTGCCCCCAAGGGCGCTCACATTCTAAAGCCAGTTGCCCCAAAGGGCGATCCTATCGAAGGGCAGTCCCAAAAAACAATCCCTAAGGATAAACCTCTAACAAAACCGTACTTAGACGTTGTCCCCAGGGACAACATCTTCCAAGCTTAGATTTTGGATATCCCCTTATCCAAAGCTATTGAGAGTACAAAGCTTCCTCCCAATTTCAATATGCCATATGACGGGAGCGAAGATCCGGGAGAACATGTTTACCAGTTCGAGACCAACATGATGTTACTAAAAGTCTCGGATGTGGTAATGTGACGTCCTTTCCTGACCACACTTAGGAAAGTTGCGCACACATGGTGTAAATCTCTGTTATCCATATCCATCTGTTCATTCGCCCAACTTTTTGACCTCTTTTAGAAACACTTCGTAAGCATCCGTTCAAGGTGCAAGAGTTCAGCAAGCCTCCTCAATATCGTACAAGAAAAGAATGAGTCCTTATCTCAATACTTGGGCCGCTTCGATGCTGCAATGCTAGAAGTAGACAACCTGGATAAATCAGTGAAATACACAGCATTTTTGCTCGGACTTTGCCCAACCTTAAGATTTTCTTTTTCTGTGAAAAAAGACCCCCTGGAAACATGGGTGCACTTCTAGACAAGGCGAATTCAGGCCGAAGAGTATTTAGAACAAGGACACAAAAGGGAAAGAAACCAAGCATAAGGAAGAAAACCCTCATAAGTCCACAATCGTTACGGACGAAGTTCTAAGTGTTCAAGACGTGATGGCGACGCCTCAGGGAGCCGATTGACATGAAAAATATCATGCCTCTAAATGCCCACCCATCAAAAATCTTGCATGAAATTAAAGACGCGGAAGCCCTCAAGCGGCCAGAGAAGATAAGAGCACCTGGACACAAGAGAGACAAAAGCTTATGGTGCTGCTCTCACAACGACCATGGCTACGCCATAGATGATGTGAATCGCTTAAGCATGCCATAAACCTACCCTTACTATAAGGACACCCACAACGCAAATAAATCTGATGCTCGACTTTATGGTAGTCCATGTCCCTTCAACCTTCAACGCCATCATCTGTCGTACGGCCTAAATCGACTACTGGCGGTAGTATCCGCATATCATCTAAAGATGAAATTTCCGAGTGAACATGGATTTGTGAAAGTAAAAGGAGATCAACCTTACCCCGGCCACGCTACATCACAGCTTGCCGAACAAAAAACAAGGAAGACTTGAGAGATGAAACAAAAGTGTAGAGAGAAAACCAGCTGAAGACTTTACAAATATTGAGTTGTTGTCAGGAAATAAAAAGAAGACAATCCGAATTGGATTGGCAATGGATTCCATTCCTCAGCGACCACAATATAGTAATTGACTTGGTTCTTGATAGGATCAATTACTAATTAGACCCTAACATTTGCTTACAATAGTCGCTTGAACGTTGGTAATTGAACCCGATCTACTAAATATTTGTCACAAGCATTGAATTTCAAACAGTGTAGAACGACGTCCAAATACATCAACTAACTTTTTTAGTAATTTTGACTTTGGCAATGTAATTTACAGAGAAAACAAGTAAAAGACCTAAAAACTTTGTAGGGCTTTGTTACTAATTTAAGATTCCAAAATCATTCTGATCTTTTGTTTTTTCAGTTTCTTAACTTTCTCCTTCTCTCTCCTCCTTCCCCTCCCATAGCTTCACATAGGATCAAAGAGGATTTAGGGCGTGTATAGATGGGCGGACAAAGTTGTGATTGTGGTGACGGGAGACATAATTGATGTGGTGGTTTGGAGTGTACACTACAAGAAAATTCACTTTTACCAACGGAATTTTCCGTCACTAAAAGTGGGTATTATGTCAGCAAAGGCTTTTAGCGACCGACTGTCTGTCGCTAAAAGTCCGTTGGTGACAACCCCGTCACTAAAAGATTAGAGACGGAATTTGGTTGTCCGTTGGGAAAATTTCAATTTTTACCAACGGAATTGATTACTTTGAGCGACGGAATTTCCGTCGCTAAAGGTTTTCTATATTTTGACTAATTTTTGAATATTTTTCGAAAAAATTTCAAAAACTTTTAGCGAGGAATTTTGTGTCGCTAAAAGTACGTTGCAAAGTCTTTAGGAACATTAGTTTTGTAGTTAAAAATGTGTCTCTAAAACGTTTATTGATATGTAGGAGGACTTTAACGACGGAATTCCGTCGCTAAAAAGCTAAAAAAGGTTTTTTTTGGGTTATTTTTTATAAATTCAAACCTACTTCAAACAATTAATCCTAACCAACCAACCCAACAACAATTTAACTCTTTAAACTAAGATTCATCCTTTATCAAAGTTCAAGTAATACAAATAAAATTTAAATCATAAATACCATCAACTAATACTCGATACAACAAATTACATGTTCACTAAATACAATCGATGACATTGTACAAATCCAAAAAACAAAATAACAAGTTTCATTGAAACAAAAAAAATATAAATCAAGATCCTTGCTCCGAAGCCTGAAAAATATGTCTCTGTCCACAGTTGTCACTTGTTTCTCTTTGTTGATCACAACATGAAAAGGAGCATCAATTGCACAAAGGAGTATCAGTTGCTACCTGACAACATCATAAATTACACAATCATCTAAGATTTTTATTAAAGAACCTGGAAGATGACAAATAACTAATCCTCAAATGCTTATAGAGCCTAAGGAATTGTTAGTAAGGCTCACAAAACTTACCTCAGGCACATATTCTAAATATAAGTGCCTAAAACATGTGAATGTTATATCATTAATAGCTGGAGAGAGCAGCGTCCAAACACGTGAATCGCATATCATGTAATTCATGCCCTGAATTGTGGCTTATGTTGAGATCAACAAGGTCGGTTAAAAGACTGAATTCCTTTAGGAAGTTCATCAAGTTGTGATTTTCTTATTGTTTTCACCAATTTGCTTATTGTTTTTAACTAATCTAATGTAAGCACCTGACAATGAAATGTTATGAATAACTTATCAAGAAAAATGTGGATAATGCCCCCCCTTTTCATGTACCCAATGAGTAGCAATTTAAGCCTTGGCTATTAAAGGCTTAATAACATGCAAATCATGACCAAATGCAACAAGAACATTGAAACGAGAATAAAATACCAGGAAAGAGAGATGACAATAGACAGGCCTCTACTAAGATTGCAAGGTCAAGAACAATGCTTATTACGTATTCAAGGACAATTCCAATCACACTCCTTGCAACTGATGATGAGCCAATATCCACATCGATCTGCATATATAAGATGTTCTTTTAGTTTAATGTTATTCAAGGAGCAGAAGGAACAAAAACCTAAACCAAAGGGAACTCTAATAGGCCTGTTTAACTGTAAAATAAGTTGGATAAAACCCAGAATGATATTTTAGGATCAAGATTAACCATTAAGTGACAAAGCATACAGTTGACACTTTTCTTCCTACAAGATATATGTACAAACACATTACGCTAGCCTACATTGAAGAAAATCACAATTCATTGAAACACTTTATAAAATGGCAACTTCAAAGTGTATGCATAAACAAAGATTAACTCGAAAAGAGGAGATTGCAGGACTATTCAATTAATTTGCCAAGCCAAAATAGCTAAAAATTTCATTCATTATTCTTGTCACGCTTTATCGCTTTTGGTTCCTTTTGAATATTGTTCAAGTAAAAGCACAACTGTTATTGATATACTCAGTGCTAAAGACCATGTCACCGTTCTCTTGTCAAACCTAATTCTAAAACCCTAATTAAAGTAATTTTATATAACACCCTTAATTCCATACTCTAATTGAAACCCCTAAACTTTAAAACCTTGATCTAAAACAAATTAACAATCAAATAGTCCATTAGAAGAACAAGAAAACGAAAAACTAACAAATCTATTCTAGAAAAAGAAGAAGAATTGAACTACTGAAGAATAGAAAAGTCATCAATGTAAGGAGGAGAAATTAAAGAGATAGAACGAGATTGAGGAGGAGATGAGCACTTACCGTCGGCGAGACTCGAGATATAGGGCTGAGGAATGGTCACCACCACCGGCCGGTGGAGTCCGGAGTCTAGACTCGAGAGAGATAGTGAGAGTCGCAAGTTACAGAGACTAGAGAAAGAGACGAGAGTGCGTCATGCGTGGGTTCTGAAGTTGTAGAGATCCAGTGTGGTTCCACCCCTAACGGCGGCAGTAGGGGTGGGGATGCGTGGCTTTGGAGATGGGTACCAGGATGTGGGAGGGGGGCGACGGAGGTGGACTTCGAAGCTGAAAGGGTGAGAGAGATCAAAAGGCAAAGAGAGAGAGGAAGACGAGGGGGACGAGTGAGCGGCGGGGAGAACATAAAGAAGGGTAGGGTTTCTCTAATTTTAATGACTTTTAGCGACGGTAAAAATCCGTCGCTAAAAGTTATTAAAAATTGGAAAAACATTTTTCGAGCCAAAAAAATCCGTTCAAAAATAAAAATTAGAATTAGCGACGGATTTTTCCATCGGTAATAGTCTGTCGCTAAATCTCTTTACCGACGGGTTCCTCTATCAGTAAAGAGATTTAGCGATGGACAGAATTCCGTCGCTAAAGGCTCTTTTAGCGACGGAATAGTCCGTCGGTAAAAGTCCATCGCTAAATTGACATGCCGACTGCCGTCCTTGAGCATCGTTGCCGATGAGCATGTGAATGCAGCCATGCCTAAGCACGTGAGGTCGTGACCTTTGTTCTTAGGGTGCCGTGACTTGCGAGCCCGTGACCTGCCAGATGTGGACCGGCCAGTGGAGGCAATGGCATTGGCCGTTGAGGGCGTGCCAGCGGGAGGTAAGGCCGATGGGCAGTGAGGGAACTAAAGAGGAGGCAGTGCTTTCGGTTCCGCATATGTGCCTTTAAGGCTTTGAAAGTATTGATGCTTTAAAAACCGTAACAATAAGAGTAAAAATAAATTTTTTTTGCCAACTTTATGCGTAGATTAAGTTTTTATTTCTATTTTTTGGGTTTATTTGTAAAAGTTTAAAATTTTAAATGACTGAAAGGATATATTTTTTAAACCATCTTTGAAACTTTTAGATATATTAACATGTAAAATGACCACAAATACATCTCCTTTAAGCATTTCTTTAAATTTTTAGGTGGACACTTTCACCATTAGGGATAAAATATACCATCTAAAGAAGAAAAATTCTGGAGAAGCAGGTGGGCACCGGTCCACCGGTGCCCCCCACTCCCTCCGCCACCAAGTGTAGAGGTCATGGTGGTGGGTGGTGTAGGGTTGTGTGGGTAGAGTGCTTGCTAATGGTGTTTGGATCCCTTACAGCGGCGGCGCATGGGACTCTAAGGGATTACAATGATGTGGCTTCAAAATGCATTTTGGTGGTGGTGGTGGCGGCGCGCCGGTGCAAAGGGTAGCTTCAGTGAGAGAGGAAGAATCTCTCTATCTTAAAAGTACAAAGAGTTTCTACACATTTTTATACCTAAAATACCCTTATACATAAAATAACAAACCAAAAAACTACATGGTCTCCTTCTGTGAGCATCCAAACGGCAAGAGCGCACCAAACCGCTGCCATTCTTTCATGCACCCAGTTACATCGACGAATTCATGCCCCTTTCTTCTCCGTATTCGACAAATGACCGCCACTTCCAAGTTCGTTCTCTCTCTTACTCCGTCTCCAATCATCGACCTCAAATCCCAATCTAAGTCTCTGTATCCATCGACCCGGTACTATATCTCTGGAGCAATCCATGCCAGGCACATCGGACCATCACCCACATTCTACTTACAATATTGTGGATCAACGTCTTTCGAAGTTGGATTTACAATGATACATGTCATAATGCAGTGGTGTCCTTCATATGTAAATACATTCAATTTGTGCCTTTGTTGATTCATTTATCTTTCTATGATAGCAATTTTTCAGAACAAAAGTAGTCATTTGCAGAGTTTGGTCCAGACAACACACAGCCAACAAAGGGGTAATTTCATCTTCATTATACGTGAATTTCAGCCCTTTATTGTTCATAATCTTCATGTTTCTTGCCTCTCTCGTGAAGTAATTATTTGGAGATACATAGCCATTAGCATAATTTGCTCTGACCAACCAAAAAGGGGTAAGTTTTTAGTCATGTATGCTTTCGACCTTTGAGTTAGTGAGATTCCCAACTTCCTTTTGATGTGTTTGGTGTTTTTATGCGTCCTTTGTTTTCAAACTTTTGGCATGTTTTGACATATAAAGGGCCGAAATTCACGTTTGTTGCTGGACTTTATTTTGTTGATTAATCTACATGAACATAAATGTAATGGTTTATCTGTAGATCATATGGTAATTATGAGTATAATGCATATAATTGTAAAGGTAGGTGAGACATCATGCAAATTCTGCTTGAACTATCTGTAGATCATGTGAATTGCAAGAATTCGTAAGAATGTGAATAATGATTAGTGTTTAGTACGTCAGTTCCCCTGCAAAAATAAGAGAGAGTGGTTTAGAGGGCTACATTTTCAGTGGCATGAGTGATACAAGAGTTTGATCCATAGTTCGTTTGCTGAAGAATTGTGATCCTTTGCTTTCTCTACCTTTGGGGTGACCTGGGCAATGTCTAAATATGTTTCTTCTTTGCTATATTTCTGAGCTCAGGGGTATGTTTATAAGTCTTTGTATCACAGCTGCAGAGTGGCTCCTCTATGTCTCTGGGTGGTATCTTTAGCAAGAGTATATATAATTGTGTCATTTTGATGGGCTGTCCATGCCCATTTTGATGTGAAGCATTTTTTCCTCAAGTGTTTATGTTCTTGGATATGAGCCACAAGGAACAGTTCCTTCGGCTTTTTATTGAAACTTTTTCAATGCTTTAGCTTAAGACTTTTGGAGTTGACAGCCTGTGATATTAGTTCATGTATCCCTGGGTTCGCCCTTATTGGCAATTTTTCTTTCCCTAATAAATTCTTACTTACGATAGAAAGGAATATGTGTCGGGAGTCGGATCATGAGACGGAATTTGCAAGAATGAGATTCGGAGTCCAGGTCAATGACATAAGAGCAAGAAGTGGTTAGACCCTGTCTCCATGGGCATGTAGAATGTAGGTACCAATAAAGTAAGCGAGGGATAAAGATGGTCTGCCACGCTTGTAGCTATAGAAGCTAAAATGAAAAGCTTAGGAATCAAATCTATGTGAATTTGGGTACCCCGTAAGTTAACTTAGCAACACTAACCAAGATGGAATAGTCATTGAAGTCCAATGCCGCTTAGGATGAACTAAGTCTTCAAACCATCATGAACGTCGCCGATGGCTTAGGGGATCCTGAATGCAAGTGCAAATGTTTTTTTGGTTTAGCAAAAGTTACTCTGACTACTATCGCTTTTTCAAAAATAGGCATGCTTTTAGTGTTGTTAAGCATGGTATTTTCCATATTTAATCATCATATTTTCTTATCCTGGTAAGGAATTTTTGTTGATCGTCAAGATGACTCAGTTTTAAAGTAAGAGCACGTTAAGCATTATTGGTCATCCTTATTCCATTGTGTTAGTTCAGTCTATCAATCTATCATTCTTCCTCAAAATTGTCCATTTTCACCTCTTACTTTGGCATAACGTAGCACGTCTTCCCCAATATCTATTTGATTGGATATTACTGAATGGCTCGAAAGCAATTTAAATCATGTGATCAGCTTATTTCCACTCAAGTTTATGTTAGGTTAATCATATTCTTTATTGAGCTTGTAACGGTATATATTGCAGTTCGTATTTTCTTTCTCCTCTGCATTGAGGCAACTCCTATGCAATCAAATGCACCATGGTTTTCTTCTTCTTCCTCCTAGTATGTTATTAAAAGGACAATCACTGATTAAACCCTAGAAATTTATTCAACTTAGGGTGTTAAACGCTTACATGGTTGAAGAAACTTCTTACATTTGCAAAATTGCCTTAGGCCTTTAGAAGTTAAGATGTTCGTGAACAGCAAGGTCAGTTGACATTTATTAAATAGGTCAGAGTTTCAATTGGTCAAAATACTATGAACATGATTTAATTGATTATCGCGAACAAAGGTCAGAATCTAATCGATATTTCATCTATATGATACATAGAAATGCAATTGAAGGGAGTGAGGAAAGAGGGATGGAAACAACTCGAATTCTGGATTTCAAATAATCAATCTTTGATTTAGAAAATATCAGCTTTGGTTTGAGGGATGTTTGGTGTTAATCTCGCGAGGCCAGAGATATTTCCATTGGGTGAAAAGCAAGAGACCAAAAATCATAGAAAACTTTTCTTATTAGATGTTTATATCTATACACATGTAAAAACACGTATAGACTTAAATGGTTTATCTTTTCTTTCCTTAAAATACCCTTTTTTAATTGATTTTTCCATTAAAAGTTAAGGGTGAGTAAGGGCATTTTTTACTTATAACATTTTTCTCCATAAAATATCCTTTTTAGATTGGATGTCCATTAAAAAATAAGAGTATTTTTTACTTCTTATACAATATGAATTATCCTTCCTGAAATACCCTTATTGGAGTAAAGAGTTTTATTGGATTTAAGGGCTATTATGACTTTTGCTAAAAAAAGAAGAAGAACCAACCCCTAAAATTTAAGTCATCCATGGACTCCAAAACCTACTTCTCTCCAACTCATGTTGCCTCCATTATTCATCAAATTCTAAAGAGAAATTAGCTACAAGGAGAAAGGTATTTTTTTATGAACAGCTCTTGCCTTTTCTTTTAAGTTTTTTTTTTGTAATGATTATAGGGACTCTCTCTACTTTTTGCATGTGTGTAGCTTTGCAACCAACTATATCACACGTGATTTTCAATTGTAAATACGTGAATTTAACAAGAGTTTACTGTCTATTTCAAACACACGCAGATTGATTCGATAGTTTTATGTTTGCTTAAGAATCAAGATCAATCCAGAAAGTAGCAATATATGAAACATCTATTAAGTCAATCATAGTTATATGAAACATCTATTAAGTCAATCATAGTTTCCTGCTTAAGAATCAAGATCAATCCAAAAAGGAGCAATATATGAAACATCTATTAAGTCAATCAGATTAATCTTTTACTGAACTAATGGAATATGCAGCGTATAAAGCTCTAGGAAGTCTGTGAATGCAAGATAAGAACCATTATTTATATAGATATAGTCCATTGAAAGTTTTCGTACGGTCTTAAATGACTAATCTTTTTTTCCCTTACGGTACTCTTTTTAAATTGAATTCGTAGTAAAAGGTTAAAGATGACTAAGGTCAAGTACATCCCGATATGCTGAATACATATCGGGATTCTTTCGCTCTTTTCGATTTTAGACCATCAACCTTTGCACCCGGACGCATAACTCTGAATGGTAACTATCTATATTTTTATACATGTCCTATAGGCGATCTGAAGAGGATTGAGAACGTATCCCCGCACAGCAACTCATCCTCTTAGGCTGTGTTTGGCGCGCGGGATAAGACCCCGGATAGGATAAAAATAATCCTATCCGGCGTTTGGACGTGCACTTTAGTCCCCGGATAAGGTATCCTTGGACTTGTTTTATCCCCCTTGAGTGGGATAAAATAATACCTGGGGGGGGGGGGGGGGTATAAAATTAGTCCAGATCATGTCGGACTAAAATGAATGGGACCCACCCCACTTTTCTTCCTCTTTCCCTTCAACGCCATATATACATATACATCGTATATATACATATACATTGCGGGTGTATATATATATATATATATGTATATATATATATATATATACACACATATATATATATATACTATATATATATATACACCTATATACATATACATATATACACCTATATACATATACATATATACATATATATATATATACGCATATATATATATATACATTATATATATATACACCTATATACATATACATATATACACCTATATACCTATTTATACACCTATATACATATACATATATACACCTATATATACATATATATATATATACACCTATATACCTATATATACACCTATATACACCTATATATATACCTATATACACCTATATACCTATATATATATATATATATAAAGTTATATACCTATATATACACCTATATACCTATATATACACCTATATACACCTATATATATACCTATATACACCTATATACCTATATATACACCTATATACCTGTATATATACATATATAGACCTATATACCTATATATATACATATATATACATATATATACCTATATACATATATACACCTATATATACACCTATATACATATATATATATATATGTATATATATATATATATACACCTATATACCTATATATACACCTATATACCTATATATATACATATATAGACCTATATACCTATATATATACATATATATACCTATATACATATATACACCTATATATATATGTATGTATAAATATATATAGGTATAAATATATATATACACCTATATACCTATATATGTATATACACACACACACATATATATATATATATATATATATATATATACGTATATATATATACCTACGTATATATATATACCTATGTATATATATATATATATATATATATATGTATATAGTATAAATCTATATAGGTATATATATACATATATATATATATACACATATATACATATATATATATATATATACATATATATATACATATATACATATATATATATATATATATATATATATATATATATATATATATATAACTTTGTAAATTGCATATCTGACTTATAATCCGGACTTGGTCCAAACGTTGGATAGGATTTCTTGCTTATCCGGTCTTATCCGACGGTATAGCTTGTCCGGCCTTATCCGCCCTTATCCTGTCCTTATCCTTATCCATATCCTTGTCGCCAAACGCAGCCTTAGCGTTTCTTGCGTTCTGCCTTCTCTTTTCTGTGTCTTCTCATATTGGTTGAGGAAGATCTGAATCAAGAAACCAGAAGTCACCAAGACCATGTTGTCGCAGCTACAAAACTAGCTTAGACTCAACACAACTTAACAGGTCACTTGGAATTTCAGAGAGCAGGCGACGACGTGTCTCTCATGCATTTCGTCGAACAGTTTCCGCGCTTCCTTTACGAGCCTCTTGTCTAGGAAGCTTCTGATGATGTCTTCACTATGAGAGGGGGAAAGAAGGCTGAATTGACACAATATCAACCAGTTAACGTGTCACAGGGACATTACAGTGATTACTGATTACGGACTTCAGACCACCCCACGCACAACTCTGAAAAATCTCTCAGTTGCTCCACTAAACTCACGGCCATCGGCCACCCACACCAATGCACCATCGAGCGCACCGCGGCCACCGACGACAGATCCAGTAGCCGTCATCTCTGCCGTCGACCACAAGACCACCAGCCGGTCGAAGCCATCTCCCACCCATGAACACCACCATGCGAATCCACAGCCCTCACCTACACAACCCCAACAACAAGGCCATCAAGCCAACCCACACACCATCAGGCCAGCTACACTCGAAGCCTAAGCCCGACAAATGGGTATTCCAGGATACCCATAGAAAATAAAAACCTTTAAGTTGCTTGTTACAAGATGTGAAGCATAGTTACAAGAAACATTTTATTGAATGATTAAGTTATTGCTCAGTAAGAAAATACTAAAATAATTAGTTATTCATGCTATCTTTAAGAGTAGAATAATTCAATCTAGAAATTCTTAAAAGTCTTGATTATATATACATTTTAAGAAATCTAAAAAATTTCAATTTAAGATAGTTTCTTTACACTAATATGTTTGTATTCAAAACCTAGAAATATACTTTAGTATTACTATAGCTTTAATATATTAAAATGTTAGTAGTGAGTTTATATATATGTTGAATAATTCAAAGGTTTCAGAAACTCTGTTATAAACAAGTTATTTCTTTAATCAGATTTGATAGAGAAGATATAACAGCTATAGGGTAGGTATTTATAACGTCAATGGAAGTAATTTTGATATGATTTTCAATAACGATGTTTAGATGCAGCAGTACGAAGTTTAGCAGTGATTTTTTAGTGTTTTTATAGATTTTATTTCATTTTTCATTAATAAAAAGTAAAAACAATCCTTATCCATAACTGTCAAAAGCACGGATTCGGTAAAATGGCTAATATTAATTTTTTTTCTTCAAATACCTTATTTAGTTTTCATAAAAATTAGCGGTGATTAGGGGTGCTCTCGACTTTAAAACTTTTTTTTCTTCAATAAATACCCCTTTGAATTAGAAAGTAATTAAACGGTAACAATACTTTTGACTTCTCATAAGATATCGAACTTCTTTCCTTAAAACACCTTCCTAGAATATGTATTTTTGTTAGAGATAAAGTAATTACTACTGCCCACTCTTTGACTGACATTATTGAAAAAAATACTATCAAAATCTATCTTCATTCTTCTCCTAACAATAATTTGGGTTCATAACAAATAAATAATTCTAAGTTACTATTAGATTATTGGAACACCCTTGTATGCTAGCATGTTCTTCACATCATTATTATCATTGTACGTACTATTGTAAACCAAAATATTATATATGCGCAAGATAACTATTCTTCATATGGTTATTATCTTTGTATATATCACTCTTATGGGTGGTAGTATTACTCGAAATCCAATTTATAGAGACTCCAATTTATTTACTAATTTTTTCCAACTTGAAAGGTCTCAAGTTTTCACAGAAAAGTGGTTAAATGGTTAAACTTTGCCCCCCCCTTAAAATATCCTTTCTAAGTTTAAAGAGTTTCTAAAAATTAAGGGTGTTTTGGACTTTTAAAAGGGTGAGGCTAAGTTACGCCCTATTTGAGTGAACTTAATGATTTTGTCACTAAAGATGTTAAAAGTTCACTTATTCATCTTTTAGTAACAAAAGAGTATCAAACGAGTCCGGATTTAGCCTGACCGCATAAAAATGATCTCAAAGGGTTAAACGTGCTAAATATTTTTCTTTAAAAATATATTTTTAAAGAAAAATATTTAGCTAAATTAAACATTTTGTAGACCTTTTTAAAGAAAAATATTTAGCTAAATTTTTGTAGACCTTTTTAAAATTAAAAGGTCTACAAAAATTAAAGTTTTTTTTTACTAATAAAAGGGTGAGGCTAGCTTAAAACATTTTTGGCTAAATTAAACATTTTGTCGATAAAAAAGTTAAAAATTTAGTAATGTATCTTTTAGCGACAAAGGAGTATGAGCTTAAGTTTAAAAGTTTACAAAAATTAAGTGTGATTTTTATTTTTAAAAGGGCAAGGTTCACCAATGCATCATTTAGTGACAAAATAATATAAATTTGACCAAAACAGATTTGGATCCGGCCCCACCGTATAAATATCAGTACAAGAAAAGAGACTTTTTGCGACGAATTTTTCCGTCGCTAAAAGTCCATTTTCCGTAAGTAAAGACTTTTAGCGACGGACTGTCCGTTGCAACAAAGGCCGTTGCTAAAAGATTGGCGACGGAAATTGATAATCCGTTTGTAAAAGAAAAACTTTTACCAACGGAAAATTCCGTCAGTAAAAGTACTTTTTAATTTTTGTAATTTCTGCAAAAAAAATGTAAAAAGGACTTTTAGCGACGGAATTTCCGTCGCAAAAAGTCCATGGTAATTTGAAATTTTTCGTGACATATTTCCGTAGCTAAAAATCATTTATGATTTGTTTAAAATACTTTATGGTGACATAATGTCGTCGCTAAAAGTCCATCAGCAAAAATTGTAAAAAGGTTGTTTTTCAATTTGTTTTATGTTTTAAAATTCCAAACTTGCTTCCTATAATTTAATTCACACAAACAAATAAATCAACTAATCCATGGACAATTAACCGTAACCAATTAATCCATCGACAATTTCATTATTTAAACTGAGTAAGATTTAAGTCACGCACCATATCAATTAACATCCAATACTAACTTTACAAAATATACAAGATCACGTGGTACATATTTCAATGTAAAATTTTAACTTTCATCGGAACAAAAGATACAAAGGGAGCAAAGACCGAAAGAATTACAAGTCCATCAGAAGCTGCTGCAATTGCTGCTATTACTTCACCCATCAAGAAACTTCAAAATCTGAAAGAGAAATGTATGAAATCAAGCAAAACTGCTTCAACAAGAACTAAAAAAATTGCTTCAACCATAACTAAAAGATCACGCTTTCTTGTAAGTAACATAGAGATGTCAAAGGGCCGGGCTTGGGCCGGCCCAGCCCAAGCCCATCGGGCCTGCAGTGGGGCCGGGCCAAGAAGAGTGGAAAACGGGCCGGGCCTGCCGAAGGGAATCCTAGGCCCAATATTTAGGGCCGGGCTTGGGCCGGGCCCGGGCCCTTTTTTTTTCTTCATGTTATTCAATTTTAACACATAACAATTTATATAGAAAAATAATAAATGTGTGCATAGGCCCTCCTCCTTTTATCCGGGCTTGGGACCGGCTGCTTGTAAACAAACAGGCGAAGTTACCTATTTTTTTATATATACGAAAAAATATATATCTTGCTTGTAAAAATTTATTTTATATATATGGAAAAAAAGTATATTTTCTGAAAGAAATTATTCTTAAAACTCTAACAATCAAAATAATAATGTATGTCTATCCAAAATATCAGCAATCAAAGATCAAGAAATCTGCAGCGTCAACCAAAAGGATGAAAAGAGGAAAATAAAAACAAATTACCTAATCATCCGGAAGTACTTCAATATCCGAGTCACTGCTCTTCCTATCATCAATCGGTTTATCTTGCTCGCGGTATTTCGCATCAAGATAATCCTTCCAACATACACATAGCTCGAGCGACTCGGGGTTAAGACGACTCCTCCTGTCATCCAAAACCCTCCCGCTTGCTGAAAATGCCGACTCTGAAGCAACCGTGGAGGCTTGCACTGGCAGTACATCCCGTGCAATTTGGGATAAAGTTTTATACATGTTTTGATTTTGTTTCCAAAAATTTAACAAATTAAAATTAACATGTTCTTGCCTTGATAAATCAGAATAATGATCAGTATTTGAATATACACCAATCTCATTAAAAGAGGAAAAATTATACGAACCTCCCGAATTAGAAGTACCTTCACCTGGTAGTTGTCTTGCTACTAGATGTTCAAAGCCTTGAAGGTATGGCGCATAATACCTCTCAGCAGTGGATGATGATGTAGCTCGGCCGCGCATGTCAGCAGAATTACGATAGAGGTTGAACAAGTCCTCAAACCTCTTGCTCACTTTTGCTGTGAGTAAGGTTGTGTCATCTGCTGTGTAGCACATTAATTTCGATATCTCTTGTATCGAGGCGTTCACGCCATGCAACTTTAACCTAGGATCTAAACAAGTAGCCACAGTAAAAATAGCAGGCAGTTTACTCCAATATTTATTGAACTTTGCATCCATCACTTTTACTATATCCCTAAATGGTCTTATATATCTCCATTTTGTTAACATTGTAGCCATCTTCAGAATTTCTATTAAAGCGAGAGGAGAGGTGGGATAGTACGTACCAGACAATAAATTGGTAGACGTGTAGAATACCTCCAAAAATTCAGCTAGGTATATGGCCATCTGCCATTCCTCTTGAGTTGGCAAGCCGGCTGGGAACTGGGTTAGTAGAAAATGCGTATAGACTTCTCGGTATGCCAGAATGTGTAAAAGCATGTGGTACGTAGAGTTCCACCTGTGGACCACATGTGTAACTGCTCTCCTGCGAGGCATATTATATTGAACACACAACGTTTTAAATTGTTGGGTTCTCGGACTCGAGCTATTAACATACGCTGTCATACCCCTCATTTTGAGAAGAATATCTCCTGCAGCAGCTAAACCATCTTGAACAATTAAATTAATAATGTGGCAAACACAGCGAACATG
Organism: Escallonia rubra; assembly: GCA_033065855.1. Lineage (NCBI taxonomy): Eukaryota > Viridiplantae > Streptophyta > Magnoliopsida > Escalloniales > Escalloniaceae > Escallonia > Escallonia rubra. The sequence continues at coordinate 220,510 of JAVXUO010003148.1, forward strand.
AAATAATTCACCATGAAGTACATGTTGAAGCGTCTCCTTTAAAGCTGCAACAGCAACTTTATTGTTAGAAGCATTATCAAAACTAACACTCATAATCTTATTATGAATTTTAAATGTGGTGCATGCTTTTAATATAAGAGTAGCAATGTTCATTCCATCGTGCGGATAAGGGAAGTGCTCGAAAGCGATGATTCTCTTATGCATAACCCAATCTGCATCAATCTAATGAGCGGTCACACAAGAATAACTAACAAAAGTATAAGGAGATTGCCAAATATCAGAAGTAAGACTAACTTTACCGTCAAATTTATCGAAATAATCGATAAGGCGTGCTTTAGCAGCCTTGTACTGTCGGAGTGCATCGGATCTAGTTGTGTTTCTATGAACCTTTTTGTACAAAGGTTGAACGTATGTGTTCATATATCTAGAGTGCTTAGGATTATCGGCAAAAGAAAAGGCTTGTTCATCACGAATAACAAATTCAGCGAGACCGTCTCTTTGCTCTCGCTGATTATAAACAAATAACTTACCGTCAAAAGATAACTGCGTTTGGGTAGGTTCGACGTGGCCTTGTCGAGGTGCACACTGAGGGTAATGCCTGTTAAGATGTCCATTACCACTACCAGTCAAAAATAATTTAAGACAGTACTTACACCGAGCTTTTCGGATGTCGTCCACCTTAACTACGTCGAAATGATTCCAACACTCGGCTTTCTTCTTTTTCCCCTTTTGGACTTCTGGCACGTTATCGGAGGCATTGCTCGGCCCTTCTTCATCATGACCAGGCATAGGGTTGAGATTATGCCACTGAGTAGTAGCTTCGCCAACCGAGCTACGTCCTTGACTATAATGCGGGGGGTCTTCATCAGGCGTGTATTCAAAATCTGGAATGTTTTGATTGAACTCCCAATTGGCTTGGGTATCTATCATAGAGCCTGTACTCATTCGTCCACGAACGAATGGTTGTGTTGGTGCTTGGATTGGTGTTTCTGATGGTCGTGGCGCTGGCGCTTGTGCTGGTGGTGGTGCTTGCGATGATGATGATGTTTTTCGTGATGACGATGCACGCCTAATTCTCTTAATTATTCCAGACATATTTCACGCTAAACTTTGTAAGAGTAACTAAATACACAAGTATAAGAGTAGTAATAAGAAATAACAATTAAAAGAATGAACGAGTAACAAATATTAGAGAGTTAGTAATTAAAAAAAAAAATTAGCAAGACTAGTGTAGTAATTAGCAAGAGTAGAGAGAAATTAGCAATTAGTAAATAACAAGAATACTATTTAGTAGTAATTAGCAAGAGTAGTAATTGGAGAGGAAAATAGTAGCAAAGCTTGTTGTGAGAGTAAGAAGAGAGTAAGAAGATTGGTGTGAAAAATTAGAGAGAAATGGTGTGAATTTATAGATTTTAGAAACTTCACAAAAGACCAAAATACCCCTACAAACTATCCGTTTATAGTTGTTGGGGCGGGTAAAAGTGTAAAGGAGTGAAAAATATTGGTTAGACTAAAATACCCCCCAAACTAGCCGTTATATAGCTGTTGGGGGGGTAAAAGTGAAATTTTGGAAAAGGGGTGGAAGAAAGGGGGGGAAAAGCTAGAGATTCAAAAAAAAGTGGGGCCAAACCGGGCCAAACCCGGGACAGAATATCAGGGCCGCAGCCCGGGCCAAACCCGGGCCGTGTCGGGCCGGGCCATTTTCACCAGATTTCTCGGCCTGGTCCAGGCCCAGGCCCTCTTTTTTCGGGCCGTTACTGTTCATGCAAGGGGCCGGGCCGGCCCGCGGGCCGCCCGGCCCTAATGACAACTCTAAAGTAACACAAAGGGAGCAAAGACTGATGTGCACTTGATGTATACAAATCATTACAATGTGAAACAGAAGGGAAACCTTGGTTTTAACATCCAACAGAATTTGTACAAACCCCAAGAGCCTGTCCACTAAAGGTATTGCTTTATATGAACATGGCATTCAGCAGCACAAATGAGTCTTACTTTTGATAAGCTAGTGAAACAACTGCAACTAGTTTCAGAGCCCAACTATCTCAAGATGTAATAGCAATGCGCACGTAAAATTCCAAGAATGTAACAATCTATTCACGAGCTTCCAACTTCACATCATTGTATCTCGCTAAGAGTTACAATTTTTAGCAACAACAATGGAGCTTATTCGTTTGCAAGCTGGAGTTGGGGGTATCTTGCTTGAGGTTTTGGTTATGAGAGTTGCTCTATGCATTTTGGAACTTGAGAATCTTGTTATATTTAAGAAGCTGGCGTAATTCACCATCTATTAGTCAGTTTGGTTTACAGTAAATTCTCATATGACAGACAATAACGCCATGATCGTCGCTCAGTAGATTCAAGTGTGATCATCCCATTATATCTATAGAGCTTTAACCTCAAATTGAATAAGACTTGAAAAAGAAATACAAAGAATAAACTGCACCAGGTTTGTATCATAGCAAGAAAACAGGAAAAAACAAACTTCTAATAACCAGTTATCATAAAGCGAACTAATGGTCCTTTAGTTGAGTCTAGAAGTTGGCCCTTCAACAACGAGATATATTTAAGGTCCTTTAGTTGAAATATAAATTCAACATACATAAAATAATACAGTAACTAACACTTTACATTATATATGCGAGGCCTCTACTTCATAATTCACATTATTATGTCAGGCCTCTACCTCATAATTCAACATACATAAAAATGCTTCCTATAATTAACAAAAATGCTTCCTGATAACCAAACAAGCTCCTAAGAATTGGAACCAAGAGTACATTTCAGATTCCCAAATAGCTAAATACAAACATGAATAACTTGAAAAAAAAAACATAAATTTATGCAGGGTGAATGAACCTTATGATATCATTTTATTCAAGCAATTTTGGCACTAAAAACTGACTGGTAAGGACCAAGCAGATGCTCTCCAAAATTGGTTTGTTAAGCATAAACATTTCATTTTGGTGCTGTATCTATTTTCTTATATTAGAGAAATGGATGGAATTAAGAATGAAACAAGCCAAAAAGGCAGAATTTTATTATATGGTCATTCTTTTTTAAAGACATTATCATTTTCTAGAAGAACAGAAATCCACATCTTAATCTATCTTTTCCGGGATAATCTCTCAGCTTGTGGCAATGCAATCAGGAAGATAAAAGTTTAAGAATCCATGTGCTATGTCCTACTTCTACTGCTACTGTCATCCTTCCCCCCATAAAAAACATAAGAGTTTAAGAAATCAGGAAACGAGGGCGAATACATACCCAAATGGCGACAAGACAAAATGGTTGGCCGGTGGAGTCCTGAACATCGTCGTCGGCAGAGGGATGTTGGCCTGTTCCGTGGAGTCTTTGCCGGTCACTCACCTCCGTCGCCAGCAGAGGAGGTGGTGGACGTGGCAGCGGCGCAATAAATGCGTTGTTTGGACTGCATGGGAGTTGGGCGGCAGTAGCGTCGGAGTGGGGCAGCGAGGTGGAGGTGGCGTTGGGTAGGGATGGCGTCAAAAGTGGGCTGCGAAGGTGGGCTGTGGAGGTGAGTGTGGGTGAGAGATCGAGAGACAGATCTAGAGAGAAAGAGAGAGGGACGGGGGAGCGGCGGGGAGAATGAGAAATAAAATAGGTTTCCGTTCTCTTAATGCGGGCAAAAGAAAAGTTCCAAAATGAGACAAATTCAAAAATATCATTTAGCGATGGAGATTCCGTCTGTGATACTCCGTCGCTAAAAGTCCGTAGCTAAAAATCTTTACCGACGGAATTTTCTGTGGGTAAAGATTTTTAGCGACGGACTTTTACTGACGGACAAATCCGTCGTCGGTAAAGGCCACTTTTAGCGACGAAAATACTTCTGTCGCTAAAAGTCCGTCGTTAAAAACTGTTTTTCTTGAATTGTATGATCATAAGGGGTTAATTGGCTATATATTTCTCTTTGAAAAAACTCTTCTTAATTTTTTATTACTTAAGATGCCCTTTTATATACGTTTGATTTTGTTTTTAAGTTACTTGTGTTTTTTTACTTTCAGCATAATATCAAGCCTCTTTCCTAAAATACTCTTTTTGAGTTTTAGAGCTTTATAAAACTAAAGGTATTTTTTGAATTTGATAACAATGCCCAGTTTGAATTTTTTTTTCAGTTTGTTAAAGGTAAGGATGCTTTTTTTTTACTTTTAGTTAAAAATATGCACAAGAAAATATTTAATTCATATCTATATTAAGAAGTTTCAACATTTTTTATTATAGGGATTTAAAAAAAAACACTTGCAGACAACCGAGTTACACAAGCTTTAAAGACAATTTAACAACTTGCATTGAATCAATTTACCCTAAGGTTGAGATTGTAAATGATCTTTAAGAACTTATTTTTTATTAGTTCAATACTTAGTAAGCTAAAATTGATAAATTAATATAAAATTTACAGGTGCAATAACTTTACTCGATGACATAAACTTAAGGATATACTAGCACTCATCTACATTGGAAATAACTTCGATTCCATAAAAAGCAATGTTTATGTGATCATCTAGACTATGTTATTACGATTTCTTTTTGCACTCATTTATATATTTAAGATGTTAAAACTTAAACATTTGCGATAATTAGTTGCAACATTATTGGCTAAATTTAAACATTTTGTGACTAATGATGTTAAAACTTCAGTAATGAATCTTTTCATGATAAGAAAGTATGAATTTAACTAAAATGCTCCTCGCCTTAGAATAAAGAAAAGGGGAAAAAAAAAAAGAACATGTCAAAATTTAACATTAAAACTTGCCTATATCAAAATTGACAAAAACAATGCTTACTTTCTACTACGCCTTAGAGAACCATTTTTATGTTCAAGTATTGTCATGTTCATTTTTAATCCTTTTTTAAGGTGGACGGACTGTTGCATCTATAAACTTTTGCATGTGATTGTAAACTTAAATATATCGACATTGAACCATATTGACTTTTTAGATGAGTAAGTGTAGTATAACCATACAAATGATATGTGCTAAAAATGAAAATCTTGTGGCAAATATATGTTGAATTGCATGCACAAGAAAACTAGTTGCCTAATATATACTATTAAGATTAACAAGGTCATGCTAGGTTAAAACAAAAGAAAGTTTTAGAGTACACTATCAAGAGAACTTTAGCTAGGGTGTATTTGATAATGTAATTAGGCACTTAAAACTTAAAGTTTTCAATGCTTTTCAATTAAGTGTGTTTGATAACGCTAAACCTTAATTCCTACAAAAAATAGACTAAACTTTTAAGTCAGGGTGGACTTACTTAATATTAATCACTTAATTTTAAGTGAGATGGTTAAAAGTTATTTAACATATTTTTACATAAAAAAATAATTACCACCAGGATGCCGCCTTAATAAATTTGATGGCAGTACCGCCTTCACCACAATACAACCACCACCACAACCATTATTTCTTTTGCTATCACAACCACAATTGCCACGACCTAGCCACTATCACCACCACCACCGACACCATTGCAAGGACACCACCACCTCCACGATACCGTCACTGTTGTCGCCACATCAAGTTTCGCTAAAATCATCTAAAGATCCACCGCATTACAAGGACTGCCATGACCGCCAAGGCACCGCCTATTGCTATCATCAAAATTACAAACACCACGTCTTCACGCACCATTACCGCCACCATTGACACATTTTTACCGCCGCGCGCCGCCACTACCACTACTATTCCATCGTCACTGCCATCATCACCACCACCGACACGATTTTAGCACCCCAAGAAAAGTTATAAATTACATAAACAAATACATAATTTTGGTAAAATTGATAAATTTGTAAATAAACAATTTTCAAACATCTGCTTTTGGTTTTTGGTTTACCAAACATGTTAACTTATTTTTCAGTAAAAATTCAGTCACTTAAAGTTTTCAGTTTTACGAATTCAGTGCTTAACTTTTTCAGCACTTAAATTTCAGTTTTATCAAACAACCTCTTACACTATAAACTATTTTTATAGAAAGAAAGGGGGAAAAAGAAATAAAACTAAGATTAAGCGTAACTTTAGATAAATTGTACTTGGAATTTTAAACTTAAGACAGAAAAATTGAAAGAAAACTTCCTCCATACTTCGATTTTCAAATAATAGATACTAAACAATTTTAATGGGACTAGATCATAACCCAAAGAAATTAAAATTGAAGGACTATTTTGACCCCAAAGACCATTACTACAAGAAATGACTCTACAAAATAAGATGAATAATAAATGATACTGAAAGCCTTAAATGATGATATTTTGAAGTTTGATGGAAATGTTTACTGAAAAAAGGGTTAAAACTTTAAAAGAAAACGGTAAAACAATTAGGAAGATCCTTTGAAGTTATGGCTACTACATTTGTTACCTAAGTAATTGAGTTTCTATATGTGCTTTGCTAGGTCTCTTGAATTCATTTGATACTTGATTTTAAAAACACAACATTTAACTCCTAAGTCATTGGGTTCTACAAACATTGTACACATATATTAGTCATAACTACTTACCATCAAAACTTTACCTTTTCATTTTGGGCTACAAGTTTTGAACTTTTGTTAATATCACTTAATTATAATTCAAACTTCTTCTCAGTTCCTAACTTGTATCTCACACTTTCTAGACTTAAATGCATGCAATAGAATTAAAGTACAATAGATTGGATAACTCCAGTATAAACACTTTATATTATATTTTATGTTCGTCAAATTTTTTTAGAAAACTTTCTTTACCTCTATTACTGTAACGCCAAACTTAGAGTGTTCGGCGAGAATTAAATATTTGTAAAAGATGTTTGAAACTTATTACAGCAACATGTAGTATAGAATAATATTCTTTTTTGTGGCAACTTGATGTGATAAAAGAAACATGTATGATAATCAAATAGTAACAAATTTTGTTGGTAATTCGCATTCTAAAGTAAGACATGTTTTCTACAATGAAGTTTTCATATTTTGAGTCTTTAATTAGCAATTCATAATTGATTCAGTTATAATGGTTTAGTTAGAGTAATCGTACTTATCAAGCTTAATTGTACTTTTCACTAAGATTTAGAACATTTTAATTGCGAATCACTATTTAACGTGCAAAGCACGTGATCCTTACTAGTTTGAAGAATTGTGGCCTTTGACGCTCATGGAATTTTTAACAAGGGTCTTTTAGTGTTTATGTTGATTTTTATAATGGTTCCGTTGGGTTGTTTATTGACAAAAGAGATTGCGGATTGACTTTGATTCGTTGGCTGTTTAGCTTGGGTGGTTCTATGGTGATGTAAATGATGCATGGTGTTGCGGCATCAAGTGCATTCCTATTACTGTGGACCTAAAGGGTTAACAATGGAAGCGTAATGTACATGAGAAGGAATGCTAGAGATTAACCCGAAATACAATGGAAAGCTTTGTCATATTTCACAATGTTATTTGTTTAATTTCCACCTGAGAGAAAGATGATCTGCATCTCATTCATGATTGATTAAGTAGAGATGTAAACTGAATTCCGGCCGCGTCAGGGAAATCCTCAAAATGTTTACACGATTAAGATTGATACATGTACTTTAGACCAAGGCGATAGTCTAGTGATAAAAGTCATTTCTTTTCTCGTGCAAATACGTATATCGAGTCTCATGAGGGTAGATAACTAGACTGCGGGTTTTGCAAAACAAATAAGCAGTGCAAGGAATTGTCTGATTTTTAGGTTACACTATGCTTTCACTAAAGCAATATATTAGCATTTGCATCAGGCATAATTAACTTTAACTATTGCAAATATAACCAAATGCTAGCAACAAACGTTTTCGAATTCAAAAGTAAGGGGTCTTAAGTTTCATGTCATTGCTTCATACGGGGATGTTCATCAAAGTGCATGCGCGCATAATGCAGAAGGCAAAAAGTGAACCTCTACGGTAAAGGCTCTAGTAGAGAAGAACTTATTAGGTCATCCATTCACATGTATAACTCATTCTTGACCAATATGACCTAACACATTTACTCTTACATCAAGTAAATCAAATAAACTGCCCTGTGCTCCAGAATAATCTGCTTGCACATTGCTTCTTTTCCATTATACAGCAGTCTCCATTCTGGGTTGTTCCTTGCATTTTCTCCGTCACATTTCCTCTGTCACATCTCTTATATGCTTCATCTCTTCATTCTAACTTTCTTCTGATCTTGGCTAGTCTTCTAGTTCCAGCTATCTTCACTTTAGGCTCCCTATAAGTTCATTCTACCTCAGCAAAGCAAAACAAAGCTGGAAACTTTTTCAACTTGTTTTTATTCTCAAGTATCTGGTCCATTTGAAGGATTTAATGAACATGAGCACTTAGAAAGCGGAAGTACAAGATACACACAAGACTTACTGGTTGGATATTATGTGGGAGATAATGGGAGGAGAGAATTTGGGACCTAAAGGGTAAACTTGTACTTTGCTCCATTTTGCTTGCTTTTCGTACTATACAAATAGTCGTGAATATGTTGACTTTTCGTAAATGGTTTGGATAATCATAAATGACGCAAATTTAGTGTGCTTTGATGGAGGTAAAAGTCCCCTTTTTCAATGATAAAGAGAGTCCCTGCTTCGATTATAAAGAGAGAGTCGATGTGAGTTATTCGGGAAACTTGTTTTGACATGAAAATTGAAGCATAACCACCAACGAGACCTGGGCTTAAGAGAGTAGGCTCTGAACCATCGACGTGATTCAAAAATTGATATAAATATCAACCGAATACGTTAGAGGTTCCCTCAGCGATCCCCAACCAAACTATCTTGGCCTAAGGTGTTCATTGCCCACTCTGTACAATGAAGTACCTAGGACTATGACTCTTTTTACTAGGTTTCAATTGGTATTGTATGTAGAAGAATAAAGGATGATATGCACAAACGTGATGCCTACTAGTATTATTATCTCAAGAGAATAATTGTTGTAAATATAGATTTCGCGATTCATTCAGGAGCCTGAACCTCGGGTTACTCATGCACACAAAAACTGAACTAAATCTCAAGCAACAACGAAATTCAAGAAAACATTGTGAATCGACGATTCTAAGCTGATTCAAAAGTTTGAAACTATCACCGCCAAGTAGAACTAACATCTATACACAATCGTTTTCCTCTCAAAACCTAGTTGTCAACAAGTTTAGTTATTAGGGTGTGTCGGTCCATGAATGGATCAATATGGGAAAAACTCATTAAATTATTCTTTTGATGCTTTCACCGAATTGACAAAGCTAAGAAAAAAAAAAAGCAGCAATTCCCTGGTTGCCAAACTCAGAAGTTTTCAAGAATATACTCTGTTGACTAGAGTATGGATAAGAAATTGACCTAAACTCCTTCATTGTAAGAGACTACATCTTCTAATTGAGACATAACATGTAGGATAAACCCCGCTCTTACTTAGAATATTTGTGAGAATGGAAGTAAATCCAATTACCATGCACGAAATGATCGAGCTAAACTAAAAAACTAGATCCAGTAGATACAACTTTGAGATACTCTTTCATACTCGGATAATTTATAATTACTGGCCTCGAGAATTTAGCTAACGTGGAGGAAAAGTGTGTCAATAAGATGGGAGGATGAAATGGAGGTGCATGTTGAGATGTAATGTATTGTCATTTGTTTGTTTTAGGTAGTTTTGTTAACCATGGTTGTGTCTTTGTGTCATTAGTGACTCGAATTAGTCTGTGTCATGCATGGAGGTCGCTTGTTAGCTTACTACTAGTGCAAGGGTGAGGCTTTAGCATGTGTGGTTTGCTGAAATCAAAGTGTGAGTGTGTAAGAATTACAGCAGTGTTCTAGAGAAAATAACTTGGATTACTCCCCCTGTTTTTGCCCCTGAAATGCAGATATGTTTTGCCTCTATAATATTTTTTGCTTAAGTGTTATCAAGCTAAACTTAGCTCTAGAACAAGCCAACATTTTCTGATACCAGAGCCTGGTTCATAGAAGCAGATGGGGTGCAACGAATCGAAGCCGAAATCAGCCATTATGAAGAGATATACACATGGCAAATACAACCAGGTCAAAACCCGGTTTTGTACCTGAGTTCGATGGTGAAAATTATGATTTTTTGTATGTGAAAATGAAGACCATTTTCAGATATATATACCGAACGGTCCGAACCCAAATCAGTAAGAGTTTAGCAACTGGTCAAAAGAAGCAATTAGAGGAAGTTAAACAAAGAGATGTAAATGCACTTTATACAATCCAGAAGGGTTGGCCAAATTCATTTTTCCAAGAATCATTAGAGCTACAAAAGCAAAGAAGTCTTGGGATATTCTTGAAGATGAGTACCATGGAGGTGCCAAGGTAAGAGCTATAAATCTTCAACTCTTAGAAAAGATCTTGAAAATATGAAAATGAAACGTTGAGTGAGTTTTCTACAAGATTTTTGGATTCAATTAATCAAATGAAGACTCGTGGTGAAGAAATTAGTGACAGAAGAATGGTTGAAAAAGTTTTGATTTGTTTGCCGGAAAGATTTGACCCCTAAAGTTGTTATTGTTGAAGAAACAAGAGATATTGAGAAGTTGAGTGTTCAAAATTTAATAGCCTCATTGAAATTTTACGAGCAAAGGTTGTTATGTCACTCCGAAAAGGTAATTGAGAGTGCTTTTTCAATCTAAGCTCAATGCGAGTTCCACAACGAATTAAAGAACTTTTCAAATCAAGAACAAGGAAGAACTAATCAAACCCCAAGAAGTTCCTTTCGAGGAGGATTTACAAGAGGAAGAGGAAGAAATGGAAACGAAAGAGGAGGATTTGGAAAAGCAAGAGGAAGAGGCATAAATCATTTTGATAGAAATGGTTATGGTGAAGGTAGTTTAAGGAAGTGTCACATTTGTTAAAAAGACAATCAACTGGCAAAAGACCGTTGGTTCAAAAGAAAATCAAGATATCACAATTATGGTGGCTTGGAGCATGTAAAAAAGGATTGTAGAGTAACAAATAATCAGCAACAAAGTGTGCCGAAGAAAGACAGATGATGAAGAGAACTTGTTTTATGCTTGTCACGGCATTATGGAGCATAAAAATGACGTTTAGTTTTTGGACAATGGTTGTGGTAATCATATGGCAGCAGATAAGAATCCTTTCTTGGATATGGACATCACTTTTAAGTCCCACGTGAAGCTAGGAAAGTGGTCATTTAGTTGAAGCAAAAGGCAAAGGAACAATTAGCATTCGAACTAATTAAGGTAGCAGAATTATTAAGGATGTCTACTTGTTCCAGAGCTTGATCAAAATATGTTGAGTGTTGGACAGCTTTTGGAGCATGGTTACAAGCTTGATTTTGTTGGAGATGGATGCATCATTAATGATAGTGGGAAGCCGAGAAAGGTTGTGAAAAAAATAAAAAAAGCAGAGTAATAGAAGTTTCCCATTTACCTTGAAGTACATGAAAATTGTTGTTTCGAAGGTGGAAATCAAAAGATGAGTCATGCTTATGCCATAGACGATTTGGGCACTTGAATTTTCAAAGACTCAAGTTGTTGTCTCAAAAGGGAATGGTGCAAGATTTGTCTACCATTGAAGACAAGCATGATATATGTGAAGGATGTGTTCTCAGAAAGCATCATCGCCAACTTTCCCAAAAGAGGCGGCATGGAGGGCTATGAAGAAATTGGAGTTGATGCATACGGATGTCTGTGGACCTATGCGCACTCCCTCTCATTCCCAAAAAAGGTAACTTTATCTTGTTTATTGATGATTATACTCGCATGACGTGAATTTATTTCATGAGACAAAAAATTGAAATTTTGGCATTTTTAAGAAATTCAAATTTCTTGTTGAAAAACAAAGTGGTTGCTTTATAAAGAAAATGAAAAGTAGAAGAGGAAACGAGTAAAACTTTAGTGAGTTTGACAAATTATAGCATGATGTGCTCCAGATCACTGGTATGTAACGAAGTAAGAGAGACATGAAATGCTATATTCACTGAGACCTCTAAAGTCCTCAAGTTGTGGCACATCAGCCGTACGACGGCCTTCTTTATCAAGAACAAGAATGCGGTATTGGTTATTACACACATCATTTTTGCAATCTCGCGGTGCTAGTTGCCTTGCCTGCGTGATACCTTGTGGCAGTTAGCTGCTACCACGAGATATATTTTGATGTGCAGGACATAATAATCCAAGCCAAGGATCCAGCGCACCGTGTGGTCGCTAGTGAACCCTCCTCAGTTTCCTTATCGAAAGAGCTAAAGTTTTGCATGTAATTACGTAATTGCACCAACTACATTACACTATTACTGTATTTTGCAACATGCTATCTTCCAAGATATTTTCCTTTCCCCGCATTAAAATTTGGTGGCAAAAGGAATGAACCACCAGAGGCAGAGAGAGCCATGCCCACAGTTTCCCAACTCTGCATGGTACTAATACCACTGTGCTGTCACTTCTTCCGCTAGTTGTTGACATTCCCTCGAAGTTGTAAATTCTTTGAAGAGACAGCGACTATGGCGGGATCTTTTGAATTTTTACCCCCCAGTTTCCGTCCCATCGCTTCCCTTCCCATCCCATCTCCACTGTTGTATCCCCTCCCCCCTCCCTACCCAAACCACAAAACCCTTAAACCCTCTTTGGATCTTGATCCTCTCTTAAGTTTAGAAGTCATCCTTTTGCTGAAACCATGAAGATGAAGAAGGCTTCTGGTCCCGACGGTGTCGTAGTGGCCAATATTGGGCCGAAACGGCGTCGTCCCTGCCAGAACCCGACGGATGATGAGATAGGCCATGATGATCGGGTAGATTTTGAAGAAAGCCCCACGCAAACCGTTGTCGAAAGGAAGAAGAAGAAGAATCGTCGTGGCTGGCCAAAGGGCCGTCCCAGAAAGATGGACACTAACGAAGAGACTGGAAAAGTTGCTGATCAAAGCAAACAAGAGTCTCTTGGGAAGAGGGGTCGTAAAAAGGGGGATAATGTGCCAGAAAGTGGTGATTTGGAAGGTCAAAGCCAGGGGGAAGATAGAATACAAGGTGGGAAAGGGAAAGAAAACGTTGGAGGTGTGACGACGCAGAGTAATGGTAAGAAGCAAGACGATTGTTGCGACAGGCGTTACCCCCTTCGCGAAAGGAAGTCAGCATCAAACCCTAGTGATGCCAAAATAGGGTTTGGCGGGAAGAAGAAGAAGAAGGAGGGTGAGAAGGCTGAAGCAAAGCCCAAGGGTGGACATGCCAAAGATGATAATGTAACATTTTGGATTTTTTTTTTTTTTCTTTTTTGAACTTCGCTCAATTGCTTGTTTTACTGAATTGTTGTGTGACTAATTATAATTTTTCTGTTTTGGTAGGGGGTATGGTTGTCGAATATGTGTCACCAGTGCCAGAGAAATGATAAAGGAAGAGTGGTTCGGTGCATGAATTGCAAAAGCAAGCGATACTGCGTCCCCTGCATGACCAGATGGTACGGTGGAGTTGCACTCATGTTTAAGTTCCTTCCTACAGGCCAGAACATAAATTGAACGTGTAAATGTTGACTTCGTTTCTTGTTTTTATCCTAGTTTGAGTTGTCAAACTGCACTTATTTAAGTTGTAATTGTTACTTACTATTATTAGAGTTTAATTTGATGCTAAGATGATGGAATTCTATCACTAACTAAAAGTCAAAGGGACAAGAATATGAAACCGATGGAGTACTTTCTTTCCTGTTAGTTAATTTGGAACTTTTGAATTGTAGTTGGAGTTATGCATGTGATAGTGCCAATAACATTTTGATTGTAAACCAGAAATCTTGCTTCTCGTTAGGATTGATGTCAAATTGATGAACTATTGTAGGAACTGGATTTGCTTCAGTATGTTGCTTGTTACTTCGGTTTTCGCATGTTAATTTGCCGTTATTGTTACCAACTACCATAGCGTCAAACTGATGAATTAACACTGTTCTGTGAAGCTCAATAGTAAAAAAGAAAAAGTAAAGATGATGTGTATACGTTTGAGTAAAATATTGGTTTTGACTTTAGGCCTACAATGTATGTTGCAACTTGCAAAAGTTTATTAGAAAGCAATTTCATGTATTTAACATTTTGTCTTAACACTTCAATTGTATGGCTTTCATATGATGCAATCATAAACGTTTCTCTTCCTTCCACTTGCAGTTATTGTCAATGTCATTGTCGTTATGTGTATGATTTAGGTACCCTGAGATGTCAGAGAAGGATTTTGCTGAAGCTTGCCCTGTTTGTTGCAATAAGTGCAACTGCAAATCATGCCTGCGAGATTTACCACTTAAAGTCAGTCTAATCAGCTCCTCGCACTGTGTCATTACCGGTCTTTTCCCATCCTATCTTGTGTTCTGCAGAGCTTTGATATCATCTTGATTGTTTACTGTAGAAAATGCTAAAATTGGAATTCAGCAATGAAGAAAAAGTATCCTACTCTAAGTACATCTTACAAGAACTTCTTCCTCTCCTTAAGCGGTTGAATGAGGAGCAAACAATGGAGAGGGAGATTGAGGCTAAGATTCAAGGTAATTTATTCAGTTTCTTCGAAAGTGACCTTTTTCGCTTTGCTTGGGATGAAACTCTTGTTTGTCGCAAGCATTTGTCATGGTTATGATGGAAATGCTATTGCACAACATAAATAGCAATGCTCAAGAAGGTAAAAATGTATGATATGTATTACTAAAAGTTGTGAATCCATATAAAAGATGCTTCTTGGGTTTATGCTTCTTGGATTTATGAATGCGACTGCAAGAGAATGCTTCTCCACCCCCGCCTCAATCAGTCGAAAGGGAAAATAAAAATTTATTTTTACTTTAACGATTTTCTTATATAAGAAGCAGAGGAAAGTACATTCAGCCACAGTGTCCTGAAATTTCCCAACTGTGTTTGTTGGGACAGGGTTGACACATTTGGAGGTGAAAGTAAATAAATCAGACTGCGAACAGGATGATCGTGTTTATTGGTAGGTTTGACATAGAAACCTATCTGCTTTGTTTAATTGCATTTAAAGGTCTTCTGAAGTATGGCCTCTTGCCTCGTCATGATTTTTTCTAGTTCATTGAAGGCTCAATAACATGTTTTGTGCAGTGACAACTGCAAAACCTCTATATTTGACTTCCATAGGAGTTGTCCACACTGTTCTTACGATCTTTGCCTTATATGTTGCCTGGAGCTGCGCAATGACCATTTGAAGGGAGGGGAAGAGGAAGTAATCATGCATTTCGCTGACAAGGGGAAAGATTACATGCATGGTACTGTCATTGATATGGAGACCCGTCGCAGGAATATGCCAAGGAATAAGCCTGCTGAAATTAGTGATGGATGTCCTTGCAAGTCAGCAGCTGAATGGAAATCCCATGAAAATGGTAGCATTCCGTGCCCCCCTGAGAGTATGGGTGGCTGTGGCCAAGGCATATTAGAACTCAAGCATGTCCTAGGAGAATACTGGGTTTCAGAGTTGTTAGTGAAAGCGGAAAAGATAGCGAAGGAGTACAAACTTCAAGATGTACCTAAACGTCCTAAAGAAAAATGCTCCTGTTTCAGTAAGGTGCATAGGATAAAAATTGGCAAGAACAAATTACGGAAAGCTGCTTCTCGAGAGGATTCTAATGACAACCATTTGTTCTGTCCAAGTGCATGCAAAATTAAATCTGAGGATTTTAAGCATTTTCAGTGGCATTGGTTCAAAGGTGAGCCAGTTATTGTGAGTGATGTGCTAGAGACTACATCTGGTTTGAGCTGGGAACCTATGGTTATGTGGCGAGCGTTCCGTCAGATTGCAAATACCAACCATCCCCAACTTTTGGATGTCACCGCTTTGAACTGTTTGGATTTTTGTGAGGTCAGTTAGTTTCCTCTCCTGCTTCTCTTCTGGTTCGAAGATTTTTTTTATATATATATAAATTTTAAAGGATGTCTTGTACGGCTTTTTAATAGAGAACCTAGGATACTGGAATACTGATGCTATCAAATGCTTGTCGCATATATCTTCAGGTTCCGACAATTTTCTTCTGCAATTTACATAAAAATTAATTGATCAAATTGTAAAATCTTTATCCACTTGTTGCGGCATGTTTAATGATGTGATATTGTGATGACATATTTTATCAAGATTGCTATTTGATACACTACTAAATCCATATCTATCCTTGTCCTGTCATTGATTTGGGTTTTGTGATTCGGTTATAACTGCTTCTATATGCTTCAAGTCGCAACTGAGGCGCGATTTGTTTGTTTAACACTCTCAAACCATGTAGCTTCGCTGCAGTTCCTTGAAGAGCTGTGGTCTAACCTTTCTATATTTTTAAGGAGGCTGTACTTTTCTTGTTCATATAGATATACACTTCACTTTATTGTCCAATTGCATGGGTGGGTCACATCCAATTGCTTCTGATTGAGTGGCAATTTGAAAAGAACATGAGCTTAGGGATATGGCATGCATGGAGTAGCGCACTTTTTTATAGTTTGAGACTCAGGCACACAGCCTATTGATTTTATCTTATGACAAAGTACCTCATTGGATTCACAATGCCTGATTTTTTTGGAGGAACACAGAATGGGAAATAGAAACTACACATTCGCTTAAATCTGGAGGGGTTATCCAGAACTTGAGATTATCAACTTAAATCTCAAGGCGCTTCCCTTGAGCTTTGGCTTTTTTTTTTGCAAGGACCGAAAGCCAGCCTTAATATTTTTCACTTATTAAACGGAGGCATCAATTAATCTGAGTATCTGCATCCTTGTTCATTTTTTTCCTATCTCTTCCATATTAATGTGATGCTCGTTGCTACTCACAGCTTCAAATGCTACAGGACACTTTCCTTCAAAAGCAGCAGAAAAGCAAGACTGCCACTTGTTTTAAAAACAAAGTACCTCTCCCACTGTTTAGGTGCAGGATAGTTGCAGATTATTTAAGCAATTTTTGTAAATCCTTTTTACAGTTCAATTTTTACCTTTGTTTGGATAAATTATGCTTGTCTACGTATTTAAGTTCCTGTTCTTCATGACCACCTTTTATTTTTGAAGACACATTCATCAATTGATACGAAAGATATACCAGCCACACTATCCATCAATTTATATGAAAGATTTCGCAGCCGTTCTTGGAATTCACCCCTCATTTCAAGATGTTATTCTATTCTTGAAATTTGTATGAAAGTAAACACGCTGCTTCATAATTTTTGAAATGGTATTCAACCACATTGTTTGTTCTTGTAAAGATGACACCCAAAGAATATCTTCAACCTATTTTAACTTTGCATCTTTTGGAGAACATGATATCCATATTTTGAAACTGTACAAATGCTATCAGAAAATTGCTCTCCTTGATTATACAAGGAAGTAAGGAACAAAAGAAGTAGGGCTATTCTAGTGGTTTAAATTATTTCCGGAAATGCTTTGATTGTTCAAATTGGTGGCTTTGAGTGTGATTATGGGTGCATCTTGGTGGATGCGCAAATTTTTTAAGTCTAAAGACTTAAGAGTGAAAAAATTGAGAGAGAAGATGAAAGGAAGAATCTGAACCAGAGTTTGTCCTAGAACCCATAGGCATCACAGTTGGAGAATATCAGTGAAACATTCACATGAAAGGCATGCTGCTAGAAACTTCTCCTAGTAACTTGATCTCTTTGGAGTATAGTCAGATGGCTGTGGTGACAATTCTGCTTTTGGATAAAAAATAACTTGTGTAGAGTACTTAAACTTACTTACTTGAGCTAACATAGCAAGACCCATGGTTACTTCTTTTCCAATGTCTGGCGGAACTCGAATGTAAATCACAAGCAGGCCCCGAACTTCTATCACATGTAAAACTGAGACTTAAGTGTCCTATGGCCTGTCTTCCACTCTGAACACTTGGTTGCATCACCCTCCTTCATCACGAAGTCTGATGGAACCTATATTTTTTTCTCTCTTACTTGTGTTCCACCACAAAGCTTCCATGATAAGGTCAGGTTGCTCGTTTATTTGTTGGCTGATGTATCTTATAGGCTGTTTATTTTAATTTATTGAAGTTTCTATTTCTATTCCGATGATTATTTATCTCTTTGTTATTTGGTATAAGCTGTGTAGGTTTATGCTTGCGAATTTTAATCCACAGTTTTTTTTAGGGGCGTTCCGGAATAAGTTGATTTTTTTCTCCTGATGACATGCAGGTAGATATTAACGTGCACCAGTTTTTCAAAGGGTATTCGAAGGTTCAGGTTGATGCTTATGGTTGGCCTCAGATGTTGAAGTTGAAAGACTGGCCTCCTTCTAGCTTATTTGAGGAGCACTTACCACGTCATGAAGCTGAGTTTATCAGTTGCCTGCCCTTCAAAGAATATACACATCCTCGTCAGGGCTACCTAAATCTAGCTGTTAAGTTACCTACTAAGAGTTTGAAGCCTGACATGGGTCCAAAGACCTATATTGCCTATGGAATTGCACAGGAGCTGGGTCGTGGAGACTCTGTGACTAAGCTTCACTGCGACATGTCTGATGCGGTAATGGTTAATTTCTTTGTAACACACACTTTAGTTATGACCATTGGTGTAATTCATGTGGCTGATACTGGTGGGTCGTCTCACTTGCATGCTAAATGAGCATACATGCAAAATGAGTTCGTTTTGCCGTTGAATTTAGTGAACCCAAGTGTAAACATTCTCTCCCTTTATGTCTAGGATATATGTTCATTCACAATAGATCACACAGATTAACTTCAAGTTTGGTGTCTCTTCTAGATATTAGATCAAGATTTATATGATGTTTATGGATCTTTGATGCATCCTGTTTCTATAATGTATCTATTGTTAAATTTCACCGTCAAGGATTATTTCCTGGTAATCTATATTTTTGAGCAGAAACTGACAAGAAGAATATATATGTTAGTGCTAATGGCAATGCTTGTAAGCTCTGTACATCTGTGTCACAGCAACTTAATGTGAATACACTGAAGAGTGCACACACGTAGATTGTGACGGTGGAAATGAAAAGTTCTAGTCCTCACAGTAACAATACAGCTTCACATTTTCCAGGTTTTCTTTTACAGAGGCACAAATCTTAGATTTGGTGCAATTAATATACAAGCTTATCTGTAACAGGTGAATGTCTTGACGCATACAGAAGCAGTGACCCTTAATCCTGAACAGATTTGCAGAATAGAGGAGTTGAAAAAACTGCAAATTGCCCAGGATCAAATGGAATTTATGAAAAATGGTCCGAGTATTATTAATGCCCGTAAAGATGACAATGTGATTTCAGGGTCAGACAATAGGAAGGAAACTGGAGGGGGTTGTGGTCCTGCAACTTCAGGGGACAGTTTAAAGGGGTTTGGAAATCCTGAGGGGGGTGCTCTTTGGGACATTTTTCGGAGGCAAGATGCTCCTAAATTGCAGGAATATCTTAAGAAACACTTCAGGGAATTCAGGCACATCAATTGTTCGCCAATTCAGCAGGTAATAGAGGCTGTTCTGTTAATACTTGTGTGTTACACATGAGGGTCGAGTGTTAGAACACTGGATCACTCTGAAATGGTGCCATGTGCAAACTTTTCTCATGCTTTTTCATTGTGCTTTGTACTTGGAATTGGTTACAATTCTTATATAGTCTACAGTATTATCTGGTGGTTTGATCTCGACATTTTGCTCACATTTTACTGCTTACTGCTTGTGATATTCTTTACAGCTGAACAACAAAGGTATCCGTGCTGTTCCTTACATGTTTTTAGATGCATGAACTAGTCTGGACACTGAGAAATTGAACTCTAATATTTCATCTTCGTAGCATTCATGGTTTACAAAGAGCATGAGTCTCGGTGCACGTGTATAGAGAACAAGGATACCAAGCCGCATATGCTGGGCTTCAGAAACAAGGATACCAACCCTGATGTGCAAACTTGTGTTCGAAACAGGATAAGGGAGAAGCACTTGTGACTGATACATGCTTCTTTAGAATTCAGACATGTTAGATAATATGAGCATACAATGCAAATAATTTGTGATGGCTTGAATAAAGCTAGTATTCTGACAGAGCAAGCAATAGAGAGGATATCAGAAATTTGTTAATCAGAAGTACATCGTCATTGTTTGATAGGAATATTGACTTCTTAAGAGGAGAGACAAATAACAAGTAGTTAGGATATGACTGCTAACCAGGATGACTTGAGGAAAAAATGCATAGATTTTATCGTGTAAAGAAACCTAATAATACACACAGAATCATCTTCAATCTCCTGTTTCATCATTCTGTTGATTGTACAGGTAGTTCACCCGATACATGACCAAACCTTTTACTTGACTGTCGAGCATAAAAAGAGGCTCAAGGATGAGTATGGTTAGTTATTTTATATTTGTTTTTCGTATTTCGAGTTACCAGTTCCTTTAAATATTCACTGATCATCGGATGCATTCCTGTGTTCAGGCATCGAACCATGGACTTTTGTGCAAAATTTGGGAGATGCGGTCTTTATACCTGCTGGCTGTCCTCATCAAGTTAGAAACTTAAAGGTGAAGTGTTTGTTCTAATCTTCGCTCGTGTTTCATTTAAGAGTAAGTTCTTGGTTGTTGCTGCTGATAATTGTTCTGTAAGAAAAATTATTTTTGTTAAAGCACTATTAATGCTCACGCTTTTCCAAGCTTAGTGCAATGCTTAAACTTTTGCTCTATAGTGAATTACTGCTAATTCTCAGGCTTAAGACCTTGATGTGTTTTGTGGAATGAATCCTATTCAAAATTTCACCCTATAACGTTCCACTTTTGTTTCTTTTTCAGTCATGTATAAAGGTTGCGCTTGACTTTGTTTCTCCTGAAAATGTTCGCGAGTGCATCCGTTTAGCTGAGGAGTTTCGGGTTCTTCCCCAGAATCACAGTGCGAAGGAAGACAAGTTGGAGGTATCCCATCTAATTTCTTTTATAGGGTCTTTACCCATGACATTGAAGCAGTATACAAGCTAAGCTCCCTCATTCACCTCACGAGCTAGAATCTGTGGTAGACACTCTTCAGTTACTAGTTTACGGTTTCATGTTTTTTGGTGAAAACCAAAAAATGAGGTACTTAGCTATACATAGCCTACATCATTTCTGAAGTGATGTATTCGGAACAGGTGAAGAAAATGATGGTTCATGCAGTGAGTAAAGTTGTTCAGGACTTGGAGGAGTTTAAGAGGTAAGTCTAATGGTGCACCAACTGCGATATTATTTCATTTTTGCCAATTAACGAAGTGTCCCACTTTGCTAGACTCGTATCAAACTGTTAGTAGTTTTCTCGCCCTTTGGTCTTGTCCATCACAGCAATAAAAGGAATCTTGCCGACTGATTACGTCGGATTAGATTGGTATTGAAGCCGTTGTATGTCCATGGTGTGGTTTGCACTGTCAGCCATCCGCCACGAACTCTTCTTCCTTTCATTGTTTCTGTTTTGTTTTTTACTTTTTGACCGATGGACTACTGAGTGAACTAATTGGGCATTAGCTGATGCACATTCAGCAACTAAGAACATGAAAGGGTTCCTCTTGGATTTGATCAGTTTCTTTTACATCTCTCAGATTGATATTCATGTGATTAGCGGTGAAATTAATCTCCTAGCCTGATTATTCTATTTGACCACCAATTTCTAACAAGGAAAGGTAACTTTTTGAACAATGTTTTAGTCGAAATGTCTATAGGATAGACGTCTATGTAACTATGAACACATGCACATACATGCATACATATACGTGGTTTGGAAAACTATTTCCTGCATGCAAGTCATTGCTTAGACATCTTTTTGTCTGCTGAATTGTAGGTCTAGCTGAGGAAGGTCAGCAGGGATGTTGCAAAGGTGCATGCATTTTCAACTTAAGATATGGCAAGTTTCTGTTTTTGCTGGAGAAAACTTTTGCGTTAACTACTTCGCCAACGTAGTGATTTCTTTGCCCTTTGTTTATTGATGTATATGAAGTGCTCCGGGAATAGCGCTCCTTGCTCGCGTCGCTACTTAATCTGGGCCTGTAATTTTGCATGATCGGTTGCTATGTGCAATCTGTGTTGTGGATCTCTTGAACGTAGACCGATTCGAAGGAGTTTTAGTCGCAAAGAAAAAGGCCTTGTAATGTTTTGAGCACATTATCGAATGTTCAACCTCAAAAAAACATTTTTGAACCTTCAAATGTAGATGAAATTGTGGTTGCATTGAAAATGCTGTTAGTAAGATTTTAAAGCTGGATTATAGGCCGAGTGGTACTAGAAGTGGAGTGTAATTATCTGTTGCCTAGCTTCTATTTTTTGGAAAGACAGTATAAATGGAGATTCTCATTTTGCGTGTTTAAGGATTTAATAGGAAGAGGTCAGAGAGCGCAAAGAAAGGGTTTATGCTAAATTAGGCCTGATCATAAAAAATCTAGACACAATGAAGCAAGCTGTTAGAAACATCTACTGACTATTAATTTTCATTAGAGTTGGAGGAAGATTCTTACAATCCGGATAGAAGTCAAAATTTGTTCTTAGGCTTATTATAGGAGAACCACTGATTGTATTGCTGCAGAATGTACAATCTC
Source organism: Escallonia rubra (assembly GCA_033065855.1). Lineage (NCBI taxonomy): Eukaryota > Viridiplantae > Streptophyta > Magnoliopsida > Escalloniales > Escalloniaceae > Escallonia > Escallonia rubra. Next base: position 242,958 of record JAVXUO010003148.1, read on the forward strand.
AAGTTGCATCTGGCGGATTTTCTAGTGTATTGCATATTATGCATGAAATACCTTCTTTTTTTTTGGCATGAGATTGGGGTAAGATGTTCTGCGTTTAAACAACCAAAAATTAAGAACCATTATGCTCTCAAACCATGTCCATTCAATCAATTTCTTTCATGTAATCAAAGAACTTTATTCAGGTAACAGAACAACTTTTACAGTAATGAGAATACAAATGAATGAATTTGTGGAACATTAGTGTAATTCGGAGGTTTGTATGCTAATTGCTAAGTTATTAAGTACAAAGTTTATATATGAACAAGTGGCTTGGTCCATGAGGAACAACATTGATGAACATTTTTAGGTCTTGTTCGTGTATCATTTTTATTGTTACTTTTCGTAATGACGATTCAAAAAGATTCATTTTATTGTGGTTTACTATTTTTTGTTTTTATTTTAGAAAAATCTAACCCAATTAGTGCGAACATGTGGAAACAAACATGAGGTGTTTTCACCTATTTTTTTGGGTCACCTATCACTAATTGTCATAGAAAAGTACTCCTAGTTAAAAAGTATTATTTAAAATGACAAAAGTGAACAGTCATATTTTCTAACCGGAAGTAGAATTGATAAAAATAAAAATGGTAAACGAACAGGTAATCTCTTGCATATTTTGATGTCACACATACAGATTTATCATCTCTATTGATGACGTTTTCCTCCAACATCTTGAAGCTCTATTTGTACAAAATCTCTACTATAACAACTTTAGTGATAAAAGGTTGTCAGTAGAAGAGTTTTGCCGCTGTTGTTAAAATTTATAGTGATAATTTTTATCGTTAAAATGTATGTAGTGGCGTTTTTCTATTACACCAAAGAATCTTAGACTAGGTCTTGGAAAAGGCATAAAGCGCCCAACCTACATTTTTTGGAGAAGAAAAATATAGTCAAGAATGATATACATGCAATTTTGAGAAATTAGTCGGCCTAACTAATATCATGATCGGTCAATAAACTTATGTTTCGGAAGTGCATGGAAGTATTTAGCAAGACTCGCTCATATTACTTGCTTGCCATTTAATATGCTTTTGCTGATTATTATTGCATATAAGAGGGAGACACAATTACCTAATAATAATAATGGACAAGAGCATAAAAAAGAGGATGAAAATGGATTTACCATCAATCTCTAGAAATTGATTTCTCTAGTTTTTGTTTCTATAGAACTATATATGAATCTCAATCCAAGAACAACAAGAATTCTGGTAATTCATAAATTACTTTCAATTTCCCCCAAGCCCATCAATTACTTCCAATTTTCGCACTTTTGGCCATAAAATATGGAATAAATGAAGGTATTTAGTGACAATTCTTCATAACTTTGCTAATCTTCACTTTCTTACGCTACGAATTCTGGAAGCTTGATAATTTAGAGAGTTGGATTCCTTAATTCACAAAAGTGAATTGTTTTTTTTAATATTAACGTACTATCTATTTTAGAGTAACTAAAAGTTTTTTGAGATTATGTGAAATTACCGCTTATATTAGAGTTGTCAATGGGCCGGGCTTTCCAATGAAATCGGGCCGGGGCCGGGCCTCACAAATGAAAAACGGGCCGGGCCTAAAACCTGGGATATATGGGCCCATCCAATAGGCCCAATATTTAGGGCTTTCCAATTTCCTTTCTTCCCAACTTTTTATTATAAAGACTTCTTCTTCAACAAAGGGCAAAGTTTTAAACGGACCATTGAGTATACAATCACTCACGAATTTTTCGAAAAGGCAAATTGATGTTGATTGACCATTAACCACGGATTAAGTACAAAAATTAGTTGTTCTAACCCACACATACTGATTTTAAGTGCAAAATTCAATCTCTTTCGTAATATGGTGTAAAACCTGTAAATGTCAAAGAAAAATAGAGTAGATCAAACAAAAACAATAACGAGATCGATGAAGATGTTACATTCAAATTCTTTGGTCATTTAAAGAAACATTTATTCTTCAAGGCTCTTTAATACGTCACCCACTTCAGGAAATTAAATTTAGACTTCAATTCACCTCTTTTGGTTTGAAACAAAAAGAATACATAATTTTTATTTATGTTTAGAATACATGATAATTGTTTTTATAATTATTCCCTTAGCTTGTGATTAGATTCTATAAAATACATTAAATTCAGAAATCATCAAAAACACGTGTCAATTTCTCTGTTGTTTACTGATATATGAATTCAACGTAAAAACTATTAATTTAACTATCCAAAATATTAATAGTAACTTCAAAAAAAATAGTTTTTTGAGATTAAAGAATATAAGAAATTTGACATCTCTAGCTTATATGACGACGGAATGGGGGAATTAAATACTAAGTAGCACACTATGGAAACCATTGATCACGTGCTTATCTTAATGGAACTGAATGGTGGCGTAAGTAGAAATTGCTTCGACCAGCATTTTTTTCCTCTACATTATTTTTGCTGATAAGAAAATTATCATTAAATACATTTTAGCAGCAAAAAGTGAATATAAATTTTAACAACTTTGACGAAACACTTGTAATAACAATCTTTCGTCATCAAAATTATTATAGTAGAGAATTTGCATCCAAATAATTGAGGTGAAAAGGCCATCAAAGAATGCAAAACAAGTACAACCTTCAAAGAATTAATCTCAAAGTACTTGTTTTCATGTAAGAAGAAGTCTCAATGTTTGAGGAGCTCAAACCGCTCGATACTATTCTTAAAAACTTTCAAAATTTTAATATACTATTTAATCAATCTCAAAAATCTTTCTAATAGCGTTGGCAATACCCGGCCGCCTTGGCCATCTGAGCATGTTTCCAATGACGATACCGCGTGCAGCAACTCCTTGCTCACAATAGATTCGTCCAGAGGTGACAAAGGGTGTAGTTTGAGTTCTTGTGCTTCCCAGGAAACTCAAAAACTTGGGGTGAGTGTTTCTCCAAAGAGTCATTTTAAACTAAAATGTCATAAAAGACTCTTTGTATATTAAGTTCTTGTTCTTGGTACCAATTAAATTCAATTAACAGGATTAAGTGCGACCCCTAAGCAATGTCCGGTACTCGCTTGAGCGTCTCGGGTCCTAGAAATGCATGATCTCCTAGATAATATAGTTTTCAATATAGAATGGCGACATTCATTGATATTAATTTTGCATATTTCATTTTTATTTCTGAATTTTACTTTCTTTTAGACTTCAAAGACAGATTGGTGAAGAAACAGTTCGCTCAAAAAATTCATGTTGGGTCTTTGAAAAACTGATCTCTAGCGACAGATTTTGGCCAATGGACGACATTCCATGGCTAAAGGTCACTTTTAGCGACGGTTTTACTAACGGACTGTTGTGAGTAAGAAAAAGGCCAGTAAAAGTGTTAGCTGTAGAATTTTTTGTCGCAAATAGTTTTTAGCGATGAAGTATTGTCGACGGATTATTCCATTCGCTAAAATACTTTTTATGATTTTTTTTTTACTTTTCAAGTGTTTTTAATCTGAATTTAAATAACAGTTGCACTCCTTCTATTCTAAGATGTAATCTATACTTTTAACTTAAAAAAAGAAAAGATGTAATCTATACTATGTATATATTTGCATTTGGTTAGCATCTTCTATGCCTTCCAAAATCAAAATCATATTTTATTAAATTCTTACAATTTTAAAATAAAGCTTAATAGGTTTTTAATTTTGATAATAACTTCTAACCATGAACTCTAATCATCCAACCCTACGACTTCCATTCTTTCATTTTATAATTAATTAATATTATTTTCATACATAGCCCGAGATATTAACTAACACATATCACGTGCATAGTACGGAATTTTACCTAGTAACAAAAATGTGTAGATTATAATTTTGATTCAGTAAGGCCGTTTAAAAGTAAGGAAATAAAAACCGAAAGCTGGTGAGAATCAAATAGAGAAAGCGGGAACGGGGGAGAATCAAGCAGAGAAAGCGGGAAGGAAAAATATCAAATTGGTCCCTTCAACCCTTTTAGGCGACGGTATTAGCGACGGACAGGTTCCGTCGTTAAAGGCTACTATTTAAAATCCCTTCTTTCCTCTTTCCTTACAGCCGCGAGCAATTTCTTAAATCCCCTTCTCCTCCAACAGCTAGCGCCGCCCACCAGCCCACTCACCTCCGACCGCCACCGCTCCCCTCCGGTGACCAATCGCAGCGCTATCGCTCCTCCGGCAACCGCCAGAAAGGTTTTTCCTCCTCCGGCCACCACCCGCACCCACTGCTGGATCTCCTGCCGACGGACAATCCCACCCATCCCACTTCGCCACCGCCCTGCCGCGCCCCTCCTCCGGCTGCTATTGCCGCTTTTCCGGCTTCTCTGGTATGTGATTTTGGTATATGTGCCACTTTTTGCTAGTCAAATTCGCATGTGTAGGTTTAACCTTGAAAATGCTTTGGCTCTCTCTGGCCATAAGTCATAGATCGTCGCTGTCAAGGTTGTCTCCTAAGATTGAGTCGGACATTATTATGTTGGATGGAGAAAACATGTTCATTACCAAACTCCTAAGGAGCAAATGACAAATGATTTCACAACTGGGTAGGATGTGAAACTTGTTGGGCATTGGGGGATGGGAAGATGATTGGCAGGATCACTTCATAGCTGGCATAAAACGCAACCCTTTAGCATCTATAACCCTCTTACCCTTGGTACTACCCTTTTCTTCAATATCCTTTTGCATAGTACCCACAACATAAAAGGGCGTGCTGAAATACCTTTTGTTAGTAATACAAAAGAGGCCCAAGTTTTTCAGTGTGCAATTCATAGCATATTCCATGCATATTTGAAGGTGATATCCCCATCAGCAGTTAAGGGCCATCTAATGCTATCATCCTCATTGTAATTTGAGAGCAATCATGCAGAAAGGAGACAGCAATATGCTTAAAGTTCAATAGAGATTAATGGAATGCCAATTCCACAAGTTACCACAGTTGACATAATTATAAACAAGTTGAGATTTTGATGACTACCAGCATCATAGATTAGTCAGGAGCCATAGGTCCATTGGAATGCCAGTTATGACCCCCAGAGATAAATGTCTGGTCCATTGCCTAACACACGCTGAATAACAGGCCTATCTAGGTGCATCGGGTTCATAATACTACTCCACGACCAAGAATTGTTATTGCCAAGAATGGACTGTTGTTGCTACATACATATATGTTGGAATATGTTTACTCTCACCTGAGAATTACATAACAGTCTTGCCAAATAAACTTAATTCAGAAGTTCCAAAAAAATTTCAACTTTGAGTACTTAATTGGTGCTACTGAACTCTCCATGGGAGAGATCCAGCATTGACGCAGGTTGATGGGATATCTGTACTGGAATTCAAATGAGGTTTGTAGGATTGTTACCTTGGTTTGGGTTTTTAATTATTGAGTGTGTTCCTTATTCTGGGCGAATTTGTTGCAAAACTCTCATAATAGACGCCAAGTTTCCCTTCACTTCCTCTAACCCAGTTTCAGTTGCTCTAATCTTCTTGACCTCCTTCTCAAGAAGACCTTGCTCTAATCTTCTTGACCTCCTTCTCAAGAAGTCCCCATCGCTATCCAACATGACGATTCTAGGATCGACAGATCCTATTTGCATGTTGACAGAACTCTCTGCATGTTGACAGAACTCTCTGTAGTGTCTTGTTAGTTTCAGGAATTTTCGTCATCCTTTTACCGGTGTTTTTGATACCAAACCCTTGCTTTAGCGCAGTTTTTGCCCTTTTTTCAGCAAGGCAGGCAGCAAGAATAATGTTTTAGATTCCTCATTGTTTGTTTCCTTACTGTTTCGTTTCCTAGAGAAGAAGTTCCATAAAAATTCTGGATCTCAAGATTCCGAAATGATATTTTAGCTTACGAAATACGTATATTTCAAGGTTAAGAACCTCATTGCCTTGCTATGCTGAACATACCCTCACTAAAAGATATTAAGCTTTTGGCGACGGACTTTTAGCGACGAAAGGAAATCCGTCGTTAAAAGTCCATCGCCAAAAACTTTTAGCGGCGGATACTTTCAAGATTAAAAACCTTTAACGACGGACTTATACCGACGGATAATCCGTCACTAGAAGCTCTTTAACCTATTTTTATTTTCGGCCTAATTTTTTGGAAATTATTTTTGCGAAGGATGAAATTGTTTTTAAATTTTTTTATGCCTTTTAGCGAGAGATTATTTTTTTGAACTTTTTGACGGAAATTTAGCAACGGAATGGTCCGTTACTAAAAAAATAAAAAATTCAAAAAAAATATACTTTAAGTGACGGATCTTTAGTGACGGCCAAGATATGTTGCTAAAAGTTTAAAAAACCTACTTTTATTTTCTTTCTTCCCCGTTGCATTTCTCTTTTCTCTCTCTTCCTCCACTTCCTCCACTACGCCGGTGACAGCCTGCTGCCCTCATATCGCCCTTCCTCCTTGCTCCCTCAGTCACCTCGCAATCCCACAGCCACATCCACTGCCACCTCACCGACTGTCCCCGTCTTTGCTGCACCCCGCTGCCGGCCACCTTCCATCACTACCGCCGGTTACCTTGCTCCACTGCCGCTAAAGTTTCCTTTTTATGAATGTTGATTAAGATGTCATAAATATGAGATTGTATGACATTGTTATCAAATGTTATAAATTCAATCTTTTTATGAGATTATATGATTTTGTATGAGATTGTTATAAATGTCATAAATGTGAAATTGGATATGGATGAGAAATATGAGATTGTTTATATGTGGTATGCGTTTATGAAAATTAACGTTGTGGTTGCGTTGAAAATTGCATTAGAGATTTGGATCAATAGATGTACATGATTTTATCTCCAGGTTGAACATAATTTTGGACACTAGCTTCGGACTTAAATTTAAATTAATTAACTCCTCAAATAAATAATTAAAAGCTATTAAAAATAATGATTGATTAAACCATAAACCCTAATGAAATCATAGACCCTGACCTGTAAATAGAACCTGAACGCTGATTAATCCCTAAATGCTAACCCTAATTAAACCTTAATCCTAATTAAACCCTAAATCGTAACTAAACTCTAACCCTAATTAAACCCTAAACCATAATTAAACCCGAACCCTAACCTTAGTTAAACCCTAAATGCTAATTAAACCCAAAACCCTAAACCTAATTAAACCCTAGAAGCTAAACCATAACTAAACCCTAACCTTAACACTGGTTAAACCCTAAATGCTAATTAAACAGTAAACCTTAACCCTAATTAAACCCTGAATGCTACTTAAACCCTAACCCTAATTAAACCCTAAACTCTCAGCACTAATTAATCCCTAACCCTGACCCTAAACTATCAGCCCTAATTAAACCCTAAACCGTAACCCTAAATACAACCTTAATCTTAATTAAGTCATAAATCCTAAAATTTATACCCTAAATATAACCCAAACCCTAAATACAACCCTAACCCTAACTAAACCCTAGCCTTAACCATAAATACACCCCTAAATCAATCTATACTAGATATACCCTACCTCTAAACTGCTAATCTTAAACCATGTCCATATATAGTTATATCGCAACAACACAATCATGATGTCACAATATGAGCACAGCAAAGAAATACCACATTCCATTGAGAAACAAATTGGTTGTTGGCAACCGAATATTCGCTCTTACTTTTATGAAGTCCATTAAGAACGAGTTGATTACAACTCGTTGTCAATGATTTTGAAAATGAATCATTTTGATTATGGCATGCTCTTGCAAATTAACCTAATGATTCCATCTTTCAGAAATTTTCATATTTTGAAAAGATTGTTGCATATTACCAAATTTTAAACGCATGAATGCATAAAAATCCTTAGTTCCCATTCAAAGGTATCATTACAAAGTTATGCTTTCTAATGAGCCTTTGGATGTTTAGTTTTGACAATTTGGAAAAGTTTTAAGTGTCTATAATCAATGTATCACCGCATGCTCCGTGTTTTATGTCTTAGATATTTGGTAAACTTTATCCTCTATTTCTCCCGGTGCATACAGATCTGGTGTCCTACATTCGTTTAATCTTACAAGAGCAAGATTAAACAGATGTTAGAACACCAATCGATGTCGTGTACTTTGAGAAATACGGAAAGGTGTTGCCGAATCTTTCGTTGACAAAGGATAGAGCATGAATCAGTAACTGTTTTATAGACATGTACTTTTTTGAATGGGATAAGACAACTACCTATTAGAGAATGGAGGGAGTATAGACATATTATCACATACATGCATTCAATTAAATATCAACCACACCTAATTATTGATTTTAATTTAAGGTGGTATATAGTAATCTCAGTTGTCATGTCGGTCGATCGAAGTTGGATGAAAAGGAAAAATGATGATGATTTCGAGGATCGCGTCGATGAATTTCTCGAGTTCGCTTATGCGCATCCTGAATATGTTGATTTTGAGAAGATAAGGTGTCCGTGCAGAACATGTGAGTTGTTGCATTGGAGAAAAAGAAAGGTGGTAAAATATCATCTTCTCCAGTATGGTTTTATGGGTGGATACAGAAGGTGGACTCAGCATGGGGAAACAAAAGTATTGTCATCCAAAATGGCTAGTCAACCCGAAGTCAGGGTGGAGGCACAATATGATTTTCGAGATATAGATGCTGGGCATGCTAATGTTGACTGGGATGACTACCGCAATGATGACAATGCCCAACAGCCCAATGAGTATGCTCATCAGTTTTATGCATTGCCTACGGATGACGAGGCACAGAGCAAGAGCATCCAGCAGGACCAGTCCCAACCTTCCCAGCCTCGTGCTGCTTCTCCTTTATCAGTGGGTTCGACGACATTAGGTATTATTGATATTATAATTTCAGCAATGCCTACTTTATTTTAAATATATATTTGAACTAATTTAATGTTAGTATTTTGTAGAATCTCGTCGGGGTCGTGGACCAATAAGCAGGGTGCATGTCGATCCCCAGTGGAAACAACGAGTTACTCTTACCCAAGAGGGCCAGTAAGCAATCTTCACTCTTGCACATGATATTTTAATGATTTTGGTAATTATTATTGTTCACTGGTTTCATCTAACTAATGTTGCCTTTTATCAGGATTGTGGAGCGTGTGGCGACTAGGAGGATCAGTTTTCTTGTCAAGGGCCAAATTTTTGAGCCATTACTGTACTGGAAGGAGTGGGATGCCGAGAGGAAAGAAAAGCTGTGGGCGGAGTTCTTGGTATAATTATGAGTCTTTTAATATTGTTTAGTATTGTTCAATGGAATGAAACGTGCTGATTGTGTTAATTGATGCATTGCAGGAGGGCTTCGAGTTTGATTCGGATGTTTTGGGGAGAGCTGCTTTTTTTAGCTTTATAGCAAAAAATTATCGGCGGTGGCTACACAACGCACGGGAGAGAGCAAAAAGGATGCTGCCAGAGGGTGCATCAATGGAGGAGTGGAAACGGTGTGCCCCTAATTGGATCTCAGCATCCGTATGGAGCCAGATGGTTGACAGGTGGATTACAGATCCATCTTGGGAGGTCAAGAGTAGGAGTGGGAAAGCAAACAGAAAGGATCAGAATCCTACACACACGGGAAGGTCAGTGCCTCACGACGTGCTCCGACATCAGAATGCAGCTGAACACCCGGAGATGGACAAGGATGAGGTGTTTGCTTTGACATACCGAATGACGCACAAAAGAAAAATGCCTAAAAATGATGCATACCCGACAGGGGAGTTCATTTCCCAGGTTTCTCGCCATGTCGATGTAATTTCTATATAAACTTGTCTTTAATTAAAATTTGAATGTCTTTGTTGCCTATTACCTGATCAAGCATTGACGACGCAACTCTATGTTTTGATAAGAAGAAAGAGCATGTACACGGCACTAGCTTGACTACATATTCCGTGATGGGAGTATCCCCACCCCATACTGCCCCTCTACAGACACAGAGATCAATCGCAAAGCAGCTATTAGACCTGACATGCATTCGCCGCATTGCTCGAGAGGTGGCCAGGATGCTCAAGGAAGATCAGGTACAAATATGTTAATATTTATGAAGTCAATGGGTCGGTCACTAAAGTCTTACATACAATTACTAACGAGTATGCATACGATGTTTTAATTTAGGGAAATACTCCCCAATTCAAGCTGGATCTGGATGACTTCGCCGTGGACGACCACAAGCAGGATCCGAATGCACTGAATTGAGCCATTTCCCCTCGAATTTTCTAGCCCTTTCTTGCTTTTGCATTTGATGTTTGCACTTGAATTTTTCTGGCATCAGATGATATTTGGCGTTATATTGTGCTTAATTTGGATAAAATTTGACTATTGTACGTGTATATACATGCATACATTAATTACTGCTTTAGGATTAAATAATTGCTGATGGATCAGCAATTATTTTAATATTATGGATTGGGTTGCTTTGTGGATTGTGTGGTTGGATTTGAATTACAGGATGTAGGTTTGGGTATTAAAATTTTTTGATAATTTTAGTGACATTGTTTTTTTCCTGTCGCTAAAAGCAAAAATGTACAGGGCTATGACAGGTTTTTAGTGACGGACGCTTCTGTCGCTAAAGGTTATTATCGACGGACAATCCATCGCTAAAGTCTATAAATTATCGACAAAACTTTAGCGACAGACCGTTTGTTGCTAAAAAAAAATTTCGACAAAATTTTTGCTAGGGAGAGCCCTTCGCTAAAGGTCTAAAATAATAAATGACGGACTTTTAATGATGGAACATCTTCGTGAAAGGTATTTTTATATATTAATTTCAAAATTTTTAAAAGTTGAAAATCCAGGGAATTACTTCAAGCGACGGAACTTTATAAATTAATTTCAAAAATAAAAAAAGTGGAAAATCCAGGGAATTACTTCAAGTGACGGAACTCGTCGCTAAAAGTAATTACTTCCGTCGCTAAAAGTAATTACCTCCAAGGTAAAAGTTAACTTTTGCCGACAAACTGCCTATTAGAAACAGAATTGTCTGTCGCTAAAAATGCTATTTTTTGTAATGTCTATGAAGATACATTTAATTATCCCTTTTTTCTAAATTTGCATTTTTTTTAGATGTTAGTCGAACTAATGCTCTATATGCCCACACCTTAAGGTATCCAAGAGAAGATTTTCTCTTTTGTCAATGCATATGTTGTGACTAAGAAGCACCAATGAGTGCTTCCACACACCCCCCCCCCCAAAGGTTGTCAGGCAAATCAGTAGTGAGCAAAAATGCCATCAACCATTTCGTGTAAAAATCCCATTTTTCTTCTAGGTCACATCATTCTATTGAGGATTATAGAGAGCAATAACTTGATGAATAATTTCCCAAGTTTCAAATAAATTAATCATTAAAGGAAAGGTATTCACCTTACCCCCCTTCCCCCCTGATCGTAAAGTTTTAATCTTTTGATATAGTTGATTTTCTATTTCTGCTTTCTAAATTTTACTATCCAAACTTTCGTCTTTAATCCTTAGAAGGTATGTATAGATATAACATGAACAATCATTTATAAATGAATGAAATATCTTTTAGCACCCCATTTAAATGACCTTCCAACTTACATAACTCTGACTGTACTAATTCTAGTTGTTGTAATTTCCTTTCAACTCTTATACAAGGTTTCCTGAAATTTTTTAGCTTAATGAATAACTGAAAATTTCTGTGAATTAGATGAATTATGCTGAGGTACTAATCCTAAATAAGAATACTTCACGTGCGTTTATTAGTAACATGTCGTAATCTAGATTGCCATAACTTTATAAAAATGGCAACATAAGTAAATGTCGAATCAATATCTATATCTACATAGTGGTGTAATAAGTAAAGTGAAAAACACAACGGAAATTTTTCCTTCCAATTGTTGTTGGACGAAGGGGGTTTGGGAAAAGGTTCGCATTGGCTTTGGAACGCCGGCTCAAAAAGTACCAACTGCTTGTTTCCTTGTCGTATATGTGGTGAAAAACAATCTAAACACCCTAACTCTAGGCTCCAAACCGAGCTTATGACATTGGTATATGAAAAAAGACATGATTCGCCAAGTGTGAGGAGATAACTGACCGGATGCCAAATCATACCTATTAAGCATTACCGCAAAGAAGGGATGAATAGGTACCCTAAAGCCGTTATAAAACATATAAGAGTATATTGCTATTTGATTTACTTTGCACATATTGGTCGCCTCTCCCTCACTCAGCAACCTCAGCTCTACATACTTAGGGATTTCACAGCGCCCTCTCATGAATTTGACATCATAGCTGCTCAATTTACTCCTAAGAGTATGTGCATCAAAGGGCTTAGGACTATGAGCCTGCTCAGCCAAAACTTCGTTCGCAGGAAGCTGACAAGGCTCTTGGTAAGGAATCAAAGGAATCCCTATGTCTAAAACTATAGGAGAAAAAGTCATTTCTATCTTTAACACTCCTCGCATTGTCGTTAAGTTCAAAAACATGGTCGCTACTTTGAGTTGACATGCTTTTGGATAAATAAAAAAAAAAGATTTAAGGAAGTTGGAAGGATTTTGAGGCTTATTTGGAACAAAAAGGCTAAAGCTTCAAGTCTCAAGAACACCAATCTCTCGTAATTCTTCGTTGCTTCGTTCTTGAATCTCCAAGAAAAACGTCTCAAGTATAGCTCTCTTTCTTCACTTAAAATGATATAGAATGAGCAAAATGATATGAGTTCTCCTTGTATAGAGTTTGCATCATTATCCGATGGCCAGGATTACGAGACCATAGGGATAACCATCACGTGACGCTAAGCGATCAAAAGGACAGGGGCAAGATTATAATTTTTTGCCTTGAAGAAGACCTTAGGAAATCCGACTAGACCCGTTTGATCAGTCTAGAGTCCTAGTTCTCTGCTGAGCAGAAGAGCTACAATGGACCCTTATCCCTCTCTACTTGCCAAACCGAGCAGAAGAGCTTCTTAGGACTGCTAGTTCTCTACTTGCTAGACCGAGCAGAAGAACTATGATGGACACCCCTTTGCTCGCCAGACCGAGCAGAAGAGCTCCTTAAGGCTCCTAGTACTATGATCATCAGACCAAGTAGAAGAGCTATGATGGATGCCTCTCTGCTTTCCAGACCAAGCAGAAGAACTCCTTAGGGCTCATAGCTCTCTGCTCGTCAGACCGAAAAGAAGAACCACGACAAATTCCTAGCATTCCCTACTCGCCACACTTAGTAGAAGAACTCCTTAAGACTTCTATTTCTCTGCTCGTCAAACCAAACAGAAACGCTATGATGGACTCCTACCTATGCTTGTCTGTGGTTACATTGCAGGGGAAACGATCACCTGTTCTTTTTCTTCTTTTATTGTACTCTATCTTGTATTGCTTGCTTATTAATAATATGATTGGTAGGATTTTTTCCTACAGTAAAAAAAGTATGCTTGTTTAGCCAAGCAGACGAGCTCCAAATGCTTGCCAAGTTCTCTACTTGTTTAGCTAAGTGGATGAGCTCGGGATGCCTATGCCCATAAGAAATCTCAGAGGATCCATTTTTTAGCAAATGCTTGCCAAGTTCTCTACTCATTCGGTCAAGAAGATGAGCTCCAAATACTTGCCAAGCTCTTTGCTCGCTTACCCAAGCAGACGAACTCCAAATGCTTGCCAAGCTATCTACTCATCTAGCCAAGCAGACGAGCTCAAAATATCATTCACGCTCTCTGCTCGCGCAGCCGAGCTCAAAATATCTTTCATGCTCTTTGCCTGTCTAGCCAAAGCCCAACGTATCATTCATGCTTAGTGCTTGTCTAGCCAAGCAGACGAGCCTGAAGTCTCACTAAACGCTCTCTGCTCGTCTAGCCAAGCTCAAAGCATCTTTCAAGCTCTCTGCTTGTCTAACCGAATAGACAAGCTATCTTTTCCCTGCAACCTCTCGGAGGTTTTCTAGTTGAGAATTTGAGCTCCAAAATTTCTCATGCTCCGTTCTTCGGCCAGAATAGACAAATTCAAAGACCCTTCGGCCCTCTACTCTCCTAGTCGAGTAGACGAGCTCGAATGGGTTTTTAAACTTTCTCTCGTCTAGCCGAGTAGACGAGCTTCGCAAGCCTTCGAGCTTCATTCATTCGGCCGAGGAATACATGCCAAAAATTCCTCCTTGCTCGATTGTCGAATGGAAAATGCCGCTCTTGGCTCAAAGTTTTCGATGCAGAATACGCCTTGTCTAGGGTCCAAATCCAGATGGCGATTAAGGTACCAACCGATGGCAGTAACACTTAACTCCATCGTACCCTTAGAAGAAGACTATCCATCTTCCATATTCTTTCTCAGAAAGAACATGGAATTAGGGGGCAAATCATATGGGAAAAAATATACCCTCCTCCTAGGGTGATAGGTGTCGCGGAGGGGTCTCATAAGGACTCTAACTACTTTACCATAATTGGGCCTATGACCGAGTCTAACGAATTTTCCTTTCGTTTGATATGTCTTCTCTTATCCATGCCACCTGGGAGGATTGGGGAATAGTAGTCGCTTAATAAAAGAAAACTAGCTGACTCCTAGTGGAAGAGGGACTCATCTTCTATATTTGAGACAAGTCAGAATGGGAAAAGATGCGCTCACCAGTTCCCAGATATACGCTCCCTTTTCTCAGCTCACTTGCTAACTCCAGCATCAGAGATTTTCTACCAGAATCCCCTCTGTCGAGTCACCGGTTTCTTGTTTGTACAGTGCAAGTATGTTTGCGAGCTCATTTTGATAGGTCCAGATTTCGACCACAACACATCTGAAGATAGTTTATCCATTTCAAGTGCTCACTAAGAAGGGCCAGAGACTAACATTAGATGGTGAGAAACTTAATCTGGTGTATATAATGTTAGATATGGTTATCTCTTAGTTATTCGAGTAGAAGGAATAACACGTACAAGTGAAGCACAACAGTTTCAGGAAAAGCAACATGTGGAGAATCAGGAGCAGCAAACAAAGAAACAAGAAAGATACTGTTGAGCAAGCAAGAGAATATGGACTGCAAAACAGGGACACACAGCAGCAGCCACCACAAAGTCAACCACCAAAAACCAAAAGTGGATAGTTCAAACAATGAATAACACAAATCAGCAGTAGCTTCATCAGCAGAACTAAGTAAATCGATAAGAGGTGCTATGGGAAACTTCAACCAGGTTCAAGTCATCAACCAAGGTAAATTAGGAGTGTCTTAGAAGTTTCAACCGATGCAGCATGGAGCAAAACTACTAAGGTAAGAGGCTTAAGAATCATAGGTAAAGAGGAGCATCATCACGTGAACCTATGCAAATGACATTTTGCAAATAATGCAGAGCCAGCAGAGGAAATGACTATCAAGGAGGCACTTTTGTGGGCAAAAGCACGGGGATTTACCTAAGTAGAGCTGAAGACTGATAGTTTGACACTTGCTAACAAATTGACTTCAGTTGAACAATGGCATGGAGTTTTGTATTCTCTTTTAGTTCGTACTGAAAATGTCGGAGTGAATTTCAGTTTTGCTAAATTTACAGGTTCCCAAACAGCAAGTAGCACGTATATGAAATGTTCTATAACACGTTATCGCGTCAATCGTAAGATTTTGTGACAAACAAAGTGCCAACGAATGCCTAATTAGAAGCAAAGTATTACTGATATATGTCTGCCCCACTTTGTGACGAATCAGTAGAACAAGTTCACCTGCGAACGAGGCAATTGATGTTATGAAGCTATTGGCACCTATATTTTCACGAATGGTGTGCAGACACGTGGCATAGAGATAACCACAAAAGAGTGCATAAATGAAAAAAGTGGAAAAGGCACGATTACAGTAGTTATCATTTGTTACCGAATTATAAGGAAGAGATAAATGAGCAAAAGAAACGCGGAAAAACCAAATGTTTGAATAAACCGCACAAGATGGAGGAAACCGCCAACTAGTGTCACGGTCGATAACGTTGAAATAGACATGGGAAAAATGTGCCACGGGAAGTCGGTTGGTGGAGATTTTAATTTGAAGTAGGCCACGATCAGCATGATTGAGGAAGTTTCGGAAGAAGCAATTGATCATGGAGACCGATAAGTGTCTTAAATAAAGATAAAAGATGACAATTACCAAGGGAAGGCAGTTACAAATAATTCAAGTATAAAAGCAGATGGAAGGCAACAGAAAAAGGGGTCGTCAAACTCATCAACAAATTTAGGCCTAGTTTGACAAAATTTTTTTTCTTTTTCAGTTTTTAAAAACTGAAAAAAAATGTTTGGTAACCATTTTTTTTCAGTTTAAAAACCAGTTTTTAAACTGAAGAGTAAAAAAAGTGAAAAAAAAACTCCAGAAACTGTTTTTTTTTTCACTTTTGGTTTTTTTCTTAGACCACCACCACCACCCTCCCACCGCCGGTAGCCACCTCAGGCGACCACCGTCGGCCGCCGGCGACCACCGTCGGAGATTGCCGGCAGCCGCCTCCGGCCGCCGGCCACCACCACCACCACCGGCCGCCGGCGACTGCCGGCAGCCACCTCCGGCCGCCGGCGACCACCGCCGGCAGCCACCTTAGGTGACCACCGCCGGCCGCCGACAACCACCGCCAGAGACTGCCGGCAGCCACCTCCGGCCGCCGGCAGCCACCTCCGGCCGCTGGCGACCACCGCCGGAGACTACCGGCAGCCGCCTCCGGCCGCCGGCGACCACCGCCGGCGACTGCCGGCAGCCGCCTCCGGCCGCCGGCGACCACCGCCGGCGACTGCCGGCAGCCGCCTCCGGCCCCCGGCCACCACCGCCCCCACCGCTGCACCCCACCACCGCCACCGCAAACCACCAAAAAAAAAAAGTCAAAATAAAAAGGGTTACCAAACAAAAAAAAAAAAAAACTAAAAAAAAAAGGGGTTATCAAACACCCACTTGTTTTTTTTTTTTTTTAAATTAAGCTGCTCTTTAAAAAACTGCTCTTTAAAAACTGAAAACCAAAAAAAAAATTTTGTCAAACGAACCCTTAGACTAGGAATATTAGCTTATTAAATTTCCTTAGAATAGTTTGCTAGATGATCTGCATAGTATCGATAGAGAATCAAATACGTTGTAGAAATTGCATTCGTTGTGTTGTAAGAATCATCTTTGTAATTCCAGTGGGGGCATCATTTGTTGATCATTTCGGGCATATTATCTTTAGTTAGTTTTCCTTTTTAGTGAAGTCCTCAGGCCCAAGAGGCAAAAAAAATTCCACAGTTTATCGATTGTGTCAAAGGCACACGATCGATAGTGAGTTTACCCAACAACGCAAACATTGGCACGCCCGGTGGGACACAGGTAGCTAAAAAAGAAAACTATGCCAAGCACATGGTGTAATGTTGTGAGGCGAAATGGTACCACTAATGGTATCGAAAATCCAAGCACCAACAACAACGGTGACAACTCGGAAGAAACAAGGAATAATAAAGTCGTTAATGGCATGAACATGACTGAAAATATGAACGCTAATGTTCAAGATTTAGGAAATTCCAACGGAGGAAGCTCTAGTGACAATGGAAGTCCTAACATGGGGATGCCGACTATCGGCCACAGTAGCCAAACTTTGGCACAGATGATGGACCAGTTTAGTTCATCAACCCAAGAATTTAAAGACATGATGTCTAGATTTATGATTGTTATGAAAAATCAAACTATATCTTTGAATAAATTGGTTAGTGACCAGAGTCAATTTAGTTCTAAAATAGTAAAGGAAGTGAAGCGAGTTTCAGAGGAAAGAAACACCTCTGAAAAAGAAATGACAAAAGGTCTGTCGGGAGAAATCCAAAAACATACTTTTTCTATCGCTAAAGTGGTAAATTTGAACATGCAAAACGGGAAAGCCCCTATTTATAACCATACTGATCCGTTGGAGATCGACGGTTCTCCTAGAAAGATCGAAAATGCTGTAAAACAAACAAGTGGTTTAAGTTCAAATCAACCGCATGATTCTAGTTGGTACATTCCCGCACCTATCGACGGGGGAGAAAACGGGCCAAATAGGAAAGAAGTAGGAGGAAGTGGGATAAAGAATCCTGTTACATGGCCTAATAGTATCAAAGTCCTTAGAAATGGAAATAGCCAGCATTATGATAGCCAGGGAGGAGAGGGTACATATGCCCCTCCTCATAAGAGGAACCTAGAAAGGGTAAATAGGTTTGAAAACCCTGTATTTGAAGAAACGACCGATAGTGGTCAAATAAAGGATAGGGAAAGGATAGGTTACAAATATGTACCACATCTGCCACACGAATTCCATCGAGCGGGAATGGGCCAAGTGCCTCATTTACTGTAAGAATTCCATCGAGTTGAAATAGGTCAGATGCCACAATTTTCTCATGAATTTCCACGAGTTGTAATGGGTCAGGGATACAGGCCTATTGATAGGCCTCTATATTGAAAACCATACCCTGATGATATCGATCAGTGGGGAATACCTAGGGGCAAAGATCCCAGAATTCAGTCTGTTTCATGGTGAAGGAGACCAGTCAACCATCGAACACATTTTTAGGTTTACCTTTCAATGTGGAGACTTGGGCCAAATTGATTGGGTTAAGTTTAAATGATTCCAGTATTCATTGACTGGGGTAGCGTTTTCAAGGTTCGCAAAATTACTGCCTAATTCAGTGTTCTCTTTTAGAGACGTGGAAGTTTTATTCCATGCTCAATTTTTTAAAATAGAACCTGAGATTTCATTGGCTGATTTGGCTAGATTGAAGCAGCATTCAGGAGAAACTGCTGAACAATTCTTGGAAAGATTCAAAGCTTCAAAAAATAAATGCCATTTTCAAATGCCAGAGTCAAAATTGGCAAATTTAGCCCTCAATGGCCTAGATCTCAAAATTAGGAAAAAATTCTAAGGAATGGAATTTAGAAATATTTTTGAGTTATAATCCAGGGTAACTCGATATGAAACTTTGTTGAAGGAAGAACATATTAAAAAGAATTCATCAATGGGAACTTATTACCAAGATCTCATCGACCTAAAGGTGGATGCTGCAGAGATGGTTGGGAAGAAACCAGTCACCTGTGATAATCTGGTTAAAGTAAAAAAAACCCCATCAGCTTGCCCTTGAGACAGCCAAACAAGTTGAATTTGTCGCCCCCGTTGGGGAAATACTGATTCGATATAAATCAAGCAGATCAGATTTTATATCATCTCTTGAAGATTAAGTTCATTCAGTTTCAGGATCCTCTTAGAGCCCCAAAGGATAATAAAACTATGTTTTTGCAAGTGGCATAATACTATCAGTCGTAACACTAATAATTGTGTTGTTTTCTGTAATGCGGTGCACGATCAGATTGAGGCTGGACTCCTCAAGTTTGTTGACAAAGACAAAAAGGTGATGGAAGTGGACAGTGACCCTTTCCCAGAAATGGTGCTTGATATCAACATGCACTACAAGAAAATAGGTTTTTAGTGACGGAAATTTCCATCACTAAAAATGCAATTTCCGTCACAAAAAGTTTTAGTGACGAAAAATTCCGTCACACAATTTCGTAGCGTAAAACCTCGTCACTAAAAAGTTAGTGACATAAATTAATGATTTCGTCACGCACACAAGCGATGGAATAGAGACATTTAGTGACGGAAAATTTCCGTCACTAAAAGTATTTTATATTTCAAAAAACATTATTTTTTTCTTTAAAAAAATTTGTATAAAATAATTCACAAAACCCATCACCACATCAAGCTCCACAAATTCCATCAACATAAACTCCACAAATCCACAAACACATAAAATAACAAGTCAAACATAAATCCTAAACTATCATAAAGTAACGATCATCCTTGAACATGAAAGTAGGTTAATGTTTGAACATATCAAATTAAAGAGAGGGGACTAGTTGGTCACTCAATTTCCATCCTCATCAAGGTCATAATCCTTGTTGGCATCCAAACCATCCATGACATCATCATCCTCAGTATTTCTAGACGGCTGCACAATCAGATAAAGATAAATTTAACTAACAAGTACTAAAAATTCATATCTTAATTCATTCTTTAAGCAAGCACCATATGTTCCCTCGATTAATCTATGAAGGATCACATAACTTCAAACAAGCGTAGCATGCATTGACAAACCAACAGTAGACTTTTAATCAATGAATTCTATGTACAGAAAACTATAACATAGTTTTTACCTTCTAAATCTCATATGTTATTTTTATTTTATAGTATATGTCAAATGGCAACTTCTACTACAAAACCGATTGCATAAATTTTGGAGAAGTCTTTCCATCAAAACTGAAACTACAAATGCTAGTCTATGATTCATATAAAAACCGTCAGAAAAAGAACAAATGGCTGCCACTCTCTTGTGCAATGCAACTAATGTAGTTGTTCCTATTTCTCAACCTTGCTCTAAAACTAAGGTTGTCCACAACCACAGAACTAGAAGAACATTTGTAAACATAAGAGAATAAAGCAACACCAAACCAATTAACAGTGGGTGCTTGAATCTGATTGCTCCTAGACAAATGCCAAGGGATATACTTCTGTCTCTCATCATTTATAACCACGGAAATGAAACATCAGAAACAATAACAGAACAATGTTTATGGCAGGATTTTGGTAACAATTTATGCACTCAATCGTCTAACCTGTAAATTGTGGTGCAACAGTTCCAAGAGTGACCTTGGAAAACTTTAAGGACGACAATATAACCGGTCTATAATGCTAAAAACATTGGCTCCATATTAGCCTTTATAAGCTCTGATACTGCCTACAAACATCCAACTTAGAGTCATACTCCGAAAGCAACATGACACTATCTGTAGCACCCACAGAGTAAATAGGTATTCAATAGAAACTAAAAGCAGTTCTATATAACCTCATGAACAAAGGGTATTCAATTGACCTTTATGCAAGCTTATATAGATTTTCTAAGGTCCAAAATATACCTCAATTTGGTTCTGCAACGATCGAACATAATTAATAATAACGTCCAGCCATTCCCATTGTCTGCAAATCAGCAGAAAGATCATGGCAATGATGATAACCACAAAGGTAGTGTCTGTCAAAAATTAATGCTTAACCATGCCATAGTCATCGCAAGAAGGTTAATGATTTTGTTGTGGATGTTGATAAACCTTGTTTGGTGACATGTAAAGCATGATAACCACAAGAAAGAGTGGATTTAGAATTATTTCAAAAAGAAAGAGGATAAACAAAAATATGTACTGATCAAGAAGAACAATACTAAGATGAGAAAACAAAGATGGAATATGGAATTTTGAAAGAAGTTAGAAACATAGGTACCTTGTAAGGAACCAGGTCTTGCAGGCTTCTCAACTTTTCATTTATCTTCTCTCTCCTTAACTGATTACACAAAAACACTTGATCTTAGACAAACAGTGGAAGAAAGGTATAATAACCATTAAAATACATATTTTCTGAAAAGTGAATTCGATTTTTTCCCCTTTCAAAATTAGGGTAGAGGATGAGAACTTTAAAAACAAAATTGTGCATCTAATTTATGAAAGAGATGACCGACAACATAATATTTTAACTAATTAGTTACCCTTTCTGCCAAGCTATGACACTATCTGTAGCACCCACAGAGTAAATGGGTATTCAATAGGAATTAAAACCAGTTCTGTATAACCTCATCAACAAAGGGCCAGATCTTTGTAAGCTCCAGGTTTAGCCATTTCAACTGAAAAATACACACAGACAACGACATCGGTCCCCTTGTAAAGATATGCCTAGGAAAATACAGTGTGAGGGTAAAGATAGAGAATAATTAAACAATGATATCACTCAACTTTTGTCTGTTTAAGAAGACAAAAGTTTCAGTACAGAAAACCATTTACAGATGGCATAAATTCTGGTTAAACAATGAGTCATGACCGATGGCATAAATTATATGTACAGAAATCAAATGCCTCAATACCCATTCTATGTATAAAAATTATATGTACATAATCAAATGATGTATAGATCAAGACAATTATACTGCAATTGGGGAAAATAACACATGAACTCACCTCGATCGACCAAGATTTGTGAAATGGAGGCGCGGGATCAGGGAGGTAGCGACAATATATCAAGCAGTCGCGGCAGAAATGGGCACGTTACCAGCGGCAGCCAAGCGGACAACGACCTGTCGGTGAGAGACGAGCAGCAACAACAGCCACGAGCAGCAACGGTAGCCACGAGCGCAGGGAGTTTCAACGAAGTGATTGGATCTGGGATCTCCGAGTCGTTTTTGGTTGGGATAGTGAAATTGATCGATGCATATAGAGGGAACGAAGTTCTTGAAGGCGCCGGCGGTGAGAGATGCCGGGAGAGCTTGGGGGGAGGGGACGGCAGTGAGAGATCTGATCTAGAAGGGAATGAAAGGAAAAAAAAACCCATTATTCTAGTGTTAATTCTTTTTCAAAAACTCAAAATAAGTTTTTAAAAACAATTCGTCGCTAAAACTTCTAGCGACAGATGATTTGGTCGTTAAACTTAACATTGGTTAGTTGGGTGACGGAATTTCTATGACGGAGTCAAATTCCGTCATTAAAAATCTATTTTCTTGTAGTGATAGTATCAGTGGATTACAATCCAGTCGATTGCTTAAGTGAAGACGAAAGTTCGGATGGCGATAACTTTAGGACAAGGAAACCCTTGGAGAAAGATTGTAACATGAGGAAAACTAAAGAAATGGTAAGTTCAGATTATGATATGGATGAGGGTTTCAATCATGAAAGTCATAAGAGAGAAGGCATTATGTGGGCTGATGAAGAAAGCAGCTCCAATAGAGGAAGTTTGATTCTAAAGTTGGGCACCTCAGTGTCAAAAATCGGACTGATAAGGGAGCCAGTGTGTCAGAGTTGTGACTCCTCCAAAGAATGGTCAAAGAAGATGTGGCAAAAAGAACGGTTGATAGAGAATAAAGTAGAGATGGCAATTTAAATCCGATCCGGATCCCGACCCGTCCCGTTAGGAGCGGGTTTTTTTTTTACTTTTACCGGGTTATGGGGCGGGTATGGTATCTAAATTAGTAACCCGCAGCGAGTACGGGTTGGATTTGGTATTCTCTAATCCGCCCCGATATCGGACCCGTACCCGCCCCGGTTTAATATTAATCATAACACTTAATGATATGCAATCCTAGCCATCCATCTGGTAGTATATATAGTACATAGAAACCCTAAGGGAACCCTTCTCCTCCCTCTTCTGTAGAATGCTTCAGCAGAGCCGCGCTGCCCCTCTTCCCTCCCCACACCGTCACCTCCCATGGCCACGGCCACGGCCACAAACACCTCCACTTCACCATCAAACACCGTCTTCAGCGACACCCCACGACGGCCCCAAACCACCTCCGCCGCGCCGCCCCTCTTCTCTAGTAGTTGGATCATTACAATCAGTAGAGTTTGATCCTCTATGATCTTATGCTTGTAGGTTTTGCCAAAAAGCTTTTTTCTCCTCTGTTCCTTTGTATAAGTCCCACAAGATTTGATGTATTTGTCGATTTTTTTAGTTCCTATTTTATTTGTTGTAATAGAGATTAGTTTTGTAATCTGGGTTTATTATGTGTATTGTAACCACTGAAAATGTATCAATTTATTTCTTGTTTGGTGGTGTAATCTATTATTTCTCTTTTGTAATATTAGGAGATTTACTGAATATTTGTCCTATTTTCTTTGTTGTAGTTTAGATTAATTAATATAGTTAGATTTATAATTTGCCGAACACATACAGATTTGAAAAGTCGGGGCGAGGCGGGGCGGGTTCGAATTTTATTAAAGTCCGCTGAGGCGGGGATGGTATTCCCATCCGTTGATCCAATGGCGGGACGGGGCGAGACGAAGTGGTGCATAAGGACAATCGGGGCGGGTTCGAATTTCATAAGATCCGCACCAGACCCGCCTCATTGCCATCCCTAGAATAAAGTTTGCATAGGAATGGTGCAAGAACGCAGACCAAGAAAGTCAAAGATCTTTCAATCAGGGATGAGTTTTAAACAGCCAAACATGGCTAATCAAGTCATTTATCAAAATAACGTGGGACCTGGACATTTTTGCTCAAAAATGGTAAAGCCAAAGTTTGGGCCATTTGATCCGACATATGTGTCAAAAAACTACAAATGGAAGAAACCTATACCGGCTAGACAGCGAGAATAATTTCGAGTGATGCGAAGATATCGAGGGGAGTCAAGGATGTTGAAGCCAAAAGTCTCCTCCGATGGTTATTGGCATACAATTGGACAGGAGAAAGTCTCATTCCCAAAAACATATCAAGATCTAAGTAGAACACAGAAACGAAGGGTTCAACGAAAGTTTGCAACTATAATGCAAAGGGAGTTGGAAATCAAGCAAGCACAGCTTGAAAGGAGAAAGTGGATTTGGTCAAGAGAAGAAGAAGGTTCGAACCCAAATGGAGTTCAGCCTAAGAAGCAAACAGAAGAAGAGATTTTTCAAGAGATGGTTGCAAAAGGGAGGTTCCAACCTCTCAAGAAAATATCGGTTAGCAAGGGTGCAAAGAATGCTCTTTCTGACAAAAAGGAAGATAAGAAAATAGGCAGGTTGGCTGACGAAGAAAAGAAAATAGAAACCAAAAGAAAACTGCTCTTTGGAGAGCAAGAAACAAATATCGACTGCAACATGGTGTTTGTTCTCCCTCTCACATTTGAGGCAAAAGAAGAACAAGTTACTCAGAATGAAGAAAATGTGGAGGATGATAGGGCACCAGTACCTAACAGTTCCACGGTTAAAGGGATAGATGATGCAATGGATGAAGCAAGTTAAAACCATCCAAGCGAGGGAATCATGATCGATCGTGGAAATAGGGTCATATTGACAAAACCAGATCCTCAAAAAACAAGGCATCTGAAACCTTTGTTTATTTCTACGCTGATGGACAGTCAACCAGTGACTAGAGTACTTGTTGATAATGGAGCTGCGGTGAATATTTTACCCACAAAGATGTTGAGAAAATTGTGTAAGGATGAGAAGGATTTAATTCCATCTGAAATTATGGTATGCAATGTAGGAGGAGTCTCAAGGCCAAAAGGTGTGGTCCCGATAGAGCTTACAGTAGGAAAAAGGACAAAAATGTCACCGTTCTTTGTGATCGATTCTTCCTCAAGTTTCAACGCTCTACTCGAAAGGGATTGGATACACGTAAATGGTTGTATACCATCCTCACTTCACCAAGTTTTAATATTTTGGAGGGAAGAGAAAGATGGCAAGACAGTAGCTGAGTTAGTTTGGGCAAATGACAAATCATTCTTGGCAGACTCAAATTGCCTTGAAGCAAAATTTTACCAACGAAATATAAAACTAATAGTCCTGGATGAAGATGGGATATTAATGGATGGCCTAGGATTCGGCTTGATGGTAGGACCTGGCAACAGAAGGTCCTCACCAAGTATGTGTTAAGTATCCACCAGAAGGAGGAATGCAACGGAAGCTGGAAGCTGTTTCCGTAGCAGAAGGTTTAGAGACTGAAGGAAGTTTCAAAAATTTTGAAAATCAACCGATAACGGCTAAAGATATAAATAAATTTAGAGAAGGACAGGAGGAGATTAGGAAGACTTTCAAGAAATTAATGATCTATGTCATGGAAAAAAGATTGGCAAGGTTGTCGCCTGTTGAATGGGCAGAATGCGTTGAAGATGAAGAAAAAGATCGATTGGATGGAATTTAGTTGCAGGATCTTAGATTAGCGCCAGCCAAATTGAATTATTTGAAAATAGAGACACAAGACCCACTAATAGAGGTGAATTTGGGAACAGAAGCCGATCCACGGCTGATTTACGTTAGTGCTCAATTATCGATCGAGGTTGGAGGAAAAATCGTCGATTTGGTCAAGAGTTATAAAGATTGCTTTGCGTGGAGTTACGAAGAGATGCCCAATTTAGACAGGAAGCTGGTGGAGCACAAATTTCCAATCAAGGAGGGATTCAAACCATTCATGCAGGCTCCCAGGAAAATGTCGAATGAGGTAACACTGCTGGTTAGAGAAGAAATCAAACGACTCCTCAAGGCCAAATTTATTCGGCCAGTCAGGTACGTTGAATGGATGTCAAATATTGTTCCTGTATTGAAGAAAAATGGTGAGTTAAGAGTATGCATTGATTTTAGGAATTAAATTCTGCTACTCCTAAAGACTAATATGCTATGCCCATTGTAGACATGCTAGTTGATTCAGCATCTAAACACACTATCATGTCGTTTATGGATGGAAATGCAGAATATAACCAGATTTTTATCAAAGATGAAGATGTCCATAAAACAGCATTTAGGTGTCCAGGGGCAATAGGCACGTTTGAATGGTTAGTCATGCCTTTCGATTCAAAAAATTATGGGGCAACATATCAAAGGGTGATGAATTTAATTTTTCTTGATATGATTGGAAAATTCTTAAGTATATATTGATGATGTAGTTGTCAAATCAGATAACCATCATGAGCATGTAGAACACTTAGAAAAGGGTTTCATAAGAATGAGGAAGCATAATTTAAAAATGAATCTCTTGAAATGTGCTTTTGGAGTTTCTACAGGGAATTTCTTAGGATTTTTGGTCCATCAAAAAGGGATTGAAATCGATAAAAACAAGGCAAAAGCCATTATAAATGCTAAACCTCCTTCGAATAAAAAGGAACTTCAGCGTTTTTTAGGACAAGTCAATTTCTTACGCAGGTTTATTGCTAATTTAGCAGGAAAAACAAGGGCGTTCTCAGCCTTGTTAGGGATGAAAGGAGATATCGAGTATCGATGGGAAGCGAAGCATCAACATGCTTTTCAGTCGATAAAATATTATATGTCCAAACCCCTTGTATTAATTCCACCGAGGATCGGGAGGCCTTTAAAGTTGTATGTATCGGCAGCATAATCATCACTTGGAAGCTTGCTAGCTCAAGAAAACAACCAGGGTTTTGAACAAGCCATCTACTATTTCAGTCGAGGTTTGAATGTAATTGAGCAAAAGTACACTGTTGTGGAAAAGTTATGTTTAACCCTATATTCTACTACAGTCAAGCTTCGACATCTTGATAAAATACATGCTATCAAGACCAGTGTTAAGGGGAAAAATGGGGAAATGGGTCCTTGCGTTGATAGAATACTATACATACCTCAGAAAGCTGTAAAAGGACAAGCATTGGCTGATTTTTTAGCAAATCATCCAAGTGATAACCTGGAAAATGGAATAATCTATATATGCATCGCCCCTTGGAAAATGATGTTTGATGGATAAAAAACTAGCTAAAGAGCTGGTGCAGGTGTAGTGTTAGTTTCTCCTACTGGAAATGTACACCAGTTTGCTTTCCAAATCGAAAAATATTGTTCAAACAATCAGGCAGAATATGAAGCCTTAATCATTGGTTTAGAGATATTGTTGGATATGCATGTCACAACAGTACAAATATCTGGGGATTCTCAACTGGTTATAAAGAAGTTGAATGGAGAGTTTAAATGCAATGCTCAAGGTCTAGAGATGTATTTCAGCATCGCGTCATATTTGTTAGCAAAATTTGATGATGTAACCAACCCACATTCCCCGGATAGACAATGGTGGTGCCAATGTAATGGCCCAGTTAGCCTCAGGTTTAAAAGTTCTTGATGGAATCAATGAACAATGGGTAAAAGTATCAAAATGTTTGCCAATGATCAGCAATAGATATAAAAAATTAGAGATGGTCAATCCAGTCGATACGATTCAAGGCGATTGGAGGACACCTATTATCCAATATCTGCAAAACCCTCAGTTAAAAGCAGATGCAAAAATAAAGTTGCAAGCAATCAAATACTTCTTGTTAGATGGCGATTTATTTAAACGGACGCTAGAAGGATTGGCACTTAGGTGTCTGGGACGACAAGAGGCCATTCAGGTGATGGCTGAGGTGCATGAAGGCGTATGCGGTGCTCATCAAGCAGGCATAAAAATGAGATGGCTGATTAGACGACATGGCCATTACTAGCCTACCATAATGGAAGATTGTGTTCGATATGCAAATAGGTGTCAAGCTTGCCAAAAACATGGAGCTGTTCATCGTGCACCATGCATAGAATTGCAATCGATAGTGAAACCTTGGCCTTTTAGGGGATGGGCCATGGACTTAATAGGACAAATACATCATTCTTCGTCTAAAAGGCATGGATTTATAATCGTGGCAATTGATTACTTCACAAAGTGGACATAAGCCAAACCAATGAAAGCAGTTACACAAGAGAGTGTAATCACCTTCATTAAAGAAAACATAATCTATCGATTAGGATTACCTCAAACAATCATGGCCGATAGAGGTACCGTTTTTACTGGAGGACAAATACTTGAGTTCACCAGAGAATATAAATTTGAGATAATAAACTCTACTCCTTATTATGCACAAGCAAATGGCCATGCTGAAGCAATGAATAAGTCTGTTAAACACATTATGGAGAGGGCTATTGAAGATTCTCCAAATGATTGGCATCGACTGTTAGCGGAAGTTCTTTGAGCATTCCAAACTTCCCCGAGGTCTAGTACATGAATAACTCCATATGCCTTGACATATGGGCATGATGCTGTATTACCTATGGAAATAACAGTAAGGTCTTTTCGTGTAGCTATGCAAAATAGTATGCCAGTGGCAGCATGCAACGAAGCTATGGCGATCGAGTTGGAAGATCTAGATGATCATCGCTTGGACGCATTGGATATGTTGCATGCTCAAAAGTTAAAGGTAAGTAGATCCTACAACCGAAGAGTTTTACCAAAAACATTTCAAGAAGGAGATTTAGTGTGGAAAACTATATTACCTATAGGGTAAAAAGACCCAAAATTTGGAAAGTGGTCACCAAATTGGGAATGACCCTTTTTAGTCCATAAAGTTATAAGAGGCGGAGCATACTGGCCGAAGTCACTAGAAGGACAATTGCATGCTAAGCCGATCAATGGCCGATACCTAAAAACGTATGTCCTTTCCATGTGGGAAGGGGTAGAACCAATCGATAGGGATGGTCTGCATTAGCCTGATAAAGGTTAAGAAAAGCAAGAATAAAATAAAACTGCAAATAAAATCTAAAGAAAGCAGTTTCATTATGAATAATAGTCCAAAAAACAAAAGTTGGCCAAAGAAAGTAACTGTTTACATCAAACATCAAAAGCAGATTGAATTTCTGCCCACTAACTTTCAGCCCAAGACATAATTTGGTCAGCAAAAGTGAGCTGGGATTGAGTCTTAGCTCGTTTCTTTAAAGGCTCTTCCATAGCTACGGCTAAATCAACATCCTCTTGGCAAACACTATTGCTCCAGCAGACTTTGCTCCTTCTGATTTAGGGCATTCATCTTCATTCCCAACTCTTTCTTCTCAGCCTTAATCTCATCAATCTCTCTGGAAATCTGCAAACTAATTTGATGCTCCTCTTGGACTTGGATGTTTAGAGCATCGATATCTCGATCTACTACCTGGACATTAGATCTAATGCCCATACCTGTTTCCAAGAAGCAGATATCAGAGAGATTTGGAATTTTAGAGTAGAAATTAAACTTGGTTGAACATCACTCAAAGCTGATGTATTATCGACAAGAGTATCGATCAGGTTGTTCATCTTCAGCACAGCATCATCATTAGCCAAAATGTCAGGAAGACGATGACCAAGCAAACTCTTAAAAATGTTAAGAATAGCAACCGCATCGACGTTGGAAGGCAAAGCTGATGTACTACTCGAAGGACAGGAAAAGGCACTAATTGCTGACTGAAGTTGCAAGAACTTACGGTTGATGTCATCGATAGCTGGCATAAGAGCATATGATTGTTGAGCAGCTAAGATGCCTGTAGCCTCTGCCACAGTCTGGGTGATCGAAGGAGAACAAGAGACAATTGGAAGAGCTGATGACTCAGACATTGAAAGGACAGTCGCAACATGACTAGATGTTGTAGGCGTGAGTTTAGGGCTTTGAACTGGATCTGCAAGAGTAGGGGAGCAAACTTCAGCTGGGGGTCAGGTTTTAGCCACTGGAAAATTAGGCAGAGCGGCATCGCCTGGTTGGTTAGAATGGTGACTGATAGAAGGATCATCATAATCTTCTTCATCTTAAACATCCCAAGATTCATCAACCTGTCAAATAGACAGCAATAAAGTATGAGTCATTAATATAATGATAGATTGCAGTGATTAGAAACTTACAAACCTGTAGAGGGGAAGATATCGATCAATGGGAAGCAGTCGTCGAGACACCCCACACTGACGATTTTCGTATCAGTCGCCTCGCCGGTAGGAGCATCGAAAGAAGTGTCGTCAAGATTGTCATCTTTGCTGGCGCTCTCCTGAGTCAAATTGATGGTAATACCACCCAAATCCTAATAAGGGGATAAGTAATGGAATTTAGCAAATAAATGCAAGAACCAACAAAAGGGGATTTTTACCTTCAAAGACATGGTTCTGGCACTTAAACGAGTTTTGTGAGCAACATTTTTTTTCTGGTAGCTTTAGATTTGGGCGTGACTGAATCGACTAGAGAGCTTGAATGAGCTCTTAGCTGGTTGGTCAGGGCAGGAGAAGATCCTTGCGCCTATTCAAAAATAACATCTGCAGAAGTTCTCATTTCAGTGGTGGGCCTCTTGGGTGATCTAACATCTTGATCGGCTGCATGAAAATAAGGTAAAAGTTAAGTGAGCTTTTAGTGTGTATCAGAAAATGACACGATAACAAAAGAACTCAGACCTGGCCGGAAGGTAACAAAAGTTGAAGCAGTCTGAGAAATGAGAGAAACACTTAGAGGAACAACCAATATTGGTTCGTTTGATGGAGGGATAGAAGGAATATCACCAGGTACGTGCTCAGATTGCCTTTTTCGATGAATGAGAGGAACATTGTCTTCTTCATCATCTTCTTCTCCCATGTCTTCAAACTCTTTCCCTTTTTCGGAGAGTAAATTCTCAGAAGAATCATCTGATTCGTCATCAACATTATGTTTTTCTGAGGAAAATACAGCAACAGGCTCTTTTCCTTTTCTACTTGATACTGGTTGACAGGGTCCCGTGGAAGGGGATCGATCCCTTTTCCTCGAAGCAGCAGGTTGATTGATATTTCCTGCATTGATAAACCAAGATGTAGTGAACAAACTAAGATTGATAATGAATGGCATCAAAAGGAAAAGAGGATACCTGGTCAATGCAGGTTGTCCACGGCCAAACAAACCATGCAAGAAACATAGTTGATGCCTTCATATAATCTCAAGATGTTTTCTTGATACCAAGGGTTGAAAGGGGTAACTGATCTAGCGGTACGAATCTTAAAATTGGACATGAAAAAATTGTCCATCGATTCGTCAACGACTTTGTCGATCTTCCTGATATGGTTCACTGTAATCCGTTTAATCTTTTCTTTAGCCTCTAAAAAGCCATTGTCTATAAAGAAAGGAGCTGGAATCCCTTGTACCAACCCAAATTGCTGTCCAAATTGAGAGGGAGTATACTGTTCATACCCATAGGATCCTGAAGGAATGGTAATAATCTGACCACCTGTATGAAGAAATCGCCCACAGAGAACACTAGCCCATATCCTCTTAACCCTATCCTGAAATTCTATGGGCATAGTATTATTTATGTAAGTAGGGAGGCTTCTAAACCAGTGAGGATTGATTGATCTAGCAAGAAAAGGGTGTCCACGTTTGTAGAAATTGAAATCACAAAAGAAACGGAAACAAGATATAAAAGAATGGAGCATGATGCTACCCAAGGACAAGTGATGACCATAAGTCAAGAAGAAAGAATCAGGATGATCAGGGATAGCGGGACCAAATTCTGGAAAATAAGCATGCAACCACAGTTGCATCAGCCAAAGAGGACCACCAGTGCTCCAATGAATTTTCTTCTCCACCATGGTAAACATCGACTTGTACAAACTACCCGGTACTAAGGGTGTAAGAGCATACTCTTTACCATGAGCTAAGCTGATGGCTAAGTTCATATATTCCTTGGTCAATGAAAGACTAGAGACACAGAAAACATAATGAGGAAGCCACATCCAAAGGAAAATGGCTAACTCTTTTAGATCAGTCGAAGCATTAGCATTCTTTGACCCGAGAAAATATCTTTCAAAGGTCTCAGAATACTTAGAAGAAGAAACATCCAAAGATAGATTGGTAGGGTTATGATAGGTCAAGGCATTAGCATGACCACCAATCGGCAGAAGACCCGTTAAGGCACAGACATCGAGAATGGTAGGAGCCATCATCTTAGTTCTTAACATAAGGGCATTGGTAGTAGTTGACCAGAAACAAAAGCAGCTAGACCAAAGCCATCGGTCTATTTTGGGAGGGGTTTTAGACATGTGGATGAGTTCAAAAATACCTTGCCGCCTCCACTGATCGGCATAAGTAGCGGACAAACGATCAACCCACAAACCCCAATCAGCATGAATCAGAGTCGGCCAGGATCTAATCATAGACCAGTTTCACTCCAACCTTTCTAGTTTAGAAAGGGTGAACTGAGCAACAATTTCTCTGAGTCATCGATTGTGTATCCTTTTAGGGGTTGAGGACGAACCCTAAACGATTGGCCTAGAATGTGCGGGGAGACAGGTTTCGGGTGTTTCTTGTAGGGGATCAGAATGCGAGAATTGATAGGATCAATATGATCCATAAGAGCCTCAACGCCCCACCGAGGGTTAAGAGGACATTTGAATCCTTCTCCCTCATCGCCATGAAGAACAATTCTTGTCTTCACCATAATTGCTGAAGGAAGTATGAGAAAAGAGCAATTGGAAATTCTAGGGTTTACTAGAGAAAAACTCTAATGAAGAAAGAATAGGGGTCAATTTAAAGCAGCCTCGATAAAATGGCTAGGAGTTAAAAGCGGCAGAAGATGAGGCGAACAAAGTTAACTCACTCGACTGTATCGTCGCGCGAGTTAAAGGGGGGTAATGTTGGCACCAATATTTTCACGAATGATGTGCAGACACGTGGCATAGTGATAACCACAAAAGAGTGCATAAATGAAGAAAGTGGAAAAGGCACGATTACAGTAGTTATCATTTGTTACTGAATTATAAGGTTGAGATAAATGAGCAAAAGAAATGCAAGAAAACAAAATATTTGAATAAATCGCACAAGAAGGAGGAAACCGCCAACTAGTGTCACGGTCGATAACATTGAAACAGACATGGGAAAAACGTGCCACAGGAAGTCGGTTAGTGGAGATTTTGAAGCGGGCCACGATCAGCATGATTGAGGAAGTTTCGGAAGAAGTAATTGATCATGGAGACCGAGAAGTGTCTCCAATAAAGATAAAAGATGACAGTTACCAAGGGAAGGCAGTTACAAATATTTCAAGTATAAAAGTAGATGAAGGCAACAGAAAAAGGGGACGTCAAACTCATTAACAAATTTAGACTAGGAATATTAGCGTGTTAAATTTCCTTAGAATAGTTTGCTAGATGATCTGCATAGTATCGATAGAGAATCAAGTACGTTGTAGAAATTGCATTCGTTGTGTTGTAAGAATCATCTTTGTAATTTCAGTGGGCGCATCATTTGTTGATCATTTCAGCATATTATCTTTCGTTAGTTTTCCTTTTTAGTAAAGTCCTCAAGCCCAAGAGGCAAAAAAGATCCCACACAGTTCATCGATTGTGTCACAGACACAAGATCAATAGTGGGTTTTTCCAACAGCGCAAACAGAAGCCCTCACACTTACTTATGAGAAGGTGCAATTGATGATATGATCAAGGAAGCTTGCTCTACAATTTTGGGGGATTCGAGCGCTCAACATTGCAAGTCACTGACACTTCTTGTTTATTCCTCGGACTTAAAACTGTCTATCACAGAAGAAACCCAATTATGCATGCGATGCACCTTTCTCCTCTTATTGTGATGGCTTAAATGTACTCGGTCTTTGATCTGTTAGAAAGAATAGCATAACACTCCTGCCCTTCTTAATAACATTATGTAGCTCGTTATCAAAGGAAAAATGTCTACATTGACATGATCCTCTTGCTATAATTCATACCATTTTTTGTACTAAATGCTTACGGTCTCGTTCTCAAGAGATATGTAGTGGAAAGCGGAAATATGGTCAGTTCTTGACTTTGATTTCCAAATACATGTACTCTTTCAGTGAAGAAGTTGACTGGAGAAGAATGGTGCATATGCACGTATAACATATAATTTATAATTAGGGTCGAATAAAAGGATAATTACACACGAGCGTGTCATTTACCTCAAATATAAAAAGGATAATCACTTTGCATTTTTAAACGCTAAGGCTAGGTTTGACACTCTTTTTTTTTCAGTTTTAAAAATTGAAAAAAAAAGGAGCGTTTGGTAACCATTTTTTTTTCAATTTTTAAAACCAGTTTTTAAACTGAAGAAAAAAAAAACTCCAAAAATGAGTTTTTTTTTTCACTTTTGTTTTGTTTTTTTTTAGACCACCACCACCACCCTTCCACCGCCGGCAGCCACCTCCAGCCGCCGGCGACCACCGCCGGCCACTGCCGGCAGCCACCTCCAGCCGCCGACCACCGCCACCGCAAACCACCCAAAAAAAAAGTCAAAATAAAAAGGGTTACCTAACACCAAAAAAAAAAAAAAAAAAACAAACACCCACTTGTTTTTGTAAAAAAAATAAAATTAAACTGCTCTTTAAAAACTGAAAACCAAAAAAAAAGTTTTGTCAAACGAAGCCTAAGTGTTTTATTTCCAAATTAGAACCTGCTTCACTTATGAGTGGGGTACACCACTTAAAACCCTCTTTTCTTGTGCTTCCCTTATATGATAGTTAAAACATTGTTAAGAATGCAAAGGCGAACTGCTAGTTCAATTATTTCCAATAGTAAAAAATTGGGCAAATATGAATGATGTTTGTCATTGCTCGACTAGACTTTTGGCTACTCATTGCTTTCTAGCAAGGTGCTCATTAACTCCCATATACATCTCATTTTTGTATATTTTAGATCTTCTTTTAAGTATGGATCATTTGCACATAAAATCTTATACTTTAAGGGTTTGTGCGCATTTCACCCCGATGTTTCAATTTTGGCTCAATTTACCTCACGATTTAGAAAATTGAGCACATTCCACCAATTAACGGGCTGAGCTCCAATTTATTGGATGCCCGTCAATTGCCCAGGGACAAAATTGTAACTTCATAATATGTGACATGTTGGCAGCCATATCAGCATTCATATAGACGTTGAATGTCTCTTGGAGTTACCGAAAACCATCTGCTCCATTCTTTCAAATTCCTAAACCCGAATGCAAAACGACAAACTCTCGTCGCCGGCATCTCGCTAGACGACGATCCATTGCTCCTGATTGAAGCATTACTACGGCGATCAACGGAGGTCAGCGATGGTGTTCTCCGAGTTCAGGGATCCCGTTTACAACGACGACAAGTATACACCTGATTACGGTATGTAATCATGGATTAAAGTTGGATATTCATTTCTAGGGTTACAAGATCAGCGTTGTTTAACAATATATTCTGCATAGGTTTAGGTTTTTTAATGGCATGCTATTTTGGTGGGTAACGACACATGTGTGCAGTTTAATATTGGAATATTCATGTGTACGAACTATGATAATATTGTTTAATTGTATGGCTAATTTTTTATTTTGCTGTATGGGATTAAACAATGAGTATTCATGTATATGTTTGTTTGTTTACTCTGCTGTATGGGATTAAACATTGAGTTGGTTTGCCTTGATATACTTAGGGATTAGCACATTCCTCTGTTTTACATGATTTTAAAGTATATTATTATTTTATTTTGTAGCTCCTACGGATGGGTTGTTAACTGTAAAAATCCACCATGGTGGATTTATGTCTACTGTTGGGAAGAAGAGATATGTGGGAGGTAGGGTTGCCTATATAGACAATGTTGATGAAGATAAGATTGGGTTATGTCTGTTAGATAGGATGAAGGATAGGTTGGGGTATGCATACTACGTAGGGTTTTTATTCTTAACCCCTGGAAAGAGTATGGACGATGGCTTAGTGCACTTAAGTTGCGATTTGGACGTATGTACTGCATGTCAGATGCTGCCTATGGATTACAGAATCTTAAAGTTGTTCCTTGTAGATCCTACAATACCCTTTGCTTTACCAGCACCTTTACAACCACAATGAGGCTGATGTGGTTGACATGTATGACCCTGACCCTGAAGATGAGGAAGATGCTAATGTAGAGCCAAGAGAAGTAGATGTTCAGGTTCACTCAGTAGCAGCAGGTGGTAATGAAGACATGAGGAATGTGGAAGACATAGATGTTGAGTTTTGTGACAGTGATTATGAAATGAATGAAGACTATGTTGAGCAACTGTTTGAAACTGATGTTAATGATCTTGGTAGTGGGAGTGCTACTGGGTTTGGTAATAGGGATGGTGAAAATGCAACGGTTGAGGATGAAGTTGGGGGAAATTACAGTTATATGCCCTCTGGTAGTACATTTCAAGAAACCCCATTTGAAGATGACCCTAATTTGGCTGACTCTGATGACTTGAAAAGCTTGCAAGGGTCTGATGAAGATGATTTGAGAGGGAAGCCTGATTTTCCAAAATTTCGGCCATATAAATTGAACTATAGGGATGCTAAAACAATGGCTGAAATGGACTTTGAAGTAGGTATGGTGTTTAAGGATGCTCATGAATTCAAAGAGGCTATAAAGGCCCATGCTATTAGGCATGGCAAACAACATATGGTTTTTAAAAAGAGTGAATCAACTAGGGTATTGGTTCATTGTGATAAGAAAATGGGTTGTGAATGGGAATGTTTGGCTTCACTTAAGCATGGGGAGACCAGTTTATAGATAAAGAGACTGCATTCAACACATACATATGGAAGAAGCCATAAAGTTAAGCATGCTTCATTTAAGTTTTTTTCTGAAAAATATAAAAACATGTGGAGGAGTAACCCTGCTTGGCCAATGCAGTCATTTATTAACACAGCAAAAGAGGATTTTGTGGTTGATATTTCAAGGTGGCAAGGGTATAGGGCTAGAAAGAGGGCCTTAGCTCTGATTGAAGGGGAAATGAAGGACCAATATGCAAAGTTATGGGACTATGCTGAGGTCTTAAAGAAAACCAACCCTGGTACCACTGTGGAGATCCAAGTAGACAATACTGGAGTACATCCAGTATTTGAGAGGATATATATCTGTCTAGGGGGATTGAAAAAGGGTTTTCTTGCACAATGTAGGCCTGTAATTGGTATGGATGGGTGCCACCTAAAAGGGCCATGTGAAGGACAGATTCTCACAGCAGTTGGCATAGATGCCAACAATGGTATGTTCCCAGTAGCTTATGCAGTTGTTGAGGTTGAGTCAACTAGCACATGGACTTGGTTTGTAGAACTTCTTGTGAAGGATCTAGGGATTAATGACAGTGGTTACACATTCATATCTGACAAACAAAAGGGGTTAAGGAATGCACTTGAAGCAGTTGTGCCACAGGCTGAACACAGGCATTATGCAAAGCACCTGTATGAAAATTGGAAGACAGCTGGGTTCAGAGGGGAAACCTTTAAATTGCATTTTTTGGGTTCTTCAAAGGCAACTGAAGTTGAACAGTTTGGTAGGAGGATGGCAAGCACAAAGGAGAATTGTGAGAAAGCATGGCAATGGTTAAGTGAAAAGGCTCCAGCTCATTGGTCAAGGTCACACTTTAGGACATATCCCAAATGTGACATTCTATCAAATAATTTGTGTGAGAGCTTCAATGGGAGGATCTTAGGTGCAAGGGACAAGCCAATCATATCCTGCCTTGAGTTTATTAGGAACTTCTTAATGAAGAGGCTTACCATTTATAGGGAGAACATGAGGAAAACATTGAATGAAAGACCTTTCTGTCTAAGAATTGAAGAGAAATTAGAGAAGAATAAGATAGATGCTGGAGTTAGGAGTGCAACATGGTCAGGGGCATGTATTTATCAAGTTGAAATGACTTATGGGGCTCAAAGGACAGTGGACTTGACAAACCAGACATACAAGTGTAGAAAATGGGATTTGACTGGCATCCCATGCAAACATGCTATAGCTGCTATGTATTACAGAGGTCTAGATCCTGATATGTTTGTTGCTGACTGTTACAAGAAAGACACTTACATGAAAGGTTATGAGAATATGATATATCCTGTGGATAATTATGACGTGTGGCCAAAGACAGGGAAGATTCTAATATTGCCTCCTAAACCACATGTACAACTTGGGAGGCCAAAAAAATGTAGGGTTAGGAAACCAGATGAGCCAAAGGCTCCAATATCAGATGGGACCAAGCTAAGGAGAGGTTTGACAGGTGTAATATGTGGCAAATGCAAGAAATCAGGCCATAACAGGAGAACTTGTAAGGAGGTTGAAGGTGGATCTAGAGCTGAGTATGTGCAGCCATCTGTACCAATAAATACTCAACCATCTCAGGCAGCACAATCAAATACAAAAGCCAAGTCTTGTGTAAGGCTTCACTCAAAATGATTTTTAATTACATTTCATTAAATGCAGCATTTATTTGTGTTTGCTCACAATTTCATTTATTAAATAAATGCAGCAAAGACCAAGAAAGAAGCAGGGAGCCTCAAGAGGCTCAACATCTAATGTTGAGCCTATAGGGAATGAAGCTCCAATGAGGACTCCTTTACTAATTCCTCCAATGCCTCCAGTACAACCCATGCATAGATGTAAGAACAGGGCTAAACTTCCAGTAAGTGCAAAACCCTATAGTTTAAGGGTTATTTAGGCAATAACTTCCAGTAAGTGCAAAACCAATTTTGAAGTAACTTGGTTGTGTTCCTGCAGTTGAAGAGGAGTGCAGCACCATCACCTCAAGAGAGTGCAGTACCATCAACTCAAGAGAATGAAACAACATCAATGAATACACATTTCATGTCTAATGGTGTTAATCCCATGCAAGCACAATCAGATCACCAACCAGTTAGAGTGGGTGGACTTAATGTCCAAGGCCCAAGGATGTTGTGGAAAGGACAACCAGCTGTTACAGTAACTGCTCTGCATAGAGCTACAAGGCAATCCAAAGAAAAGCACTAGAATTTTGGACTTTATTTTTTCTAGATGTTATGTAAATCCTAATATTGATTACATTATTGGTGGATGGCTGGTTTTTGTGTAGCTAATGGGTTGGTTTTTGTGTGAACTTGTAATGGTGGATGATTAGTTTTTGTGTGAACTTGTAATGGTGGATGGTTTTTGTATAACTGTTGTATTGGTTGATGGTTGCTTTGATGTAAGGTTAATGCACAATGTATTGTTGTGGAAACTGTGAACATATGTTGTTAACAGCCAAGTGCAAATGAAATATAGTATGGACTTTGATGTAAGTGAATTGACTTATGTATTGTTGAGGAAATTATATTTCCATTGTCAGTGCATAGATAAACTCAAAACAAAGAAACATTTCACTCATCAGTTGCAAATGTCAATACATATATGGCCATTTTTTGTGCTACCTTAAGCTAAGACAACAACCTTTCCCCACTCATATTCTCATTTCCCTTTGTTAACAAGTAAATACAAATCAACAATAACAACATAAACATGGCCAAATATATTTGCTTCCTTCGCAATGTAGTTTCAAGTACCCTTTCAGCAGCCAATTCCTTGTCCTTTAATTCTTCATTTATCTTCACAAGAACTTCATTCTTCTCGATTAGCAGCTTGTTCATATCCATAAGCAGCTCGTTCTTTTTTTCCAGTTCTTCAATTGACTTCTCAGAATCCAATTGTTTTGCTCTTAATTCATCAACTTTTGTCAACACCATCCTACCAAAAAACTTCCCTCTTTCACAAACTTCTGGATCCACCCATTCAAAGTGTCCACACGAGTGTTCCTGGATACAAATTCCCAGTTAATTTTTGTTAGCGAAAATCAGTACAATCAATTTTTGAAATTGCTTACCTTGTAGTTCTTACATCCCATAAACCTTTTGCCTGGATTTCGTTTTGTCCAAGAATGCGAGGGTCGAGACTCTCCACAATGGCAGTAAAGTTTGGCATCATTTGAATTGCTGCTTGAACCCATTTCACCTCAATTTCACCCGTATGAACCCTAATTGTTTTTGAAATTTGGGGAAAATTTCAAGGGCTTTCCAAATTGACCTCCCAGTGTTGTGGGTTTGAAGATTTCGGACTAATTTAAGGTGGAATACGGTTACAACCCCAGTTGCTTCTTCTTCTTCTTCTTCGTCTGTGCTTGTATGTATGTCATGTATGTGTGTAGGTATAAGAAGTGTTGGGGTTTGGAGGGAAAACGTTAGGGGAATTGATTTGGGGGGAAATGACATGGCTAAAGTAGCTGATTAAATGCTGATGTGGCTGTCAAGAATTATGAAGTTACAATTTTTTCCATAGGCAATTGACGGGCATCCAATAAATTAGAGTTCAGCCCGTTAATTGGTGAAATGTGCTCAATTTTCTAAATCGTGAGGTAAATTGAGCCAAAATTGAAACATCGGGGTGAAATGCGCACAAACCCTTAAAGTATAAGGTTTTATGTGCAAATGATCCTTTAAGTATTTGAGTCCCAGGTAGGAGTCAAGATAGGCCAGGAAGCCTAATACCATAATAACAATACTGGCGGAAAATTGACGATATTCGTAAATTTATCGGAACAAATTTACATAAAGTTTGAAACAAGAATATATTGCGACTTTTTGAAATTTTCGCGAATAACATATAGATATCGCGGATTGTACGTATTCATCACAAGTGGAAGCTCCTCTTTCTTCTTTAAAATGGGAGAAGCAGCACACAATCGCTAGTTGGTTTCAAACCCATGTCATCTTGCTTGGTAGTTTGGTTTTGAACCATCAGATTACCACGTGACTCTTGTTGAGCAAAATTCACTACATATTATTTAGCCACATATAATTATACAACACTACCCCTACATTCTCTATTCAATTTTTTACCCCCACAACATGACTCTTGTTCAATTTTGAGCAAAAGTAACTACATATTAATTATTATTTTTTACCCATCACACCATAACATGACTTTTGTTCAATTTTGAGCAAAAGTAATTACATATCATTCAATCACACATAATTATATAGTACTACTACTACTACGTTATTCATTCAGTCTTTTTTTACCCATCACTTAAACAAGCCGAAGAATTGTTATATTTTTGTCATTTTAATTGCAGAGTTTATAAATTTTATATACTTGAAACTATTGTAACCTGAGCGATTAATTACCGAATTATTTTCGATTTATAGTACGAACTTTGTTAATTACCGAATTATTTTCCGTTTCACTAACGAAATTGTCCGAATCATTCCCGAATTTTGTATTATTGCCCATGTCGAATAATTTCTGAATACCCAATTTGTCACTATGTCTAGTACTTGGTTTAGGTTAGATTTGGATGTCTACCCTGAATTCATTGTAATCACATGTATTTGGATGAAAAGTGTATTCTTTTTCCTCAAGAGTTAGGTTAAAAGTAAACTATTTGCGAGTAGTTCCTTCAGCATCGAGGGCTCGCAGACCGACATTGGGCAGTAAGGGTTGGAGGAGAAGGACAATGGAAGAGTATCAACTAGTTTTCTATGATACCAACCTTACTGGTCGGTTTTACAAGTGTGCCGGCCAGTAAGGTCGTTTAGGTCTCTTTGGTCTTTTTTTAGTGTTATCTCTTAGAGGCGATAAAGACGACAAAGTGGTCTTTGTCTATATATTTTCTGCTTCTAGACCTCTATAAAGGACTCCTGGCTGCCCTAAAAAGGGAAAGCTAGTTTAAGAGAAAAATCCACCCCGGAAGGTATGAATTTTGTGTGAGAGTTAGATTAGCAAGAGAGAGTGAGAGAGATAAAAATCTAATCTTCTATAAAGTTTGCATCCGTTCCTCATTATTTCATATCATGAATAATCTAGAATCAATGACCAAGCAGTCCAAACAGTCCGGATCAAGAGGTATTTCTTATACTCTTGTCATTTTATTAGATGAGCCATATAATAGATTATAACATGTTTAGCTTAGAATTTCCCTTCCTGCGGCCACTGTTTGTGGTAAAAAAGAAAGAACAATTTTCTAAAACTATCCGTTGGAAGAAATTGGTTAGGGTTAGAATGGTGCTAAGATTGAAACTCTGTTTAGATTACAATTTTGTGTGCATGAGACTTCTACTATAACAAAAGTTTTTAAAACTTTTAACTAGAAGAAGTTGAATTAAATTAGATCTATGTAGAAGTACATATCAAGATTTAGGTCGCCTCCTCTAAGGTCGGTTGGACTATGATATTTTGATCCCAACTTGTTGAGTCGGGGTACATAGGCCATTCGACCACCTTTGTCAAATTCAAACCAAATTTAAGTTAGAATTTAGGTTTGTTTGCCTTTTCTTTTTTTGTGCTTTTTGCTTAATTTGTGTTTTGGGAGAAAAATCGTAAAGTCACTTGAAACAATTCAGAGACTGTTTAGGGTATGACAGAGTTTCTAATACCTTCTCGTCATATAAATTGGCCCCCAAATCCAAATCTCCGGCTTCATAGGTTAGAAGCTTTAATCAGACAATCAAAGAGTCAAGCAATAAGTTTTCTTATTTTCCTTTGCT
This sequence comes from Escallonia rubra, assembly GCA_033065855.1. Classification (NCBI taxonomy): domain Eukaryota; kingdom Viridiplantae; phylum Streptophyta; class Magnoliopsida; order Escalloniales; family Escalloniaceae; genus Escallonia; species Escallonia rubra. Next base: position 285,361 of record JAVXUO010003148.1, read on the forward strand.
AGTTGTTTTGGTTAACTTAAAAGATAAGAAGGCGACTCGAGAAGAAACTTAGTCTTTCTTGGAGGTGGTTCGTCGCAACTACTTTCCCTAGTGAAGAATTTTCTCATAGCTAGTTCTTCTGTCAAACTTTAATCGACAGCTGTTTGTGCCAAAAATAGCAACTCAATTCTGTCCGATTCGATAATTTCATTTTCTCTGCCCTTTTTTTGTTTTTTATTTGTTGTGGGTGGGGGGGGGGTGGAAGAGCTGGAGGGCGTTGTTTCTGTTGTAGGCTTAACTGTTAAATTGAAATGGAAAAGGAAACAAATGGGATTGTAAAGTATTTCCACTTAAATACGAAAAAGGTCATATATACGATATTACATCAGCTAACGAATGTGGTGGGTTGATTAACAATTAACAGATTAAAAATGGGAAAGAAAAAAAAAAGCATTTACTCCTTGAAGATGGTGATGGTGCAAATACATTCCATGCTTTTAATCCAACTCAGGCCGAAGAAACTTACAACCGCTTTTGGTCCCAAATCTTTGGGGTTGCTTTTTCCAATAAACGTTGGTTACATTTCTTTATGTTATTTGTACCAGTAACCGGTTTATGGATGAGTGCTCTTGGAGTAGTCGGTCTGGCCAAGTGTTGTGTGTGTATAAGAGGGGGGGGGGGAGATGTTCCAAAAAAACTGCTTCAATTTGACAAAGACTGAACAAAAACTTCTGATAGTGTTATTCTTGCTTGACAAGCAGTCAGTTGATTATGAAAGTAGAAGCACTCTTACTCTGCATAATTCATCATATGAGTACGTTATAATGCGTTAGCAATCCATTTTGTAAATCTCTTGCCAGAAGATCGAGGATACAACAATTGAACCTAAGAGATTATGTAGAATGCTGTGTATTCCAAGTGTGACATCTAAGCTATGGTCTTGCTACAAATTTGTTATCCAAAACAATAGGAGTGAAATCTTCTTTTTGGACTTCTTGAGATTGCATATCTTGATGGCTAATTTTTCTTGTAGCTTTTTCACCTTTCTACACTAGTAGTTTTAGTCCACAGAAAATCATGGTGCTACTGAACTGAAGAAGGCCATGAGTTTGATGCTGATAACTCTGCACCATGATTGAATTTCAGCAGCGTGTAGTTACTTTTATGACCCTCAGATCCAAGTTTTGGTTTTCTACTTCTACATACAGTTGCATGATTGAATGACCAATAGAACGAAACCCTGTGACTGTGAGTGGTGATGAAATGCAACGTGATTTTGTTTTTGAATGCAGATGTGAAAAAATGTTTTGCTATAGATGTGGGAGGAAGTGGCATCATGGAGCGTGTGAGCCTCCTGTAGTGCTTGAGCCTTTGTCAAGTCAAGAGCAGCAACGAAGTTATGTGGCCTTTTTAGTAGCTTTAGAGCAATCGAGAGCTTTTTCTTGTTTAGAGCATAATAATCAGATTAAGCGAGAGTACGTGAACCCGTGGGGGCTCCAAAAAGAACACCTAAGGAGAGTGGACATGGGGAGCAGATCAACCTTTGGCTTGGCCGTTTAAGTTTATACCTGAAAGAACTGAACAAGCGTCAGAAACCAGCAATATGCGATATAGCCTCCATCTTCTCTGAGGCTTCTAGCAACACTTTTCTAGTAGCTTTTGCATGTAGAATCGGCAGATTGGTAGATTTCAGCAACCGATTACATGGTTTTACCATTTCATAACAAGAAACTCGACAGAAGCCGATCATGCATGCTTCTTAGAGATGGCCAGTAGGAGGTGAGATATATTAGCTTCACATGTTTAGTATGTTCTACAGCTTAAGAAAGAAAAGAAGAAGGCCTTAAATCTTCCATGGCTGCAGTAAACCTGATGTTCTACGTTTAGGACTCTTACCAACAATTAAACCATCCTCATACTACGAGGCTGATGGCCATTTATTGAAATTCGTTTAAACTCAAACATTGCATGAAATGTTCGAACATTGCGAAGTATATATTGGGTCTTGATTTTGGTGAATTACTACGCCATATTTTACTGAGCAAGGATCAGCTCAAGTGAGAAATGGAAATAAAATCTACTTGCTCTGTGCAACCAAAAAAAGAATTAATTACCTAATTGGAAGAATTTTGGCTGCTACCTGAATTGTAAGAAGATAGTTACAACTTTTTATATGACGACATTAAAAATCGCTAAATATTTTTAGTGACTTTTATGCTCACACTTTCAGCGAAAATTCTTAACCTTACTTATTTAGAATTACTAAATGTTCCCAACCTATCTTGGCTACATTGCCCACTGGGGTCCTAATTTCCATGACACGTCCGCACAAGCAACAATCAATATTCAACGCTCACAGGTCGGTCATAGCGTCACATAATCAACTCACATGCTTTTTCCCTTTGTGAAGCAACATTGGTGTGCCTTCCCCCTCGAGGGGGTCGGCCACCTCGGGGGGTCGGCCACCCTAGGGGGTCGGCCACCTCGGGGGGTCGGCCACCTACCTCGACGACCGACGACCGTTGTTTGCGGTTGCACGCCGTAGTCGCGATGATCGTCGCTCGTCGCCGCGCTCCGTCATTGTGACGACCGTCGCTCGTCGTCGCAACGATCGTAGCTTGCGGCCGCGTCCTCTCTCCACGATGCCCGTTGTTGCCCGTGCGCCGGCTTTATGGCACCCGTCGCCATCGCACACACACGGCTTCACGGCGCCCGTCGCCCGTAGTCACGCACCTTCGCCGTGACTCACGTGGCCGGCTTCACGATGCCCACGGCCGCGCGCCGGCTTCACGGCGCCCATCATCGTCGCCCGCAAGCCGGATCCGCAACTCCCGTGCCCATCGTCCCGACGTCATCTCCGCGACCCCCGTCGCCCGGACGACATCCCCGCGACCTTTGTCACCCGCGTCCGCGCGACAGCTCCGCGACTCCCGTCGCCCGCGCTCCATCTCTTCGACCTTCGTCACCTGCGTTCGCAAGACAACTCCGCGACTCCCGTCGCCCACGCACCGTCTCCGCGACCCCTGTCGCCGGTGCCCACACACCGCACTCTCTATAGTGCTCACTCACCAGCCATGGTCGCATGACGCTCGTTGTCGCCCGCACGTTGTCGTCGCAATAACCGTCACACGCGGTCGTGCTTTGTCATCTGGGTACATTCTTCGCAACAACTATCACATGTACGCTCTTTAACACTCGTCGTTGTGCCCATGCGCCGTGCCAGTTTCATGACGTGTCACTTGCACCTTACTTATTTCATCGCTCCCATGCGCCACAATCATGTTACATGCCCCCCGGGAACCACACTCATTCACCACACCATACGCACCTTGCCTTGGTCATGGAACATGCTTCGACACACTCTCCGGAGTGTGCAGCATCCTGCGTGGATAGACGACTCCTTCGAGACACTATCTCTGCCAGGGAGCTTTTCAACTCCCCTTCCGCCAGGTAGACGGCTCATCCGGGATGCTACCTCGGCCAGTAGGGTAGACGGCTCCTCTGGGATGCTACCTTGACGCGCTTCGAGTGCTCCGGCACAAGGACTCACCCGCGGGTATAAGCAACTCCTTCGGGACACTATCTCCTCCAGGAAGGTTTTCAACTCCCCGTCCACCAGGTAGACGGCTCCTCCGGGATACTACCTCGGCCAGTCGGGTAGACGGCTCCTCTGGGATGCTACCTTGACGTGCTCTGAGTGCTCCGGCACAAGGACTCACTCGCGGGGATAGGCGACTCCTCCGGGACACTATCTCCGCCAGGGAGCTCTCCAACTCCCATTCTGCCAGGTAGACAGCTCCTCCTGGATGCTACCTCGGCCCGTCAGGTAGACGGCTCCTCCAGGATGTTACCTTGACGCGCTTCGAGTGCTTCAGCTCAAGGACTCACCTACGGGATAGGCGAGCCCTCCGGGACATTATCTCTGTCAGGGTGTCTACGTGACTGACCTACGTGCTCCCGCACTGGGGCTTGCGTCGGCACCCTAGCGACTATGACCCCCAGGTCACTCCAAGACGGGAGCAGGTCTTCTGAGGGCGTCGCGCCTAGTCCGCCTGGCAGTTGGCCGTCGGGTCTTCCCCACCGCTGCCAGGCCTGTGGGACTCTAAAAGGGCTTGGATTTGTGGCTAGATCAAGGGGTGTTCTCTGGCAGCACCGACACTGTGAGAGCCAGTCTTTCTAGACAGACAAAGCGACTCTATGAGGAGCAGGCCGGGTGAATATACGATCTGACAGTCCGTGAAGCGCTAGCACCGATGTACCCCTCGGTGACGTGTCACTCCCGGGGAGAGCCACGTGTCGTGTGGTGACATCATCATCTCAACCTCTATAAATAGCGGATTTTGGATTTCATTTTCAACAGAATTCTCTCATTTGATAATTTCACTTTCTCTCTCTAAAACCCATTCTCTCTGGAATTCTAGAGAGAGAAACCTACAGGACCCTGACTCTGGACCTAAGCATCAGACTGTGACTGTCATCATGTATTCACCTTGCGCCATCGCCCTCGCAGCACTGCCACCCTCAGGCTCTGTCTGGGAAGCCTTTGGTCTCTGCCCTTGTTCCACCTTTGCTGCGTTCCACATCAACATACTTGGCATCTGACTCGGACTGCATTCTTTGTGGCACCTCCACGTCGACTGCGAACCCACTTTCCTTGGTATCATTTTGGCAACTCCGCTGGGGAGGTGAGCATCGCAGTGCAGTTCGTTCCTTGCCTGACACACCCAAGCAACCATGCCTATACAACGGAGAGCTACTAGGTTCGCCAGCCATGGCCTCAACCCCACCATCCAAGAGAAGCATCACATTGACAACCAGGAGGAGACCAGTGCTGCAAGGCTCCAAGATCAACCTTCGGCCGTTGCACCCGATGTACAAGTGGTTTTCAGTGCAGCTATACAGCAGCTAACCCCGACTATAGACAACCTACAAGACTCACAGACCACTATCATGGCCGCCATTATAGAAATGCAAAGATCCATACAGGCTTTGGCCTCACAACAACCCAGTGCACCAGTCCGACCTTTAGGACCTGGGTTGGCTCCTGACGCTGTTCAGGCCCCAGTGTCGCGACCACCGCCGCCTCGATCATCTAGACACTTGGCGGTAGGACTCGCGACATCTTCACCACATGTAGCTGATACACCGCATCATGTGATGCCATCACGCAGACCGCAAGCAGACCTCGGACCAGTGTTGCAACAAGTCTTCCCTATTGTTGCACCTCAACATGTGCCAGCCAGAAGCTCTTCCGAAACCCACGAATCCATTGAGATTGAGCCTAACCCCTACCCAACAGAGCAACATCAAACAACCGGTCAAATGGTGGATATGTCTCACCCACCCACCCATACCCCCATACACTTGCCATTATCAGCACCTGTCATATATCATCCTTCTGTTGCTCTTACTCATCAAGTTACCCCGTCAGGGGGCTCAGGGGCTCGCGGCGCCCCAGCCAGCCACCATCCCTTTGTTGGCCATGAAGAACCATCCTCCCACTATGTCTCCAAGTCAGACTTCAATGCACTCCTCCACCGACTGTCACAGAATTCTACACCCGACTCATCAGCCCGACTGACAAGCCATGCGCCATATGCCAACGACATAGCCATCACACCATACCCACTCAAATATAAGCAACCCACCTTTGTGCTCTTTAATGGACGTGAGGGCAACACCCGTGAGCACTTAACAAGATTCGTCAGTTCATTAGAGCAATATGGCCCGGGTGACACTTTGAAGCTTTAGGAATTTCACAAGTCCCTGACTGGCCTTGCCTACTCTTGGTACCACCAGATCCCCGACGGCACTATCCACTCCTAGTCTGACATGGTTCAGCTCTTCCTTGACAAGTTTCACTATGAGACAGAACGTGTGACCATTGTTGACATTGTCGAAATCTGCCAAAACCCCGGGGAAGACCTCAATGCCTATGTTACGCGATTTCATCAAAAGTGCTTGGAGTGCACTGACTTCAGCAAGGATGAAACCCTTGTACCCATTTGCATCAAGAACATGAAAGACGCATACAGGGTCTACCTTGAAAACCTCCAGCTTTGGTCCTGGGGACATCTCAAAGAAGTTGTGCGACGCACATATGACTCGGTCGGCCCGTCAAAGACCCCAAAGCCCCAAACTCATATTACCCTGTCCGCGACGACGGAAGCAGCTAATAACAAGGACAACAACTACAAGCGTCAGTCCCAAAAAAGGGATGGGCGCCCAGACAAGAAAGGGCAACTGACGTCTGCCCCGGATTAATAACCGTGTGACTTGAAGACTGTTAGAGCTCTCCTTGAGACATGGATCAACGACAATGCCATAGCCCTGCCCAATGCCGACACTGAACCTACCCCAGAAGACTTAGCCCATCCCAACTACTGCCCCTATCACCGAAAGGTGGTCACGGCCTCAAATGGTGTAGAGGCCTCAAATTTGTCTTCGCAGACAAGATTGCATCTGGCGAGCTCAAGTACTAAGTCCGGAACATGTGAACTAACCACCCAAGTCCTAGCCTGCCCTAAGTGCATTTTCTACACTTGTATTTTTTTCCGTCATTTCGCAAGTTTTTGTGTACTCAATCCCCGTGTACCACGACATGTCGCCTACTTTTGTTATCAATGAAGTTGCATTTCCCAGACTTAGAGAATTTCCAAGCTATATTGCTCTTGCACAAGTCTATTGACATCACCCTTCATGCCATCACCCACTCCCTTGGGGGCTCTACCCCTCCCCAACCCCTTCTGCATGCCTCTCATTGTAGGGACTTCGTAAGTGGTGCGCGGGGTGGCTCGAGCCACGCTACTAGCTAAGTCTCGACACCAGACCCCCGCCTCTGTTACTCAACCGGTCACTCGTGCCAGCCCACCACCTTAAGCCCCCCCTCCCTCTCATCTCAACCCTGCGTGGTCATAGTCACATCACCACCCCATACCCATTTCCTTTTCTCTCAACACTTAGAAACATTTCTTTATTTTTCGCGGTCAGGTCATCACTCTTTGCGACTTATCTCGGCACCCTTGCCTCAACACTTAGCGCCTCCCTCACACCCTACCTGCTCGCGGTCGGGTCACCCTCTCATCCTTGCTACATCACCTGCTCGAAATGCCTTTTCATCTCCCTCTCATGCTTTATATAGACATTTTGGTTTCTTTGGGAGTTTGCCCCAAATTCCCCCCCGACCCGCCCGCGCCCCTTCTCTTTTCCTTTAAAAAGAACCTGGGTCAGCCCATGACCCGTAAACCCGACCGACCCGTATCCCCCCCCCCCCTAATCCACCTCGCCGTGCCTCCTCGCGCCGCCGCCGACCCTTCGACCTCCCTGCCGTGCCTTCCTCTGGCCCCCTCCCCGCCGACCCCCTGGCCTACCCCCCTCGGCCTCTCTCCCTGACCCTGTAAGCCCGCCATCTCGCGGCCGCCGGCGCTGCACCGCCGCCTCCACCCTTCTTGTTTCCTCATCTCCCACCCACCCCGCCCCCCCCTTGGCTGCCCCCCCCTCCCCACCCCGCCGACCCCATGGCAGACCCACCTTCACCTTCGGCCATCTCCACCTCACCGACCACCCTTCGGCCATCACACACCCCACCACCCTTCGGCCACACACTTTGGCAACCACCTCGCCGGCCACCAAACTTTGGCTTCCCTACCCTTCGGCCCTTCAAACACCCCTTCGGCCTTCATCATCTTCATTCCCACATTTGGCCGCGTCCCAAGGCCGTCGCCGACCCACATGCCAACCATGTCGACGAGCCCCATGCCTCCCTGATAGTCGAACCATCCACCTTCGACTGTCACCACCATCTTCACACCCATGTCCACCCACGACGGCCAAACAACTTCACTATCATCAACCACCATCGCCCCCATTTTCATAACACGCACCTCGTGCCCCTACCCATCTTACACTCTTCCATACTTGGAAACTTTCTTCACAACTTTGGCTCCACTCGCATCAACCGCTGGCCTGCACCCGTCACCACACCCTTGCTGCACCAACCATCGCGACATAATCCAACATCATTCCAAGGCTTTCGTAGGTGGTGCGCGAGGCAGCTCGAACCATCTACCCCTCTCGCTCATTGTTCAGAATCGATCGTCGTTCAATGCACATCGCCTGGGTGACGTCTCTGCGACGCTCGTCCCCGTCGCCCAGGCACCGTCTCCGCAACCCCCGTCGCCAGTGCCCGTGAGCCATTTCCACGAAGCTTGTCGCCCATCGCCCGAGAGACATCTCCACGACACTTGTCGCCGTCGCCCGGGTGCCGTCTTCGTGACCCTCGTTGCCGTCGCTCAGATGCCGACCCCACAACGCTCGTCGCTCGAGCCACCAACTCTTCACCTTTGTCATTCAGAGACGATGTCAACAACTCTCTGGCCCAACAACATTAACATCTTGCTAAGTGTTTATGCGTGCGGTGCCCGCTCGGGTTGCCCCTCCACGCACACCACACGCAGGGGGCTTATGTTCCCAACCTATCTTGGCTACACCTAAAGGCCCACTGGGGTCCCAATTTCCATGACACGTCTGCACAAGCAGAAGTCAATATTCAACGCTCACAGGCCGGTCAAAGCATCGCATAATCAACTCACGTGCTTTTTTTCTCTTTGTGAAGCAACCTTGGTGTACCTTCCCCCTTGAGGGGGTCGGCCACCTTGGGGGGGTCAGCCACCTTAAGGGGTTGGCCACCCTAGGGAGTCAACCACCTTAGGGGGTCAGCCACCTACTTCGACGACCGACGACCATTGTTCGCGGTTGTACGCCGTAGTCACGATGACCGTCGCTCATCACCACGCTCCGTCGTCGCGACGACCGTCGCTCGTCTCCGCAATGCCCGTTGTTACCCGTGCGTCGGCTTCACGACTCCTGTAGCCGTCGCCCGCATATGGCTTCACTGCGCCCATCGCCCGTGGTCGCGCACCGTCGACGCGACTCACGTCTCCCGCGCGTCGGCTTCACGGCGTCCGTCGCCATCTCCGCGACTCCCGTGCCCGTCGTCCGGACGTCATCTCCGCGACCCCCATCGCTCGGACGACATCTCCGCGACCTTCGTCGCCCATGTCCGCATGACAGTTCCGCGACTCCCGTCGCCCGCGCGTCAGCTCCGTGACTCCCGTAGCCCGCGCTCCATCTCCGCGACCTTCGTCAACCGCGTCCGCATGACAACTCTGTGACTCTCGTCGCCCGTGCGCCGTCTCTGTGACCCCCGTCACCGGCACCCGTGCACCGCACTCTCTATAGTGCTCACTCACCACCCGTGGTCGCATGACGCTCGTTGTCGTCCGCGCGTCGTCGTTGCGACAACCGTCACACGCGGCCGTGCATTGTCATCTCGGTACCATTTTCGTGACAACTATCACATGTACGCTCTTTAAAACTAGTCGCCGCGCCCATGCACCGTGCCACTTTCATGACGTGCCACCGGCACCTTACTCACTTCATCTCGCCCATGCGCCACAATCATGTTACATGCCCCCCAGGCACCACACTCATTCACCACACCATGCGCACCTTGCCTTGGTCGTGGAACATGCTTTGACCCACTCTCCGGAGTGTGCAGCATCCTGCGGGGGTAGGCGACTCCTCCGGGACACTATCTCTGCCAGGGAGCTTTTCAACTCCCCTTCTGCCAGGTAGACGGCTCCTCCGGGATGCTACCTCGGCCAGTCGGGTAGACGGCTCGTCTGGATGCTACCTTGACGCGCTCTGAGTGCTCCGGCACAAGGACTCACCCGCGGGGATAGGCGACCCCTCCGGGACACTATCTCCACCAGGGAGCTTTTTAACTCCCCTTCAGTCGGATAGACGGCTCCTCCGGGATGCTACCTTCACGCGCTCCGAGTGTTCCGGCACAAGGACTCACCCGTAGGGTTAGGCGACTCCTCCGGGACTTTATCTCTTCCAGGGAGCTCTCCAACTCCCCTTACGCTAGGTAGACGGCTCCTCCGGGATGCTACCTTCACGCGCTCCGAGTGTTCCGGCACAAGGACTCGCCCGCGGGATAGGCGAGCCCTCCGGGACACTATCTCCGCCAGGGTGTCTTTGTGACTGACCTACGTGCTCCGGCACCGGGGGCTTACATCGGTACCCCTAGCGGCTATGACCCCTGGGTCACTCCAAGACGGGAGCAGGTCTTCGGAGGGCGTCGTGCCTAGTTCGCCTGGTAGTTGGGCGTCGGGTCTTCCCCACCGCTGCTAGGCCTATGGGACTCTACAAGGGCTTGTATTGGTGGCTAGATCAAGGGGTGTTCTCTAGCAGCACCGACGCTGTGGGAGCCAGTATTTCCAGACAGACAGAGCGACTTTGTGAGGAGCAAGCAGGGTGAATATGGGATCCGACAGTCCGTGGAGCACTGGCACCTGTGGACCCTTCGGTGACGTGTCACTCCCAAGGAGAGCCACGTGTCGCGTGATGACATCATCATTTCAACCTCTATAAAAAGTGGACTTTGAATTTCATTTTCAAGAGAATTCTCTCATTTGACAATTTCACTTTATCTCTCTAAAACCCATTCTCTCTGGAATTCTAGAGAGAGAAACCTACAGGACCCTGACTCTGGACCTAAGCATCAGACTGTGACTGTCGTCGTGTATTCACCTTGCGCCATCGCCCTCGCAGCACTGCCACCCTCAGGCTCTATCTGGGAAGCCCTTGGTCTCTGCCCTTGTTCCACCCTTGCTGCGTCCCACATCAACATACATGGCATCTGACTTGGACTGCATTCTTTGTGGCACCTCCACGTCGACTGCGAATCCACTTTCTTTGGCATCATTAAATAAAAGTCATTAAAAGTATTTAACGAAAATTCATTGTGGTCATATGGGGTTGTAGCTAACGACAAGTTATTAAATATTTGCAGTGACTTTTTTGTTAATATTTTCAGCGACAATTCTTAACCTTACTTTTTTAGAGTAACTAAATAAAAATCATTAAAAATATTAAATGACAATTCATTGTCGTTATATGGAGGTTGTCGCTATCTTTCTAGAACTCGGGCTAAAATTTTCCTAATTATACGGGTAACTCATTTTCGTAAGTGATTGATCTAAAGATAGAGGACGGTTCCAACTATGCTGCAAATGCTCCTGATGATAATTTTATCTGGTATCCAGGGACAGATGTCCATAACTTGATCCAATCAAAAGAATATTGCAAAATCTGATCTACATACTTTCATCGGCAGCAATTGGGATCTCACTATCATTTTGAGAAGGGTATGGATGGGTACCGTGAAGGAAGTTGGCGAGGTGGTTGATCCTCTTAGTCATTATTTCAAGGTGGGCGAAGGCAGCAACAAGCAAAGTACCACCGTCCCCGCTCCGGTGTTTGATGCCGAGGAGACTGATCACCAAGCTTCTGCCGAGGGGGTGATGCCGCTTGAGGCTGTGGAGGCCGACTTTCATCCCAAGGAGGATGTTGAGGTGGCTGGGGAAGTTTTCCCTGGAGGAGTTGATCAGGATAGTCTGAGATATTCGGCGCTTAAAGCGAACAATTCACAGGTGGATGGAAACGGCAAGGGTAATGCAGAGTCCGGGAATGCGACTCCTGGGAGGCTGGCGGACAATGAAGACTCCCTCCCATCCTACGGAGGATGTTGAGGCGGCTGGGGAAGTTTTCCATGGAGGAGTTGATCAGGATGTGCTGAGGGATTTCGGGGCGTAAAGCGAGCGGATACAGCGAGGCCAATGTAGAGTCAGGGCATGCAAGTCCAGGGGCGCTAGCCGATGGTGAAGACTCCGGTGGGACGAAGCGGAAACGTTCGATTCACCCCGTACCAAGGAAGCCACGGATGCGCTTTCTTCCCCCTGGGGAGAATATCCCTTTCACTCTGAAGTGGTAGGATAGGATTTCTGCTTGGTTTTGACGGTTTCTTTCTAAGGCTACTTCTTTTATACATCTCTTCATTTGGTGGCTGGCTTTTCATAGGGATAGCTGGCTGGTTTGAATAGCATATTCCCATCTTGGACGTACACGTGCTTCTAACTCTTCAATATGAAAGCAGTATTTCGCCTGGACAAATCCATCAGCGCAGGTGTTGGAGTATTTTAATAAATAAAAAAAGATTTTAATAGTTAATCATAGTTTATTATTGAATAATAATTTTGTTTATATCCCTTCATAATTTGGCAGTTACATATTTGAAAAATAATAGTGTACTTATTTATCTTTATTAGTCAATAAGTGTAGATGATTACATGTGTTTTGGAAAATTTATTTTGTACCATAATGTCTCATCATTATAATTTAAATGTGCCACATTTTTGCACCTTTATTGGGTTTAAATGATGTCTAAAACCTTCTTTAAACTCTATCAATCAATGGCACATCAGTTACATTTTCCATTACACTACTTATGTTGAAAAAGGCTTGGTTGGGTTTAAAAATCGTATTTTTTCAAACAAGATGAGAAGCCTCGCTTGGATTATCCGGGCTACAAAGGAAAATGGTTCTTTTGTTAAGCTTGGCCTTTGTTTTTTAGCCTTCCTCACCACACACCATTCAGATGGTTTTATGCTAGTATACACTAGTATGATGATTCTCAGGAATAGATATATTTTCCTATAATATAATGGTCAAGCTGGTGTCTTTGATTTTGGTCATATACTTCTAGTAATGTTTTGGACAAAGAAAGGTGTTGTGTGGAGCTTCCGCTTCTCTAGTTGTGCAAGCTAAGAGAAGTTACAGCAAGTGTAGAAAAGCTGGGCTGTTGTATCTGGAGGCGGCGTGCCGAGGCCTATTGCACCGGTTATATACTGTAGGAGTGCGATCCGTCTTAAAGAGAGCGACCTAGTTCGCGCCTCAACCTAGCTAGCTGGAAAAATACTTTGTATGGCTCAAGAGGGATGTTTCGTACTAAGAATGGTTTCCGTTTGGTCGGTAAGAATATCATCGCAATATCAAAGAGACCTCGAGGTAAATACACTCTTCACACCTCTTGGTAAGGGATGCAATGGTACACATAAATTTTTGAAGTTTCATTGTTTATGAGCTTACTAACTAGAAAAGTTTCTTTGAATTATTTCCAACAATGGTGATTCCGATCTTCTCTCTGCGTGCACATATGTCATTCCTTTGTGATGTTGCTCAGTCAAGACATGATGTTAGAGACCTTCTTTGGGCCAGCGAATTAATGATTCTAATTTTCCTTATGAGCCGGCCACAGTCGCAGAAATATATACATTTTTCATCCCTTAGCTTAGATGCTGGGACTTTCTGAAAGTTTGGGTCTTTTACATTCTTCCTTCTTTCCAACTTTCTCAGTTTGTGTTATCAGTTTCAAAATTACCTTATGTTGTAGTCTATGCAATATCTCCATGAATCCTGTATCTTTCCTACATCCTTTTATACCAGCAATTATTCCTTATATGTGATGAGTGCCCTCTCTTATAGCACAAATTGTTGTCACTCAAAACGGGTAAAAATGCTTCTCTAAAAAAGCGTATAGCGACATCTGAAAGCGTCTACTGGTGCTACTTCTCAAGGCTGGGGACCCTTCCCAAGACATTCTTCTCCATTTATTTTATGTTTCTGATAATCTGCTTTTATATGTTCTTTCGTTTGTGCTATATAAATGACCTTATGTTTTGTGATGTGCGTTGGCGTATGTTAACAACTTCGAAAGCCGGAAGCAAAAGCCGAATTTGAAGCTTAGGTCATGAATACAGGAGTATGACCGACACTTAGCAGCAAGGGAGGATTCACGGTGTTGATAATTGAGACTTCACGTTAAGTTCTATTTTGTACTGGAAGCTCTAATTTTACTCAACCTCTTCCCATCGTAATCTGCATCCATCATATCAAATGAATGCTGGAGCAACTGAAGTTTATTTTTGTGGTATGGTTATCGGTGATTATGCAAGCATTTCATCTAGAGTTTATTGGTGTTCATTGTACGAATTTTTCAAGAATTCAGTTACTTTGGCATTACATTTAGCAAAACTTTCTTTCATCCATGCATGCGCGCGGGGAAGGAAAACAGATTACGGGGCGCATTGCTGAGAGGGACGATGATTGGGTTTCTTTGGTGTCATGAAAGATCATCAAATTCTTAGTACTGGTGAGGATGCATTGGCCATCTCGAAAAGGAATGCCATGGGACAAGCGTGGCGTTGATCGTAAAGGTGAAAAGAAAACCAAGTCCAACGATGGAGGTGCAAGTGATGACGAGAATGATTGTGGGGACCGATTGCCTGAAGTTACAGTTGGATGGCATTCTACACGGTGATGGCAGGAGAATTTGAATAAATTTTGCAGGAATCAAGGGATCCCGATGTCTCCCATCTGCGAAGAAACCTCGGCATTCAAATTCCAAATGAAAACGCGAGGGAAGAACGGATGATGATGATGATCGAAGAGCCCAATCCAAAAAACCCACAAAAGGTTTTCCATAAACTAAACCGCCAAACCCAGTCAAACCCAAAGTTCGATTACCTAGGGAACCAAATTCTTCACCGGAAACCAAAAATTCGACGCAACCCTTGCGGTGGGTGCTCATGACGGGTGGAAGGAGATGGCAAGAGCAGGAGCGCAACAAGTGGAGACGGCGGGGACTGTTGTTCTGCTATTAAAGAAAAGAGGAATAGAGAGATGGAAGTTGAAATCGTGAAATTGATGGATACGGAGTCCAATTAGCAGAAGAGGTGTCAAGAGAATGTTGATACAGAATATCAGGGGGGCTTGGAGGAAAGATTTGGCAGTGTTAATTCAGAGCAATTCAAGGTGTCACGTCACATAGAAGCAATACTGAGGGCTGGAAGAAGCGCCGATACCCCGGATTTTATGGGCATTCTTGCACATCGAAAAGGCAACAATCTTGGTCCCTTCTGAGGAAACTCCATAACAGCTATAGCCTTCATGGTCGTGTGGAGGAGACTTCAATGAAATTCTGGTAGATCGTGAGAAGTAAGGAAAACTGAAGAAACACGTACAACTGGTAGTTGTCACTCTCTCGTGAACCGTTAGAGGAATGTGAATTATGTGATTTAGGCTTTTAATAATTTTAAGTTCAGATCAGGCAATCACAGATCTTACCCTCATACGATACGTGAAAGACTTGATCGATGTTGTGCAAACGTCGAGTGGATTAATATGTTTACTTTTGAAATGGTTCATCATCAATCATCTCTTGTATCGGATCATAGCCCTAACACGCACGCGGGTGGGCAATAAGTAGCTAAGAAGGCTATTCCGTTCAATGGTGGGAGGAAGAGTGATGAGGATGTAGCTTGAGATGGTATGGTCATAGTCAACACGTATTATTGTTAATATATCTCATAGGGTTAAAAAAAATTTGCATTAACTAGGGGTTGACCAAAACTAAGGGACGTTGTAGCGAGAGAGCACTTGATTGCTTGAGAAGGATTAATATAGCTGGCGGGACAAACCAAAAGACTGTAAGGATAAAGATTTCTCGTAAAATGCTTGGTTTTCTCATAAAAGTAACAAAAGATGGGTTCCTACTCAATATTCACAAAAAGCTAGGGTGAGGAGGCTTTCAAGTGGTTCGTACTGAGCAAAGCAGCAGTACAAAGGGAATAATGTGGGTAGCGAGGCAGTGGCTTGATTGCAGCCATATTTTATGAGTCGATTGAAACCCTGTAATATTTTGACATTCTCTTCAACTCCCAGCAGCATCCCCTCGTCGGAGAACAAACAAAAGCAGCCAGCAGATCATACCTATGGTCTTCTCTAAAACCACAAGAATTCCCTCTAGTACTAGTGTGACCTACGGCATGAACACGGAAACAGACAAGCGGCGAAGGAACTCAAGACGCTGGCGGCAAGACTTTCTGCAATTTGAAGTATTTAGCAATAGCTTAAAACATGAGTCATTGACTAAGCATACAAGAGAACCGTGAGAGGGGGGAATAGAGTGATATCGTTTAATTCAAATCGCGAGAGGTACATTTATAACGACTATGACCACGGGGACGAAGTCCACGGCTTGCAAAGCAGTATCGAGTTTGGCACAATACCACTGCTGAGCCAAGGGATCAATAGTGTAAGTACACCGTAATTGGCACTCGTTCTGATACCAAGTTGAATTAGTTTACGAATTACGGTCGGGAACCATGAAAGAAGACACAAAAATGCTAAATGACGGGATTGCTTGGTATGTTCCACGTGAATAAATCAGTAGTTACTTTTATGAGACCTACAAACACTTACAATGACACAATTGATCCCGGGAGTTGATTGACTAAAAGGACGCACATATAACTACTAAAAAATTAGCATCAAGCAAAGGCATGTGAACTCGAATGCATTGTAAGACCAAGAACTTCGAAATCGAAGATGTTAATAGTATATCGTACCCCTAAAATGGTTTCAGATATTCAAACACGTCTTATGCCTCTCTTGACAGCTAAAATGGAGGAGGCCAAATGCTTGCCTGCTCGGAATCTCCGTGCACTTTGCTCCACTCCGCTGGTTCTTTCTTTCACTTGGCCTCGCATAGTTTTAGTAATACAAGAAGAGTAGCTTGCCTTTGAAGTCCATAATGCCTGAAATGGGCCAGCAGGAGATGATACAATCAAGGGCTGCCGTCGGAACCTTGCCCAGATGAAACTTCTGAGCTCCTTGTGCATACCATCCATTGGCTTCTGCCCCAAACAATAGATTGGTTTTTCATCATCATATCATAAAGATAAATAGCACAAAATGGGAGAGAATATAAAATGAAAATACCACTAAAATCGTCCACTATCCACTGAAGAAAAATGAATGTATTCAACTTTGTTGAAAAGGAAAGATTAATAGCTTTACTTACCTTTTCTCTCTTCATTTTTGACAAGTAAAACTTTATTCAGGAAATAAGGGCCATAGAGGGGGGCTGCCTTGCGCACAGCAGGATAAAACAACTCAACCTATGAAACCCCTAAAAAAATTGGTCGTGAACAACTCAACTGCGTCATTGGACTTCCCATCCTCAGCCCAACAAAAAGCTGGAAGACAAAAAGAACAGCAACAAACAATACATATATTGATGACCATAAACTATGGATAATTTAATCTACTGCCATGTTAATGAGCTTATTCTTTTCCAATTGGCTACATTCAAACTTCACAAAAGTCATTGAAACTTTCATAATTCCCTTACACAAGTGTCAAAATAACGGCGTGATTGCGAGTAAAGTGGCATGCGAATATCCGTCCAGTTAGATCCACATTCTGCAGGCTCTTCTGCAACGGAAGAAAATATAGTTCAAACCAGTAATGTAAAGGTTTTTCCGTCTTTCTATTCGTTCAATTCAAAATGGAGCATAATCAAGTGTATAAAGGAAAATTAATTACATAAGCACCTGACTGTTTCTTCTCTTGGAGGGGATCCCCTAACTGTTCCACGACAAGCCTTGTTGGACTTCTGCATCCATAAAACAACTACATGTCCGAACAAAAAATACATTTGCAAAGAAATAAAGTAAAAGAAAAACTTCCCTTTTGTACCCAATATTTCTTTTGAAAATGGGGTAAGCGATTGGGCTTCCTTGTTTTCCTCTTTCAGACTATATGAGTAGCTATTCACTTTAAACAAAACAAAAAACAAATGAAAGAGAACTAGTTCAGACTGCAATAATGACAAACCCGTCAACTATATTGCTTAGATCAGTATCTTTGACACGCAATCTGAAACCCTGTTCTGCAAGCAGCCCTACAACATCCTCAGTAATCTGTTCTCTTCGTGACTGTAGAACAGCAAAAATTCAAGCCTCTATTATATAAAGGGAATCACAACAACTTAAAGAATAGGTAACGTAGAAAAGGGTTGCAAGATAACGCCCATGGCAGAAGGGGAAAAAAAAGATTTTGAAGGTCCGGTCCAAACTCAAAGCATTCAAACTTAACACATCATTTGCCGGTGGTGCCATTTACTTACAATTTCAGAATGTATAGAGTATTTATTAAGTACATGCCTAGATGAATCAGATTGTCATAGAACTAAGGTAAGATGGAACAAGAGAAGAATGAAAAACAAAAGTCATCACAACTTACATCAGCTCCTCTTGACCGAAGATAATTCTTAATAGCCCAACCAGACTTCTCAAAAATGTGAAGTAACTGCAAAATATGAATCATTGCCAACTTTTTCTCCTTGCACAAACAAAACAACAACTTTTCTTCCTTTCTACACATCAGACTATACTCCTGATCAATAAGAGCTGCCAATTCATCCTTGATGCATTGCTGCAATGTCATGGTTCTTTTTGAAGGAAAATCATCTACACTGTAAAATATCATTGGACCCATAACCTTCTCCGGAGCCACCATCAGTAGAGTAGTCAGCTGAATCAGTTTACACTCCTTGGCATAATAGCAAGTGACCTCGTGAATATCTTTTGTATTCTCGGCAAGCAATCTAGTAGTATGCAGTGCGTCTCTCTGCCATATGTGTTACAAGTTCAGTTTAGCAACAGTTGAAATCATTGCCTTGGATAGTGATACGATCAAGCAATAAAATATTGTAGAGAAACAAACCATTTTAGGGAGACAAAGCATGATGATCAACTTGAAGAGGGACTGTTTAGCGGTCCACTGGATTAGACTTTCATCAGAACTACACCCGACACGCATAGAAAACAGTTATCCAGAATTGTCTTGGTGGTTGGGGACGGGGTGGGGGGAGTTGATAATAGTGAAGGTATCATAAGTTCTCTTCATGAAAGAACCCAAGCAAAATAAGCAGTAAAATATGTACCTTACTCTCTCAAGTGCTATGTGGAGAGGAAGCAAACCTACTCCACCAAGATCACCACCATGTAAACTGATATCAGCCTCGGCTCCATGGAAAATAAATAACTCAACCAAAGTGGGAGATAGGGAATAAGCTGCTTCATGCAATAGGAAAGCTCCATAATAATCTTGAATGTTAAGATCCACCATAGGATCCTCCTTTCCCTCAACCAACACAGCCCCACAGTTCACTGCTCGATAGTAGCAAATCCACCTCAAGAGTTTGTTTGGGCAAAGTTGAGAAGCACCGGACTTCAGTTTGACAAAGTCGCCTGACTTTACTAGGGTTGTAGTTTTTATAAGGGACGCAAATTCATCTTTGTCATCCCGGGCAATGATTTTCCTGATTAGGTCTTCATCTTTTGAAGTTGTAGAGCTCTTAACCTATAATCGTCATAGTTTTTGTACAAATAAGGAAGCGGGGGTAAATTCAAACAAGTAAACAATAAGCTAGTCACACGTACAGGTTTTGATGTGCAGTTGAAAATTCCGATATGAGCTACAAAAATAAGGTTTAGATATATGCACTCAATAAAAAAAGAGGCCGCATAACATGTTGAAAACAAGATACGAATGCACATAGATGACGGGTATCAATATATATTTCCCCCACAAAAGAGTTGCAAAAGGAAGTCTCTGCTAATAAAAATCAAAAGGATATAGACAAAGGTGAAGCAGGAATGCATACCTCTACCATTTGTGTTCAAGAGAAAATCCCACGACCCAGAACTGCCCTAGACGGAAAAACAAACTTGTTAGGCGAATCCCATCTAAAACTGAAGTGTTCTGAAGGTAGCATGGCATATGGAGAATTTAGATCACATTACTAAAGGAATATCATCAAAATGAAACACTACTGTTTTGCTGTTTAAATTAGAACAAAAGGCCAGTTCTGGGAGGTGAAAGCTGTAAGCTACTCCCCTATAAAATGTTGGCAGTGTTGAAAGAAAATGCAAGAACAACTTCCAAAAAATGAAGAAAATTTAGCAGGCTGAGGCTTGGACTAGGTCGCTCTCTTAAGACGTTTTGCGCCCCTTCGGATTACTGCAGGTGCAGCAAGGTTGTTGGCCCGTCGCCTCCGTGACACAACAACCTAACTTTCACTTTCGGTTAACTCGTATTTCTACGCAAAAAAATGAAGCAGAAGCTTCACACGATAGTTTACCAAAATGCCCACATGTCTAAGGGCATAGAAAATTAGAAGAAGAGACAAATAGAGAAAACTTGAGTCGATGGTTAGAAAAAATGGGAGAAAGGACTCCTTTTATAGGTTAGGTAGAGGCCTAAGGGTTAATACAAAAATAGCTATTGACAATCCGTTACAAAAGATTAATTTCATAATCAAATAGACACGGTGCATTTGTAAATTCCAACAACTCATATTTTCCCTAATTGTCCTTCCTCCCTTAGGACGTGCGAGTCTAAGACTTAAGCACGTCTTACTAAGAGGGCAAAGAGAGTTCTCTTATATACTTCTTAAAGTTCCTTTCAAGGGCCAATGAGAGATAAGTGTTTCTTTAAGGCTTAAGTTGTATGAAATTCTTAACTTTTCACTTACAATTGGTTGTTACAAGCTAGCTATTATTACTCGAGTTCATTTTTAAGGACAAAAATCGGTAAGAAAAACTCATATAAAAAGGTCAAAATAATTTGTTAATTTTTTTTGACCCTACCAATTTTGTTATTATTATTATTACGAATACAAATATGAGATTTATTAATCAATACCGTGACAGTTGTTGCTCCCGTGTGCAATGCACCGGATCAAAACGAGTTAACTCGTAAATATACACCCAAAAATTCAGTGTTCAGCTAAATTTCGTATCAAAATCCTAAAATCGACTATTGCGCCACACTTCATGAATCGAAAAATCTAATGGCAAAAGTCGATCTTACTGGGCGCGTTCATGGCCACTAATTTCTCGTAATATTGCCTAAGACTGAAGAGCAAAGAAAAGGCGCCCTAATAAAGGGAAGAAGATGATGAGGCTGGTGAAACTTACCGGCTGGTGGCTTGAGCCGTTTAGGACCAAGCTCTCTTTGAACTGCTTCGAGCTTCACGGCTCACCGTGAGTGAAATTAAGATCCTTAGCACCGGCGGAGCCGAGGAGTTTGCCGTCGGCACCTAATTGAGTACAGTATAAAAGAATCTTTACGTTATACTAATAAAAAATAATAGTGCTAAATGTGACAAAAATTAGTGATCAAAATACGGTATTTTGCTCTAGATTATTCTAGAAATGCTATTAACCTTATCTTGCAATGACTATTTATTGCTAAGTTAAGTAGTGACTTTCAAGTTACTATTATTCCTATTATGTATTCCCTACTAAGTTTGTATGGGTGAAGGCCAGCAAGAAGGTAATAAAAAGATATACAAAAAACTAAAAAAAAAATTGAATATAAAAATATGTATGACTTAATGAGATAAAATGAGGGAGATTCGGTTTGTTGAAATATAAAACTGTTGACAATATTGAGCTTGTCTAAAAATCAAAAAGATTTAAGACTAGAGGGAAAGACATACATTTAAAGTTGTGTGTTGTGTGTGTGTGTGTGTGTGAGAGAGAGAGAGAGCACGCTTTGACAAAATCTTTTGAATTAGTTGAATTGCAAATCTATTATCAGGAGTTTTAAGTGAGACATGTTAAAGAGAGAGAAATGTGAAATTAACTCGATTGATTGAATTCTAAATGATAGGCATTCCAAGTGAACGCAAAGAAAATAATAGATCCGACTGCTCCAATTTTATCAAATACAACATCATACCAAGAAAAAAAATTAACTTTGTTTTAAGCTTTTGAGAATTTACCCTTAATAAAGAGTAAATTACATATGACACACTTGAAGTTTGCCATAAACTATTCAAGGCTCCTACCGAGTATTTTTAGCTACCAACTCCAGGGTACCCCCACCGGCGCTGCCGTCATCCCCTTCTCCAAACACCACTGCCCACTACCTTTCTCTTCCCCCCCCCCCCCCCCCCGCCGCCCTGCGCACGCTCACATACACAAACACACTGCCCAGAAGATATTCACCACCACTACCACCAACAGATCTAGCACCACCACAATGTTACCCACCTCCAAACACCAACCCCCCTAAGAACACACACTTGCGCTGCACCACATCGTCATCACACAACCTAAGGCATCACCACATTCATCCACCGCACATTGCCACACGGCAGGTGCCCAGATCGGGCCACCATTTTCTGCTGCCAGCAAACATTACCACCTCGCAAATCTGACTTCGCCGTCGTGCAATCTCATCTTTCTCTTTAACATCGGTCAATCGTGACTACACGTAGGTTGGCCGAATCTCCACAACCTGACCCACCGGTGTAGACCCGTCGCCGACCACCACCAGGGCCATACCACCCGTCGCGATAACCAAACATCCATCACCGGCGCAACGTCATCACTGGATGCCTACCACCAGTTCCACTAACCGGTCGTCCAACACAGTGTTGTAAAAGGCGCGCCTAGGCGCAAGGCGCACCCAGGCTCCCACTTAGCGCCTCGCCTAGGCTTAGGCGCAGCGCGTTCAAGAAGGCGCGCGCCCAGTGAGCCTAGGCGCCCAGGCGCCAGGCGCAACACGGTGGAGGAGGCGCACAGCCAGGCGCAGATCTTGTAGCCGTTGGATTGAACTTCGTGGCTTCATCATGGCCGTTGATTTCTCTTTAACAAAAACCCACAAATCTGCAAATTAATTCACAAAACCCACAAACCCACAAATCTCCAACCAAAGCTCTCGCAGCAGAACCCGTCGCCGTCGCGTCTTGCTCTCCTCCGATCGCCGTCGCCGTCGAAGCCTTCTTCCGTCGCCGTCGCCGTCGCAGCTGTCTTCCATCGCCGTCGCAGCTGCTCTGCTCTCCTCCGATCTACACCCTCGCCGCTTCTCGAAGCTTCGCGCGAAGGTTCGGCTGCTGCTCTGCTCTCCCCGTCGGCTTCTGCTCTTCGACCGTCCGATTGCTTGAAGATCTCTTCCTTCCTCCCTCAATTTAACCCATTACTTATTACCCATGCTTGAATAACAGTGTTATGGTATGGACCGTATGGTTATGATTTTAGGATCTTTCCCCTTGCTTGTCTTTAGTCGTCCTAGTACTCTCCGAATCAACATCATCTGCTTGCCTTGTCTTTAACATCATCTGCTTGCCTTGTCTTTACTCTCCGAATTCAACTCAAAACTATTGTGCAGAAGTACCCTCTTCATTATCAAATGAAGATCTGTCAAGTGACTCAAGTCTCCCGTTTGTTATCTGCAAAAACAAACTTGCGCAGTGTGTTCTTCAGCTAAGAGGTGGAAGGCTGAGGATATACTTAGTTAGATGTATAATCTGCAAATCTATTTATAGAGAGAAAGTTGGCTTGCCGATTTCAAATTTTGAGTTGAGTGAGTCATTTGGTGTTATGTTCACTTAGTGTTTGGTGATTTGTTATTTTTACTGGATTTAAGACTTATCTTATGTTGGAAACTTGTTAGATTATGATGCGATGGAATTTGAAACTTTTTTTAGTGTTTGAAAGTTTGTTAATTGTCATGTTATTTTTTTCTACATAATTTATTGTTTTTGTGTATTATTATTTTTATTATTTTATTTTTTTTAATATTGCGCCTCGCTTCGAAAAGGCGCGCGCCTGCGCCTTGCGCCTAGGCTCCAGGGACCTTTTGCGCCTTAGGTGCGTCTGCGCCTTTAATAACACTGGTCCAACACCAACTGCCACAACTACACTAAGTCAGCATCAGCACCACCATCATTGGTCACCCACACACCACTGCCAGTTTGATTATGATGGATCTTATTTCAGCTCTTAGATTTAATTTCAAAGTAAAGGGTTAGTGAATCTGTGGGTATGGAAATGGATTTTAGTGATCTAGCCGACAGTATGTGATCCGATCAGCGTGGTATGTGGCGGTGAACTGGTAGACCATTGGGTGGGTGGGTTAGGTTGGGTAAATTTATTTCCTCATAAAGGGGGCGTGTGTAGTTTATGGCAAATCTCAAGAGTGTTGTGTGTAATTTACCCTTAACAAAATACCATACTTTCTTACATTGAAAATAAGATTTACCAAGTTGAGTAGGCAGTCCATAATAGGAAAGTAGCCGAAATGAAAGAGAAGTTTGGCCACTGACTGTGACTGGACAGTGGGAACCTGAAGGGTCTGAAACAGAAATTAAAAGGGCAAGGCAAGGCGAGCATCGTCCGATGTGGCTAACAAGGGGGTCAGCCCTAGAATTGCTAAACACAACAAGTACTCACCTCCTACGTTAGAAACTCAGATCGCACACACAGTTGTGTTATGGTTGTAGAGAGAAGCAGAAAGGGTTTGGTCATAAGACTTGGCCTGCCCTTCCCTCAAGAGCCAACCCCCCCCCCCCCCCCTCTCTCTCTCTCTCTTTCTAGGGTTTTACAGTCTTTCCGAGGATCCGTCCAAAATCAACAGGGCGGTGATTTGATTTTGGAAATGGCCTTCTTGTCTCTTCTCCGATCTACACACTCGCTGCTTCGCGTGCCGTCCTCTCCCCGTCGGCTTCTGCACTTCGACCGTCCAATCGCTCCAAGGTCACTTCCTTCCTCCCTCACTTTAACCCATTACCTAATTCCAACGTTAACTTCCGCTTGTTCCTCTGCTTTATTTTACTCTCTGACTGTAATCTATTTTTATTTTTTTTCAATTACGACGAGCTCTTGTTATGGTTGATTGATTGAGACTTTGACTTCATGCTGATTTATTTTTACTCAATAGAGGGAGTTATATTTCAGTATTTCGCATGTGCACTCCATGTTTATCTATTTCATCTCCACTTTTCTCGTCAAGCCAACTACGCAGCAACACACTTATGAGACATTTAGTGAAGTAAATAGAGCTCAAACGTCTTTACAAAGTCAATAGCTTGACTAGTAATTTTGTTTTGAGGGTGTTTGAGTTAGAGATGTCAGTTAAAATTTCCCATTGCATTTGCCTGTGTAGACACTAAAAATAATTTTTTACCAGTAAATAGTAGGTTGTTTCTGTGATCAGTCAAATATTCAACGTCGCGAGAAATGCAGGCCTGATACTGATTTGGAATCAAACAAGACAACGGGCTCGAAATCAAAGACTAGTCCAAATAAAAAATATTTGGTCCAGCCCATGGTTTTACTACCAGAAAGTTCAATTAAGTCAAGTTTGACCAAAAGAAATTAAATGGAACTGAATCCATTTAATTAATTTAGATCAGATAATTTAGAGGGACAAAATCCTTTTAATTAAAAGACAGAGCCCCAAATCATGGGTTTTTTTTTTAATTTAACCTTGCCACTTTGCCAATAAATAGAGGGTTTCAAATAGGGAAGAAGGACACACTGAGTTTCTGCAAACAAGTCAGAGTGGAACTCTGTCGCGAGCATACAACATCTTGAGAATTACGCTTCATTTGAAGAACAATACGCATTAATCTAGTGTCGTTTTTCAAAGAGAAATTCACCTTCAACCGTGGAGATTCTACAAATCAAGAATCACCCTCAAGGAAAAAGTCAATGTAGCGGTTCAAGAACAAGTTGTTCTAGCCCTTGGATCGTGATCGAAATCGAAGATTGAATCAGAGGATTCAGATTTATTTTTTGATTAAATTACAGAGTGGTGTGACCCTTAGTTTTAAACAATGTATATCTTTAAATTGTACTTTGTGCATTATTTCTTCTCTCGTATATTCAGACACAAAATTTGTGTGTTCAAATTTCTGGCACGCCCGGTGGGACGCACTCTGCCTCTCATCTACTTCTCCAAAATTGATTTCCAAATCACCTTCAACACGTTAATGGCACCAAAGAAAATGCAGCAGACGCAAACCATGGAGAATGCTTCGAAAAGCGCCGTCGCGAAGAGCAGTAGCAATAGCCCTGTGACTTGAAGCAGGGCCAGGGATGAAATGGTTGTGCCCAACCACGTGGTGGTACCAGTTTATAAGCCACCGGTCAAGCCACGCATTCAATCTAGGGAGGTCGTGTTGCGCTACGAGAAAGGCAAGGTGTCGGGATCAAAAGCCCCCCACCTTGAGTTGGAGGAGAATACCCTTCACGAGATGCCTCCACCATCATTTCAGTATGCCTCAGATGTAGACTCCAGCACGGGTTCACAATCAGGTTCTTCGCTCGGAATCCCAAAACACCTTGTGTCATCACCGCGCTCTGAGTCGCACACTTTTGCACCTCATGTTACCATGCAAGTCATGATGATCGGATCTATGTCTATTGAGGAACAACTGGCTGCTATGTCTTGGGCCTTTGAGAAGCTAACCAAGACTGTAGAAGAAAAGGACTTCCAGATTGCCACTTTCATGAATAAGTTGGAGCTGCAGACCAACGATGAGTCTAACCGAAGTGAAGTCAATGAGGCTTCAAAGAAGGGTGGTGCCAATGGACGTCATGATGGATCCACTTCTGACTGGTTCGAAAACAAAGAGGACAGGTCCAACTCTGTCGCTTCTCTCTCGGTGCAACAGCTACAAGACATGATAACGAGAACAATTAGGGCACAATAAAGAAGACCTTCTCACAACAACCTCATGTATTCAAAGCCTTACACGAAGCGAATCGACAACATAAGGATGCCAGTAGGGTACCAACCACCAAAGTTCCAGCAGTTCGATGGGAAGGGTAACCCTAAGCAACACATTGCTCATTTTGTTGAAACTTGCAACAACGCAGGCACCAAAAGGGAACTTCTTGTCAAACAATTCGTCAGGTCCCTCAAAGGAAATGCGTTTGACTGTTATACTGACATCGAGCCCGAGTCAATTGATTGTTGGGAAGCAATAGAACACGAGTTCTTGAACTGGTTTTACATTACATGTCGGTCAGTAAGCATGATGGAGCTCACGAACACCAGGCAGTGGAAAGACGAGCATGTGGTGGACTACATCAACAGGTGGCGCTCATTAAGCTTAGACTGCAAAGAAAGGCTGTCAGAGATTTCAGCAGTAGAAATGTTTATGCAAGGCATGCATTGGGGCTTGTTGTACATTCTTCAGGGTAACAGACCGGCCAGCTTTGAAGAATTGGCAACATGGGCCCATGACATGGAAATCAGCATTGCCAATCTTGGCGGCAACAGTCATGCATTGCCTGCCCCCACAAGGAGAGGAAGGAATGAAAGAAGGTTGAACGGTCCTCGAGGACGACCGAGAAGGAGTCCCTGGTAGTTACCACGGCTCCTTTGAAAATTCCAAAAAAGGACAAGCATAAGGAGGAGAAAGCACTAGAGCACCTCCGAGAAAAAGCTAGGCAGCAACTTTCGTTAAAGGAGTTAGAAGGAAAGGTATACCCCCTTCCCAGATTCTGACGTACCGAGCATACTCGACTTTCTGCTTGAAAAGGGAATCATTGAACTCCCAGAGTCAAAACGTCCGGAGGAATCAGGGCGATTCAATGAGGCGAGGTACCGTAAGTATCACCGCATCCTTGGCCATAAGATTGAAAAATGCTTTATACTCAAGGAGTTGATCATGAAATTGGCCAAGAAAGGAAAGATCGAGTTAGACATTGATGGGGTGGAAGAGTCGAATCATGCCTCAATCATCTCAAGTGACGTGATTCCTTTGAAGGGACCAAATACGTCAAATAATACGTTGACAATAGGGGCACGGATGATGACTATCCACTTTGGAACGCTGGACCCCGTAAAAATTCAACTCCCTCAGAAAATTTCGGATGTGTCAACTCAAGGTGATCAGTTCGTGGATAAAAAAAATTAGCGACGAAATTTTTTTAAATAGCATCAATGCAATTATCAGCAATTTTTTTAGCGGCGATTAACGTAGCGGAATTATGTAATACATGTTAAACTTTTCGATTTATTAGTCTATCGTAAATAGTTATTTTAAGACATTTTCGGAATAAAAGAAAGTTTTGGGTGAAATTTGTAAACTGTCAAAAGTTTGGGGGGGTTGTAGGTAAAATACCATTTTTGGGTCTTGAATGAATTTGGACAGAATTTACCCCATCCGTTACCCATTCGGCAAAACCCCCAATCCCACGAATTTCTCTTCCTCCCTTTCATCATTTCAGTTACAAAGAGAAGAAGGTATTGACCCAAAAATTGTTTCATTTCGGTATATATATGTATATATATACACATGTATATATACATATATATATATATATATATACACATTTTTCTTTGCATAAACTCCGTAAATTCGATTATAGATCATGTTTTATTGTTGTAGAATGTATTAGGGTGTTAGAGGAAGTAATTAGAGCAAGAAAAATGAGAAAAAAATGAAGCAAGATAGGAGAAAATCCATAAATTAGGGTTCTGTCCGAAACTAGAAGACGATGAACAGTACCCCACGGTCGCGCGTGGAGGAGCGTGGGTGGCGCGTGGGCTACCCTTCGGCCACGTTTCCTGCCAAATGTTTTTACATTCGTGATGGTACTTTCATTTTAAGATTTCTGAAAAAAATTCAGAATTTTCTGATATCATTTGAATTTTTTAATCTTTTACGCAAGTTTGAAACTTCTAAAATTCGTTTGAACTACTTAAAATGATTATTTAATTCTGAATTTTTTTTGGTACTGTTTATGTGATTCTAAGATATTTTAGTTCAAATTTCAGAATTTTTAGAGGTGATTTGATAAGATTTTCGTATCGCATTATTTGGGGCAAAAAATATTATTTAATAATAGTTTTAATGTTGTTTTTGGCCTGATTTCAGTTTCTGTATTTTTCTTACATATTTTAAGCCCATAAAAAATTATGGGATTTTTTGTTTTACCTAGAAATATTAATTAATGGCTATTTTTGGGCTTTTCTGGTATTTAAAAAATTATTTTTAATTCAAAAGTAATCAAATTTTAGAAAATTCATATTTTAACTTCTTATAATATTTTAAGCTCTGAAATTACTTTATAAGGATTTATTATGAATTTAGAGGTATCATAATGCCTTAAGGAGTGTGTGGGGTTCCTAGCAAGGTTTGGATGTACGTGGAACCCATTTCGATTTGAATTATTTTAAGAGTGTCGAGGCAAGCAACATTTAAGAAATTAGCATTGGGTTCATAGTACTTAGAGATTAGAGTTTATTTTGATAAATAATTTGCCCGACCTAGGTTAATTCAAAGGATTTGGATCAAGGCAGTTTAGCAGTGCATAGCTTGGACTGAGGTAAGGGATTTTTATCCGAACCAAACTCTTCTTATTTGATTTCATATGTTATTCTGATTTGTTATCATTATTCGTTTGGACTCTGTTACGTTGATAAAATTGCATTGCTTGCCTGAAAAACCTTTCATTGAGCCTTAAAACGTTTATTGAAAATTTTATCGGTACTCATTAATTATTGTCCAGGGAGCATTGATTAATTATCGAATTGTTGTCATTCTGCATATTGACATGAGATTGTGCATTGGTGTGTTTGGAGGGAGTTGGTGTATGTTGGAGAATATTGGTGTGGTCTAGTACCTTGATGGATTAGCCGGTGTATTGGTGTGGGCTAGTGCCTTGATGGACTAGCCGGTGTATTGGTGTGAACTAGTGCCTTGATGGACTAGCCAGTGTAAAATGTTAATGAGCATCGCATTTGTGGCTTTGCTAAGTGATTACCCTGCATTGCATGTGTGCCTTTGCAATTGCTCATGTTTAATAGCATATGTGATTGTTTGCATCGCATCTGAACCCCTGCATGGGTGAACTTCTGTAGTTCATTATCAGATTTTTATCAATCATGATTGTGCACTCAGGATAATACATTAATTGATGGTTAGTTGCTCTGACGAATTGATGGTATTATTTGGTTAAGTTTTAAGGATGTTATTGTCTTAGCGTGAATGATCGAGCGAGTGTTAATATTCCAGAAATTCCGGGATGTTACAGGCCTAGCTAGTAAGATCGATGATAAAGACTTCGGAGCGACAATAGAGATGGAAGCCAGACCCAAGGAAGATAGAGAAATTAGAAGCCTTATTCCATCCCGAATAAAGCGAAAGACCAAGATAGATGTCAGCAATTATGGGATTCTTAAAGCTAAAATGAGGACCATTGTCATTATTGGCCAAAGTGAGGATCAAGTCGAGAAAAAGAGTGCCAATGATGAGGAGGTATTTAAAGTTGGTATCACATCGCAGTGGAGGAATATGCAACTCTAGATGTTGCTGAAGATGATTTGATGGAGGTGCCTCCCCAGCTCGAGGACGGGGGGCAACCTACGGTTGACGACCTCAAAGAACTCAACTTAGGAACATACGAAGATCCTAGGCCCATCTTCGTCAGCACTCACCTTGACCTCGAAGAATAGGAAATATACTTTGAATTGCTGAAAGAATTCAAAGATGTCTTTGCCTGGACATATAAGGAAATGCCGGGGCTTGATCTTAAGGTCGCAGTGCATCATCTTGTTGTTAAAAGTGGAGTGTGTCATGTTAAGCAAGCTCAACGTACGTTCCATCCAAAGGTTGCCTTGGAGATAGAAATTGATATCAAGAAGTTGATTGAAGCTGGGTTCATTAGGGAAGTGAAGTACCCCACATGGATCTCAAGCAAGAGATCGAACGACTTTTACAAGCTAGCTTCATTGAACCCATCACTCATCCTATCTGGTTGGCTAATGTTGTTTCTGTACAAAAGAAGAATGGCCAAGTCCGCGTTTGTATTGACTTTCGGGACTTGAACAAGGCATGCCCTAAAGACGAGTTCCCACTGCCCAACATCGACATGCTCACCGAGGCAGCTACCGGACACGAAACCTTATCTTTCATGGATGGTTTCGCGGGCTACAACCAAATCCGGATGAACCCCGACGATTGTGCCAAGACAGCCTTCCGCAGCCCTATGGGTAACTTTTGTTGGAAAGTCATGCCCTTCGGCCTTAAGAACGCGGGTGCAACATATCAAAGAGCAATGACAGCAATCTTCCATGACATGATACACCGCACAGTGGAGGACTACGTCGACGATCTTATCATCAAATCTAAAAAGGAAAGTGAACATCTCACGGACCTTCGGGCAGTCTTCGATCGTTGTCGACAATACAACATGCGGATGAATCAGTTGAAATGTGCCTTTGGAGTCTCCTCCGGAAAATTCCTCGGCTTTTTGGTCAGTCGACAGGGCATTGATATTGACCCTTCCAAGGCCGCCTACCTCAAAGAGATGCCCCCTCCCAAGAGCACCAAACAATTAAATAGCTTCCTCAGCAAGGTCTCTTACCTCTGCTGATTCATACATGCCTTGGCCGAACTCATCACGCCCTTCCAGCACTTGACGCGCAAGAGTGCATCGTGGAGTTGGGGTGCGCCCCAACAACAAGCATTCGAACAGATCAAGGCGGTTCTCATGTCGCCGTAGACCATGGTCGTGCCGCAACGAGGTATCCCACTCTTGCTTTATTTGACCTCCACGCCCAAGTCCATAGGGGCATTGATTGCCCAATAGGTGGATGGAGTGGAGCGCCCGGTTTATTATCTCAGCCGATCAATCAAAGGCCCCGAAGCCAATTAATCTGAGCTCGAGAAGCACTACTTAGCCTTGGTCTACGCCTCGCAGAAATTCAGACACTACTTCTTGTCGCACCAGATCACACTCGTCACCAAGGCTGATCCATTACGATACATGCTCACGCGTCCTGGCCTGTCTGGCCGGCTTACTCGTTGGTTGCTTCTATTGGCCGAGTTCGGCCTATCTATCAAGAATCCTACAGCTTTACGGAGCCAAGCACTCGCGGACCTCTTGGCCTTCTTCCCACGCCAACAATATGAACCGACCTCAGATCAATTGCCTGGGGAGGAGACGGCCCTAAACTCTGACATTGATGAACTGTGGACTCTTGAGTTCGACGGCTCAGCCACTAGCAAACGTCCCCATGGAGCTCCCCTCCGGCAAGGGGGTGCCGGCATTGTCCTTCGAAATTCAGAGGGTGTTACCACATCCCTATCCTTCAAGCTTGCATTCCCGGTGTCTAACAATGAAGCTGAGTATAAGGCACTTGTCATTGGCCTTATGCTGGCTACCTGTATGGGGGCTAAGGCATTATGCGTGAAAGGAGACTCGAACTTGATCATGAAGTAGGCCGACAGGGAGTTTGCAGTCAAGGAACCAGCCTTGGCACCTTATCGTGCCTTGGTGCAATACTTGGAAGGAAGATTTGGCCATATCCAGTACGAACATCATAACAGGTGCCACAACCGACATGCAGACAGCTTGGCCACGATCGCGTCAAAGATGGAGGTTGATGGTGAGCAGTGAATGCTAACCATCATCAAGAGGACGGAACCATGCACATCGTTGAACCTAGTCCCGAAGGACATTATTGCAGACGATTGGAGGCAGCCAATCGTCGACCAACTTAAGGAACCATCTCTTGCTACCGCATCTACCCTTACAAATTTCTTGATATTGGGAGACGTTTTGTACAGACGATGCCCCGGAGGCACTCTGGCCAGGTGCTTGACCCCGGAAGAAGCAAAACACAAATTACAGCTCGGCCATCAGAAGTGTTGCGGCCTCGACGGTCCCCCTTTATACCGTCGCCTCCAGCGTGCGGGCCTCTATTGGCCATCCATGGCCAAGGATGCCTGAGACATACAAGGGGACTGTCCCGAGTGTTCGTACGTCCCGGACAATGCGGAAGCTCTTGTCATTAGCATCGAAGGTGACTGGTGCCAGCCTTTCATCCAGTACTTATCCCATGGGGTTCTACCACCTGACTGCAGCTCGGCACGATCTATCAAGCCCAAGTGGGTCAAGTATTTCGTGACGGAAGGAGAGTTGTTTCGCAAGGGATTTTCGGGACGCACTCTGCGATGCCTGTAGGGTGCCCAAGCAGTCGAGGTGATTAACGAAGTGCACAATGGTGATTGTGGTGAGCACCAAGGTTCTCAGAAGTTGTATGTAAAGTTGTTAAGGATGGGATACTACTGGCCAACTATGGAATCTGACGCGATCTCTCATGTCCGAAACTGCCAACCCTGTCAAAGACACGCTGATAGAATGCACACGCCAGCGACCGACCTCCGCATGATCTTGGCCCCTTGGCCATTTCACTCCTGGGCTCTCGACCTCATAGGCCCCATCCACCCAATATCACGGGGTCACACTTGGATCATGGTCGCAACGGAACGTTTCACAAAGTGGGTCGAAGCCATACCTCTACGACGAGCCACGGGAGGCGTCATCGTTAACTTCTTACGCGACCACATCGTCTGTCGCTTTGGTATCTCCCGGTGTATCATATCTGACAACGGCACGCCATTCATCAACAAGGATGTCCGAGCTTTCATGGAAGGATACAACATCAACCACGCTCCATCCACTCCTTACTACCCACAAGGGAATGGTCAAGCCGAAGCTTCTAACAAGACTCTACTGCGGGTATTATCACGAATGGTCCATGATGCAAGTGGTTCATGGTCCGAGAAGTTAAGCCTCGCACTTTGGGCTTACATAACCTCCAATCATACAGCAACAAAGACCACACCCTTTTCCCTTGTCTACGGGGACGAGTGTGTCGTACCAGCCAAGATTGTGGTCGCATCAGCCAGACTCTCCCTAAGCAGTGGGCTTGGGGAGGAAGAAACCAGAATGACCGCCCTTGAGGGACTTGATGAAAGGAGAGTCAATGCCTTGCGCTGTATGAAGAAATACCACGAACAACTCACCAAGGCATATGGAAAGACAGTGAAGCAGCAAACATTCGTCGAGGGCGACCTTGTTCTCCAAGCCACCAAACATGTACGCGCCAACATGTCAGGCCCCAAGTTCACACTGAATTGGGAAGGACCACTTCAAGTACATGAAGCCAGAAACAATGGCTCCTACCTCCTGCTCAACACGGAAGATGGACAAATCACGGCACCTATCAACGGCTGTTATTTGAAAAAGTATTATGCATGACCAGCAGCGGAGTGTTCCCCCAGCCCTACCCGCCCACAGCTTAGAACATTTACACACAGCATTTTTTGTATATGCACAAATGTTCATGACTTGTAACTTTTTTTGTTTATTACAAGTTCTTGCTTTATTCATGTAATGGCATTTTGGCCCAAATACTATCAATGCAAAGATCATTCACTCGCCTCAACTACTGTATGTAACGCACTCTTTCATTTACACATCGTTCACTAAGTCGCTTGCTATGGGCGGGGAAGGGGGAACCACAACGGGAAGACACCACGTGCAAGATATACAACCACATCAAAAGCTAAGCATCACCTCACAACAAACACAGGTACAAAATAACCATATGACTGCTATATCAATATCAACAAAATGCATACATGTCACAGGTTTGCAGGCCACTACGGACCAATGACTACTAGCAAAATGAAAAGTACATCACATCTAATGTAAAGGAGCAAATAATGAACTGATAGGATCGGAGGTATACGTCTCTAATGTCAACCGTTGTGCCTGAAGATCAGACCACCTGCCACCCCAATCAGCTCGTCGACCCTCCGTCTTGGCCAACCGCCTCTCTGCCTCCCTAAGTTGGGCGTGCAGCCCTGTCACCTCCTGGGTCCTCGCTGTCACCTCGGCATCAAGCACACGTCTCTGACCCTGCAATGCAACCTCCTGAGCTCCGATCAGAGTCAGTCCCGCCGCCGCCTCAGCACTTTGGCCTCTCGATCTGATGTAGTCCGCCAGCCAGTCCAACTGAAAGCCAAGGGCTGCGAAGGACGTAAGCTCTGAGAGGTAATGTGATATGATTGTTGGAGTCCAACTCGAGACCAGCACTGCACCAAGGGTGACCAACCACTCCACAAAGGTCGTATACATCGCCTTCGAGAACGCTGCACCACGAATCAGGGCAGAGTCAGCAAATGTCTGTGGGTGTCGCACTCTAACCATCTCCAGACGGCACGCTACTGCATCCGTCGACTCCACATCGTCCCACGGGATCATGTTTGGTTGTACGACCGGGAATCTACCACGGGCGTCACCAACCCTTGCGACGCCGCCACCTGCCGACTGTGCATCCACTGCACCAGAATGCATCGCTAGCAGAGTATCACCAGCATCCGCTACCGAACCTGACATTGCCTCCGGAACAAGTTTCGCTGCCGGTGGAACAGGTGCCTCAGGCTGCGGGGGACGGATCTGCAGTAGGCATGTGTAGCAGCGAAAACATGATGAACGTCGGACGAAGCTTCCGGCTCCATCACCGCCCACCAATCAGACCCTCGAACAAGTGGGAGCCACCCATTTGGCCACCGAATGGAGATTCAACTGCTTCGACCGGGACAGGCGACGGACTAGAATGACCAATCGATTCCACGAGGTAGGCCGTCGCCTTCTCCGCTACCCCCACCTCCTCAATTGCCCCCATGTCCATGGAACCAACCGCGCTGGCAGTCTCGGCATCCATCTGCTCTACCTCATCTACAGCCTCGACCACTACCTCCTCTACCTCAGCGACAGCCTCGGTACCCATAGCCCCAGCATCCACAATGGTCTCTGCATCTGTCTCCCCAGGCACATCGGCATCCTCGGCATCCATGTCCTCGCCATCATCAAAGCCAGCCTCGGCATCCATGTCCTCGCCATCATCAAAGCCAACATCGGCATCCTCTGCTGCCTCTGACGACTCTGTATCTATGTCATCTTCGAGCTCCTAAAAAAAAGGGGAGACTTAGTACATAATTAACACAATGATCGGCAACTATGAAACAAAAGCAAAACAATAACACTAACCTCAGAGTCAGAATACTCCAACGCCTCACGCGGCCTCTTCGGCCTATGGCTGCCACCTGCTGAAGGGCCCTCATCGCCACGTTGCGCGCTCTCCATCATCCCCACTCTCACTAACGAATGGGGACCCTTGCCGGCACCCGGTACCCTAGGCACGTGGACTAGCGTTGGCTCACGCGAGGCAACACCTCTCCCACCACCACCTTCGGGTCTCATGTCTCCATGTCGGTCTCTCTCCGCACCATACTTTGAAACACCGGTGACCAATGTAGTCATCCCGGACTGCTTCACCACCTGCAGTGATACCAGTCCCAACCCCCTGTCACCAATGAAGACATCAACCAGCTGCCTGTCGGATGGCCCCTGCACTAACCACTCAGACCACGTAGTCCGCACTCTCTCCCACCAACGGGCATACCCAACTGTGACCACTCCGATGGACAACGAACTAGGTCTCCTCCACTCGTCCGTCGGTGCCGGCCACGAACGCGCCTTCCCTAGCATGGCATACCGGAAGGCCGTGTCAACATTCCAAGGTCGGGCATAACCACAGGGGGGCTCCAGATCATAGCCAAATGACAAGGCTAAGCAGTCTGGACTATAGCGTGCAACGAAATACCGGCAGGCGGCCGGCTTCCCGCCATCATCGGTCAATACCGGAAGCAACCCCGGAAAGAAGGCCACTAACAGGGATACCTCAAGCTCTGTCAAGTCCGATCTGCTGTCCAACCGTGAACAGATGTCCCGCAAATGCATCCAGGGAGGAGTCCCGTATGAAGAGTGCATGTTAACGTATAGACGGCTAAGGCACGCGTCTCGCACATCGAACACCTGTGATAACTTGCATGCAGGCCTCTTGCCGCCAACCCAAGCATAAACTCGTCCTCCCGCGTACCACTTCGATACTACCATGGACTTCCCCGGACGCGTCATTGTTCCCTTCATTGGCGAGGGATGTACTTTCGGGTATCCCAAAGGCCTGTACTCTACGTAGCACTCGAACAGATACCTCTGCAAGAACATCCACTCGACATAGGTCGACACCTGATACCGCCCATACGATCTCTGCATGTCATTCGAAAACTGGTCTAGACGTGAATACAAAGTGCCTAAGTATATCGGTGCCAAACCAATGCGGTTTCCTGCGGCCATCCGCACCGATAACGGGAAGACCTTCTGAGAAACACCATCCTCAGGTGTCCCCTCCAACACAAACCTATACGTATAGACAATGAGACACCCATCATGACCACCCCACCCTAGCAGAATATGCGGTATAAGACATGGCAGCATGCTACATTACTTCTCTTTATTCTTAAGCATGTTTTTTTTTCTCTAAGTATAACAATCGACACACTACATGTACAAAGCAATGGATATGCAGCATACAAGTAATGCAAGGATGAAAATAACAAAACGGCGTACCTCGAAAGAAACATGGCAAGGAAGGCAGATAGCTCGTATCTCTCATCCCTGTAACAAGGACCCATATGGAAGTCATCGTCTGACATCACCCTCTGCCCGGGCCGCATGACCACGGTGCCATAGAAGTGCTGAATCCACCGACTATACGTGCCTTTGCGGTTGAGTATCCGACAGAAAATCACTCAACGCCTTGACAGTCAGGCGCTCCTCCGCTGTCAACTTCGGTATGCGGGCATCCTCTGTCCCATGCATCGGTAGGTCGGTCAATGTCACGACATCCAGAAGCGTCGGACCAATATCCCCGAACTCCGTAACGAAGGTATGCGTCTGTGAGCTCCACCGCTAAAGTAAAAGTGTAAGGCCGTTAATGTCCTTCACAGGATCAACACCCTTGTACGTCCCCTCCACCGCCGCTACTAGCCCAAGCGCCTCCAACCTCTCTCTCCAAACCTCGCGCCCCAAGATGTACACGCACCAAAAGCCCCAACCGGCCGGCGTGACATTGTGGCTCTTGAACACGACAGGTGACCACGGAATGTCCTCACGCTCAGCCAACAAACCCGGTACAAACCGCGGCGACATCACGAGAGCAACATCGAAGCTCGGCGCACGGACATACGCTGAAGGGACCATAGGACCATCACACATCGATGCAGAGCTCCAAGGCACCAAAAACACCTCAACAGACACTCGTCGCGCCAACTCCCTCCACAACCCTTTGGGTGGACACCCGGGCACCGCCCCCTTCGCGGTCAGTAATGCGTTGCTCTGACTTGGAGTCTGATCAAAGCTCCTCACTCCACCATCGGCAAAACTCAAGGACACACCCGATGCATCAACGGGCACCGGTGCATCCTCGTCGTCATCAAGCATGTCGCTTCACGGCAACTGTGAATGCCCACTCGCCCCGCCGCGATGCCACGCACTTTGCTTTTTCCTTGACTTCTTTCGAGCTCCTCCATCATCACCCATCACACCAAGAGAATCCAAGTCGTGCATGGTTTGCCCGGCATCGACCGCTTTCCCACTCGCCTTGCATTTTCCTCTTCTCTCCTATTCTTCCCTCCTTCTTCTCCTTTCTTCCCTTTCTTCTTCCATTTTCCTCTCTTTCTTCCCTTTCTTCCTCCCTTCTTCTCCTCCTCTCCTCCCTCTCTTCCCCTCCCTTCTCCCTTTCCCCCTTCCTCCTTCCCCTTCGCCGCCACTGCCAACCCGCGCCATGCCAGGCGGCCTCGGCCTTGGCAACGCCTCGGCCCTGGCGAAGCCTCGGCCTCGGCCGGCCTTGGCAACTCCCCCATCATCAACTCCCTTTTCCCTCCCATCCACACCCTCCAAGACCGCACCCCACCACGCCCCTTCCAACTGCGCCATGGTCGGCCTCGGCCCCTTGGTATGCCTCGGCCCCCAGGTTCGGCCATGGCCTCTCCCACCTTGTGCTCCAATTCCTTTTCCTTGTTGCATCCTCCTAGCCTCTTGTGAGGTCCTCAACATCACCATGTAGGTCTCCAGGCCTTCGTTCTTCTTCCTCTCTTTGCTTTCTCTCCTCTCTTTTCTCTTTTTTTGGTTTAGTCTTTCCCTCCCTCTCAAAAGTTTTGAAAGATCAAGACTCACACCTAACTTTCCCCCCCAAATCCATCACATCAATTCAAATTCCAATTTTCCCCTCAAAAAATCCCCAACAACTCTTTTAGCGTTCAACTTTCTAACGCCGACTTTTTTCTTACGCGTTTTTATTTCGACGAGACAATATCCTTATTTTACGTTCATAATTTAACGTCGCTATCAAAATCTTCGCGCAACCCAATTTCCGAATAAAAAAAAAACTCTTGTTCCTATGATATTTGTCGTGATTGTTGAATAAGTGGTTTTGATTGTTGCGTATTGAATTTTGAATTTAGATGGAAAAACTGAGAATGTGTGATGTTTAGTAATTTGGAATTTTAAAGTTTTGCTGGATGTTAAAATGTGCCTAATTAAGTAATTAGTAGGTAATTAAAATACGTTTATTGAAAAAAAAATAATTGGTTAGAAATTAGAGTGTACCCACGGATAGTCAAAAAGCATACTTGGAAAAAACCGGGTAAAATATAGCCGACCCGTTTTTACCCGGACCCGACCGGGTTTTACCCGTACCCCGACGGGTATACCCGTTTGCCAAGTCTAGTATTGATTTTCACTACGCTATGCATTCGGATGTTTTTTAAATCATGAGTTAAACAAATTATAGCGAAAGAACATCCAAGTGTTTCAAATCTAGTCACTTGTCTGCTTACAGTATCTACTTACTGAAAAAAGAAACAACCGTCTAGCTCTAGCAAGTGTATTAATGAGAAGCATTAGCTGGAATAACATATTCGTGAAGAACTTCGAACCGATTAGCCGAGAGTAACCAACTTTTCAACAAAACATTAAACGAGAAACCCAATTTTAAGTTCTTTTGTTTGGTCAAAAATACTCTTCTCCTTGGAATCCCCAGGCTGGACATGGAACCCTCCGTCATCGTCTCCCTCTATCCATCTGAATCTTTACTTTTGTGCCCAACAAACAATGATTAGATAATGACAATAACAAAACTTGTTCGCTCCATATACTCCTTTAATTATCCATTTCGACTTACGATACTCGCTTTCTCTTTCTTCGCTCAGTAACAAAAAATGTTCTCAGTACCTCAATACTTGTAGTGTCATAACTATCATCAAGTTCGTGCTTTAATAAACTGCATCCGTCTAAAGATGGAAAAGACTCTCCCAAGCCTGAAATGGACGAGGAGTCCTTCAGTCGTACTCTGAGATGTTCCAACAAGATGAATCCTGCACAAGAGCCCAGAGGTTAGATGTGGGTTAAACAATTCATAAACTGCACGCATGATCTATATAACAGAGAACAATTATGTAAGTTCCAGCTAAATCAAGAAAATATAATGATATTTGGTGCGCACTAACTAAAAAAGAATAACTGTTAAGTTCCCAAAGTCGGCACATTTATCAGAATAAAATAGTTACACTGCGAAGGAGCCAGGATCAGTCAGTTAATATGGTTCACGAGCAGTGAAGTCTTTTATCTTCACTTATTGACTTTAGATAACTTCTCTCCTTTTTGTCTGGAGAAGAAATGAATAGATAACTTCTAGAACCCTGCAGTATTTACCTTTTATGCACACAAGGCACTTAGCAACCCCTTCAGTGCCCAAGTTCTCCAACTCTTTACCCTATCGTGATTCCACTAGAAGAATTCTATCCAAAACTTCATTGCCAAACGAGATTTAAGGCAACAGCTCCTCCAGAACCTAAACATTCAAAAATTAACTGTCCGTAGACTTCCTTGATTTAAATTATTCGTAGATAATTATGCACCCAAAGCGACAAGTGCCCTTCCAAAGCAGGTCCGATAAAAAGTTCAAAAAACGAGAATACCAAATGATATTGGGTATAAAGGGTTGCATACTACTAGAAGAGATAAAAAGATGATGTGACTATCAACGAAAAGCACTGGCGGGCCGATGTCGTCGTTGTATGCTACTTCCTCGGCAAAAAGAAAGTGTTCCCTATTGATCACAGCACTTCTCACCAAACTACGTACAACCACCAAACAGATGAAGGATAAGTAGAAAGAGCGTTTTCTTTCTCCTAGATTTAAGCAAAATGTGCATGACAAGTTATTGCTACCTATTGAATGTGCTATACCTTATAGTAGGAACAACAAGCAACAAGCTTTATGTATGATTGCTCTACATGCTTGCGAGAGTAGTGCAAAACCGAATGATGTCCTTTTGCTACGTGGAATATGGAGTGGTCATGGTCACCATGTTGCCAACATTTGTCCAAACCTCTTTGAGGAGAGAAAAAGAATTGTTGAATATGATCAAAAGCTTGAAGATAAGAGAGCCAAAGATCAGCCCCAACAAGCAAGAAAATCTAATGACGCAGGAGATATTCAAGATCAAAAGCAAGGAAGAGTTCTACTCCAAGAAGCTGTTTTCTTAGATGTTGAAGCAAAGAATATAAAGGAGGAGCAACTGTTTGAAGTACTTCCAGATTTTTCAGTTGCATCTTCATATATTTTGCTTGCTTGTTGCATGAACACTATGGATCATAGTAGGCCTATAGAAGAAGCTACTGAGGTTATATTTGAAGACGTTAACCAACCTACTCAATTAATCAGCTAATCAAGCAACATTCTAAGAATTTATGAATTTTGCCAAACAGAAAGTTTGATGAGTCCAAGGGCAGGGAGTATAAAAGGAGATCTCAGGAAAATAAATCAAACCTCCAAGAATTATAGCAAGGCTCAAACTCATCGGAGTCAAGTTTCTTTGAGCCGGGGGGAACTAATAGGTATCAGACCCTGAATGCTCTATTCATGGGAATGAAAGGAAAAGAGAAAAGTCTTCTGTGGGTCAGTTGCACAAACTTAAATCAGTCAGGTTGTTCTTAAAAATCTTAATCTTGAACTCCACCAGTCTTATCCATTCCTTAAACTAGACTGAGTCGAGTCATTTCAAGATGCGGAGAATTGATCAGGCAGATTTTCAAAGCAAGGGTATTTTGGCCATATTAGCATAACGAAGGCAAATTAGATGCTTCAACGTCATTTGGTACTAGGTCTAGGTTTAGTCTTTAGTAGTTATTATATTCTCAGAGTCCTTTTGTTATTAAGTTCTATCTTTAGTTTTAGTCATCTGGAAAGTTATAGAATACAGGAATCCTTTACTAGGTAGAGAAGGTCTCTTTTGTTTTTGTCTATACAAGCAAGCATTCTCATTAGAACTAACTGAGAGATGACGAGTAGAATTTTCAGAAGCAAATTTGCTTTCTCTTTTCAGTGATAAGCCTCTATTGATTCTCTTCTAGGTCAGACTCCTAGAAGGCCTTAGTGTAACTCTAAGATTTTCCTATCCTTCAGTATTTTTTCTTTTCTTTTTATTTCCTTTTTGTTCCCAACCTACTTTGGTCGCACCCAAGGGCCCACCAGGGGTCCCGTTTTGTACGACACGTCACATATTCAACGCGACTTCGGCGCCACCAAGACTTAGAAAAATGTGCAAAAGTAGACTTGGTGCGACTCCCACCTTAAGGGGGTCGGCCACCTCCCTTGACGACTGTCATTCGCGGCCGTGTGCCGCCGCCGTCGCGACGATCGTCGCTCGCGATAGCGCGCCGTCTCTGCAACGCTCACCGTCGCCCCCGCGCCGGCTTCGCGGTGCCCTTCGCCTGTGCGCCGACTCCACAGCGCCAGTCAGCCGTGGTCGCCCGACGCCCGCTGTAGCCCGCGTGCCGACTTCTCAGCGCTCGTCGCCTACGGCCACGCGTAGCTCTACGACGCCCGTCATCACCCGCACGCCGACTCCACAGCGCCCATCGGCCTAACCCACGTCACCTCACTCACTCCGCCGCGCCCATGCGCCGCGCCACTGATACAGTCGCGCCCCCGGCTCTATATCACACTACCATGCTCCTTGCATTGGTCCATCCTATCACCACACCATGCACAACTTTCCTTGGTCGTGGAACATGCTTCGACCCACTCTCCGGAGTGTGCAGCATCCCACAGGGATAGGCGACTCCTCCAGGACACTATATCTGTCAGGGAACTTTTCAACTCCCCTTCCGCCAGATAGATGGCTCCTCCGAGATGCTACCTCGGCCCGTCAGGTAGACGGCTCTTCCGGGATGCTACCTTGACGCGCTCCGAGTGCTCCGGCACAAGGACTCACCCGCGGGGATAGGCGACTCCTCCTGGACACTATCTCCGCCAGGGAACTTTTCAACTCCCCTTCCGCCAGGTAGAGGTAGACGGCTCCTCCGGGATGCTACCTTGACGCAATCCGAGTGCTCCAGCACAAGGACTCACCCGCGGGGATAGGCAACTCCTCCGAGACACTATCTCCGCCAGGTAGCTCTAAGTGCTCCGGTACGAAAACTCCCCTTCTGCAAGGTAGACGGCTCCTCCGGGATGCTACCTCACCCTGCGGAATAGGCGACTCCTCCGGGACACTATCTCCGCCAAGGTGTCTGCGTAACTGGTCTACGTGCTCCGGCACCGGGGGCTTCATCAGCACCCCTGGGACTATGACCCCCGGGTCACTCCAAGACGGGAACAGGTCTCTGAAGGGCATCGCGCCTAATCTGCCTGGCAGTTGGGCGTCAGGTCTTCCCCACCGCTGCCAGGCCTGTGGGACTCTTCAAGGACCTTAGAATGGTGGCTAGATCAAAGGGGTTCTCTGGCCACACCAACGCTGTAGGAGCCAGTCTTTCCAGACAGACATAGCAATGTTGTTAGGAGCAGGCCGGGTGAATATGAGATCCAACAGTCCACGGAGAACCGGTATTTTTGGACTCCCTGATGACGTGTCACTCCCAGGGGATGACACGTGTCAGCTGATGACACGTGTCAGCTGATGACACAGTCACACTTTTCCCTATAAATAGGGGACTTTGGAACTCATTTTGGGGAGAATTCCCTCATTTGACAATTTCACTTTCTCACTCTAGAATCCAAATCCTCTGGAATTCTAGAGAGAGACATAGTTGGACCCTAATGCTAGACCTGACTCTGGACCTAAGCATCGGACCGTGACTGTCGTCGTATATTCACCCTGCGTTGTCGCCCTCGCAGCACTGCCACCCTCAGGCTCTGTCTGGGAACTCTTGGTCTCTGCCCTTACTCCACCCTTACTGTGTCCCACATCAGCACACTTGGCATCTGACTCGAATTGCATTCTTTGTGGCACCTCCACGTTGACTGCGAACACATTTCCTTGGCATCACTTTTAAAAAAGCAGAAAAAATTTGTTCAAGGGCTACTATTTAGTGTTCTTAGCACCCTAAACACCACCAAATCAGCTAATTAATCCCCTCCTTGTTGTTCCTAAACCCTAATCCTAGCTTCTCAATTCCATATCCTACTAGCCTAAGCCCTAATCGACCATCCTTGATCTTAGAACAGCTTTAAATTCCCCTTATTAACGTTCGTCCTACATCAGATAATGAACACGCCACTTTCATACTATAAATCCGCCTTGCCTTCCCAATATATGGTCCCAGATTCACTCTACCAGCTGTAAGTGGCTCCAGTTATCACTAATATACCTCCTCGTGTGTGCCTAAACTCCCTTCTACAAGGAAGCCAATCATATGCATGTAAAATTTAGTACGGTTGGCCTAAGTATGATATGAGACGCATGCATAAGATGAACAAACTATGATTTCCGTGTAAATAACCTATGGTGGGAGAGATTTAAGCAGCTTTAAAGGCACAAATTATGCTTCCTTCAGGGTTTCTTTTAACGTCTCGTCAGCCCAACTTAGAGGGAAGGACTTACAAATTGGTAGGCTATAGAGGACCATCAACAAACAAGTCATAAGTTGGGCTTAGTTGAGAAATCATGAAATGGTTTAAGGACAATTGGCCAATTAACCCTAAACACAACTAGCATTTACATGGGAAAAATTTGAAAGTTCACAAAGA
The DNA here is from genome assembly GCA_033065855.1 of Escallonia rubra. Lineage (NCBI taxonomy): Eukaryota > Viridiplantae > Streptophyta > Magnoliopsida > Escalloniales > Escalloniaceae > Escallonia > Escallonia rubra. The sequence continues at coordinate 329,631 of JAVXUO010003148.1, forward strand.
ACAACATTTACGAAATTAGAGCATGGAATAGTTCCAAAATTGCAAAAGCGTAGTTATTTCCATAAGGGTGACTATGACATAGGGACCAGAAACATACCGAGGGCTCGAAGCATCTTCAAATCAAACTTCTTTGCAAGAGACTCGTGACCAATTGCTTTTGCACGTTGGAGGACCATCTGTTTTAGGCTAATCAACAAATCCTAGAAATAGCAACATGGTGACAAACGGGAAAGACCAATTTGCAAACAAGAAACAATTGACAAAACGGTTTTTAAACTTACAAGCTCAGACTCAGATAGGGAACAAAGCCAACGGACGTCTTCGATGCGAATATGTTTCATGGAATTTTCTTCACCCATGCAACTGACTTGCGTTGATTCAAACTTAACACAAAACAAACATGTTAAGAAGAAAAACCTTAAGGCAGAATTTAGGCAATCTTGTTTTGCCATTAAATCTTGCGATGCAAATATTAGCAAACAAGTGGTGGCGTAAGGACATCTTTTACTTTAGGACTTTTTGTAAAGCTTTTTTGTAATGTAGTCCTTTAAGTCTTATCTGGTACGACAGCTGTAAAAACAGGCAATTATGTAAATGTCCTGTTCATAGCTTTTCACTGCCTATTTAAGAAACGGCAGTCTTCATTTGTAAATATGCGAGTTTTTTGCAATCAAAGAGAACTTTCTCTCGAATACTCTCTACCTCTGTTCTGCATGTACTTCATCTTCCTTTAAATTCGGCAACATACTTCTGCAAACTTTCAGTTAAAACTTTCAAGTAAGCTCTCATTCTCTTAAACTTGTCTATTATTCTGGGGTGAACACGCTCTTGCGGTGAAAAGCATTCTATGAATTGAAAGAAATTATCTCGGGTCTAGCATGACAGATAACAACTTAATATAATTAAGATTTAGAGATCATATGTCATTTACTTGGCTTCAGAGAGAGACTGCCCAATTTTAAAATGATTATGCTTTCTTAAAGAACCATCAAGGTTATCTTAATAGATTTAACAAAAGTGGGAGCGAGTCATTTAAGGTTATTTGCCGAGTAATGGCGTTTGAAAACCTGCAGACTAACGCATGCCCTGAGTTTTTCTAAAAAGATATACTCTGATAGTTCAAAACCGGCATCCTGAAATTTTAAAACTCAAAACCAGACTCTTTAATCTTAGTTTTTGCCATATTTTCTCTAAAATATTTTCTTTATTCCGCTGTTTCTGCATATGTGCTATTCTTTCATCCTAAGATGGAAAAGGTCTAACCGAGGACTTTTAGTTTTTCGGTCAAAACCTCTTTTTACAATAAAACAAACACATACAGAAAATACATTCAAACCTGAAACAAATTATAAAATAGAATTAGACAGCAAAATTAACAAAGCCTTAGAAGAAATTGAAAAAATAAGACAGACAGATAAAAAGCTAAAAGAAAATAATAAGTTATGTCTGTAGGTATGCCTAAATTTTCTAAGGCTGTTTGTTCGTCTATTTGTATAAGTCATCTATGAAACTCACTATAATATAATGCATTATTCTGTTGGTCTTTTAAATGTATATAAAAGCCAATGAGATGTTGAAAGAAAATATCAAAATCTTCTAATAATAAGTCTAAGTTTAGAAAATATCTAATATAAAAGGATAACGGGTTATATAAAAGTGTAATAGAGTCTGTATCTATAAAATGTTTAATTCTATCGTTTGTAAAATCAATTGTTTCTAAGGCAGTAAAGAATTTATTAAAAGTGTCTAATATGTCTGACGTTGTCTGTTGGTCTAGATTAAAATTATTAATCATGTCGTCAAAATTAAACGGTTCTTGGTATGGTTCTAAGTTTAGATTTCTATCTGTCATATTAATTTGGAATATGGATATTGTCATGGTCTTCAGTATTATCTAAAATATCTACATTATTGTTTTCATCACTAGTTATCTGTAAGGTATATGTATGATCCGTTATGTTTTCTAAAGCATTTCCTTCATGTCTTTCAGCTATTTGTCTAAACCTATCTACATTTGGTCTTCTAATAACTATTATTATCCATGTCTTTAAAGCATATGTAAAATTCAACTAAATGTTGTGTTTCTCTATAGTGCATAAATAGTCTTGTTTGACTTACTGAGGAATGGTGTTGATACAGTATTTGTGGAGAAATTAAAGTAAATGTCTAAAAGTCCTAAAGCAAATAGTAAATGACAAAAGACTTTTCTAAAAAGTCATTCAATAGTTGTTTTATACTTTGTCTTCAAAAGTTGTAAAATTGTCCTCCAAAAGTGGTTTGTCGTGTTTTGCCTTCTTTGTCAAAAGTCATCTGTCTTCAAAGAATCTTGTCAGCTAATTAATGTTGTATCTGAATTCTTGTGAATCTGAGGTCTTCAAGTCGTTTCTTCTGTAGATTTGCTTGAAGAGCTGTCTTTATCATTAGGATCTTGTGCATCTTGAAATAAACTGTCTAATGGAACAGATTCTTCTGGTTCTAAGTGACCAGTTTGTTATTATGGCATCTATGTTTATAAGAATCCGAATATAATGCTTTAAAGGATTATATTTCAATAATAGAGTGCCTTCTGAAATATTAAATCTAATTCTAGCATTTGTATTATCTATAACTTCTAGAGCAGCATAAAATCTACAGAATTCTTCATAATTTGCTTCAAATAGATTATTATTATAGCTATTGTAAAGATTTCTAGAATTACTCATGATGATAAGAAATGGGGTTACTTGCTCTAGGTTACTAAGACATTCTCCTTTACTGAATAACTATCTCTTCAGAAGCCAAGGATTTAAGGCTCTGATACTAGTGTATATATGTATATATATATGGGTCGTGATCCATTGATAGCGCTAACAAGTTGCTAGCGCTGTTTGGCCGTCCGCTACATTATGTAGCGGACGGTGAAAAAAATCGTTGTTATGGCGCGCGATCTGGCCGTCCATTCTCGCCCGTAGACAGCCAGATCGCGCTTGCAACTTGGGTTAAGTTGCTAGCGCTATCATTTTATCATCTCCATATATATATATATATGGGAGCTGATCCGTTGAGAGCGCTAGCAAAATGGGTTAAGTTGCTAGCGCGATCTGGCCGTCCACGCGCGATCTGTGGACGGTCCAGATCTTTTTTTACGTTTTTTTAGTCCGTCCGCTATATAATGTAGCGGATGATTTTTTGACAAAAATACCCTTTTTTCCATCCGCTGCATTATGTAGCGGACATCGGCAGTACTTTTTTCTGACTCTTTCTCTCTCCTTTGTCTGATTAATTTTCTGACATGTTTGATGTCCGCTATATTATGTAGCGGACTATTTTTTGACAAAAATACCGTCTTTTCCATCCGCTACATAATGCAGCGGATGGAAAAAGTACGAGATATTCTTACCTTCTTTTCTCTTTCTCTCTCCTTTTGTCATCATTTTTCTGTCACCTTTCTGACTTTAGTCTCTTTCTCTCTCTTTTCTCTCCATTTTTCTAAGTTGTTTCTCTCTCCTTTTGTGATCATTTTTCTGTCACCTTTTGACTTTACTCTCTCTCTTTCCTTTCCGGACATGTGATCCTAGCTCAGAGAAACTGGCTTTCTCTCTTTTGATGGAACCATATATTACTACTAAGAATTTCTCAGATTTCACCATAAAATGAGAATGAGAGCTTGCTGGATGAGAGCAGAGCAGACAGATGAATTGAAGCTTTATTCTATTAAGGTGGTCTCCCAATTAAAGAAGAAATAACTGGAGATGTTTTATTCCATAAACTGAGAACCTTGTATTCTACGAGCAAAGTATCCGTCCGCCACATTATGTGGCGGACAAGCCAAGATTTTTTTATGTTGTTTGCTTTCAGATCTGGATCAATGGTTGCGGTCGAAACGAAAGTTAAGCTCAAGTCTGCTGAGAGAAAGGTTTACTTCGTTATGTGTTGGGTTCATGAGCAGCCAGGAGATGCTTGGTCTTCCTTAGCCGCCATTGTAAAGGCAGATTCCCAAGTATGTAGCGGTAGTGATTCTGAAATGCAATTATTAATTGTGTTCATTGCAATCTCGGGTCTAGCTGTCCAAGTTTTATTGCCGACATTCCCTTTGCATAAACCTTGCTTCTTTAGAGGAAGATTTTGCAGCTGCTGCTGAGCCTTGAGACCTCCATCAGAAACTAATCGAGCTCCGTTTGAGCTCCTAGAAGCGGCCACTAGTTCTTATCATACAACTTATTTTTGCACAAATACGACACAAATATCATAGACGGGCAATGGAAGAAATGCACTCCAATTGGCTCTTACCGCAAGCACCCTTATATTCTGGTCAAAATCCATTATGGTGAAAAGACAATTGACTATTTCTGGAGTTCGACGTAAATCCAACAGAGAGCAGCCATAAAAGCTTAAAAAAAAAGTAATTTACTCAACCCCCCATAGTTAATACTGGAGCATCACAGTACATAATGGACCCAAGCACCCCTGACCCAAATTGAAGATGATGCAAAAGATCAAGAAAGCCATTGAAACCCACCACTGGACCATCCACAAACAACAAACAGAATAAGCCAATCGAGAGATTTCCGATTGAAGCTACATCACCAGCTGATCATTGCTCTTTGCAGAAGTACTCAATTGGTAGATTTTTCAATCCAAATAAAGGAGACAAGCAGTGTCTTGACGGAGAGGATGCCGTCGCGCCGGGACTGACGCGCCAGGACTGATCAGCTCCGCGGCGGCACCGCCGTCGTTGCTCCCACGGAGGCGCTTGACGGAGAGCTTCTCCAGGGAGGAGCAGTGGCCGAGCACGGCGTTCATGCCTTTGACGCTGAACTAGCAGATCTGGGAGTTGTGAGGGGAGAGAGAAAGAAAATACCTGTGTAAGAGAAAAAAGAAACGAGAGAGAGAGAGAGAGAGAAAGGAGAGAGAAACAACTTAGAAAATTGGAGAGAAAGGAAAGAGAAAGAGACTAAAGTCAGAAAGGTGATAGAAAAATGATGACAAAAGGAGAGAGAAAGAGAAAAGAAGGTAAGAATATCTCGTACTTTTTCATCCGCTGCATAATGTAGCGGATGGAAAAGAGGGTATTTTTGTCAAAAAATAGTCCGCTACATAATATAGCGGACATCAAACATGTCAGAAAATTAATCAGACAAAGGAGAGAGAAAGAGTCAGAAAAAAAAGTACTGCCGATGTCCGCTACATAATGCAGCAGATGGAAAAGAGGGTATTTTTGTCAAAAAATCATCCGCTACATTATGTAGCGGACGGATTAAAAAAAAACGTAAAAAAAAAGATCTGGACCCTCCACAAATCGCGCGTGGACGGCCAGATCGCGCTAGCAACTTAACCCATTTTGCTAGCGCTCCCAACGGATCAGCTCCATATATATATATATATATATATATATATACATATATATATATATATATATATATATATATATATATATATATCACAACTAATAAATATCTTTCAATTTGACACGAAACTAATATCTTCTCACCATGGTCTGAAGCTACTGATGACGATGACGGCTGCTCAGAAGTAGTCGCGTCGTCAATCCTAGGGAGGGGAGTTGACCGTGCTGAAGCAGCTCCGCGACCACGGGGTGCACTGGATCTCGGCATACTTACAAAAAGTGAGAAGTGCAAAATTTAGTTGAGTGTAATTAGTTCGCTTGAATAATAAACAATTTAAGCGCAAAAGTAAATTAAAACAATGTAGTTCGAACGAATAATAAACAACTTAAGCGCAAAAGTTAGTTCGCTAACAATGTGGTGCGGCCGAGTATAAAAGACAACCCAATTCAAATAGTCATCCACCATTAATTAATAATCAATTCAATTTAAATAATAAACAGGACTGTGTAAATGTACATTGAGAAGATTCCTTTTGCTCTACACAGTCAATCACTATCACTAATATACAACGGAACGTCTTCCTCATCCTCGTCATCTTCGTCCCCTTCATCTTCATCGTCTTCTAGAAAAAAAACTCATCCTCGTCATCTTCGTCCCCTTCATCTTCATCGTCTTCTAGAAAAAAAAGGGAACTTACCGGCGATCCACTACAGCGTGCGCCGTTCGCCTTTGCCGTTGTCGTGCGCTTGCTGCCAGAGAAGGAGGAGTCGATCTGTGCCAAGGAGGAGGAGTCGGTGTGTCGACGTTACCTATGTTTTGGTTTTTTGACTTTTTGCCACATAGTTTTGTTATATTATTAAAGAAACCCAATTATTAAGTTATTACATAAACCAACCCCAATATTTCAAAGGAATAACAGTGATACCACATAAAAACTTTATAATGTTCAGTTCTTCGATTTTAATATTATAAAACAACCCATTAAACTTAACAAATTCTTACAAATTTGGTTGAAAGCTTTAAAATTTACAAAAGAACCCATTAAACTTAAAAACTCACTAATTTGGTTGGAATATTAATATCTTTTCACATATATCAAACACATATTATGATTATTAAGATTGTTTAAATTGTTCAAAAATTAAATACTAGGTATATATAATTAAAAAAATATGTCATATCCCCGCCGCACCCGTATCCTAAATTTTTTAAAAATGTCGTATCCGCGTATCCGCACCCGTGTCTGTGTCCGTGCTTCTTAGGCAGCTGACAATCATTGCACGGACATTTAATTGTGCCGGCATCCACAAATTCCCGTTGATTCAAAGCAACGAGAATAAACCCGTTCACTCCCTGTCTAAACTCTTCCGATACCCCAATCCCACTTGGAGCAATCCTCTGTTGCATCCAACTTCTATCCATTGACATGATATATATCTCTCACTGCTTGTTAAACCTATACAAGTCGAGTCCCAAATTAACCTTCAACTTGAAAAAAAATATATTAAGTAGTCACTTACAAGTGAGTGTTAATCAGTGTTCATTAAAGCTAATTATGGATTATTAGTGCTAATTAGGGTTAATTAGTGTCAATCAGGGATAATTAGGGCTGATTAGTGCTAATTAAGGCAACCCACTTTTAATCGGGGATAATTAGGGCTGATTAACCTATTCAGTGTTGATCAGTGCTAATTAGTGTAAATTAACACTAATCAGTGCCATTAGTGCTAAATAGTGTTAATCAATGTTAATTACGGTTTAGTTACGGCTGATTAGCCTAACTAGTTTTCAGTAGTATTAATTAGGGATAATTAAGGCTAATCAGTATTAATGATGGATGATTAGCCTAAACAATGTTAAAACTATTGCTAATCTAGGTAGCACGGACACAGCGTCCGACACTGACCGGGACACTGCAGAGAGGTGTCGGACTCGTGTCGGGATGTGTCGGGGTGTCGGTAGGTGTCTTTATCTGAAATTCAAATTTGTAAATACAGTTGTTTAGTAGCCATCAGTGTTAACTAGGGCTGATTAGCGATAATTAGAGCTGATCAGGGTGATTACCAAGAATTAGGGCTAATTAGTGTCATTCAATGTTAATTACGGCTAATTAAGGCTGATCAGTGCTAATTAAGGCTAGTTACGGCGGTTTAGTATCCATCGGTCTTAATTGGGGCTAATTAGGTTTGATTAGCGATAATTAAAGCTAATCAGGGCTAGTTAGTGTTAATTAGGGCTATTTAGTACTAATTAGGACCATTTAGTGTCTATCGGTGTTAATTAGGGCTAATTAGGGCATATTAGCCTAATCAGTATTGATTAGTGCTAATTAGGGGTAACTACGGCTAATCAATGTTAATTAGAGCTGATTAGACTCACCAGTGTTGATTTTTGCTAATCTAGGTAGCACGGACACTGTGTCCGACACCGACACCACAGAGAGGTGTCGGACACGTGTCTGGAGGTGTCGGGGGGTAAGGTGTCGAACACCTTACCTTGACTCAAATGAAGTGTCGGTGCTTCCTGGGTGCTAATTAGGGCTAATCAGTGTTAATGAGTGATATTTAGGAATAATTAGTTCTGATTAGCATAATCAGTGTTGATCATTGCTAATCAGTGTTGATTAGTGCTAATCAGTGCTAATCAGTGGCAGAACCAGAATTTCACCCCATGGAAGATGAACCTTTTAAACCTAATTAACCTATGAAAGATGAACCTAATTAACCTAATTTCAACCCACCATGTCATGTTTCATTATCGCGTTAACCTAATTTTAACCCGCCATTCAAGTAAATCACATATCTGATATCTCAATCCAATTGGGTCCCATCCTCCATCAACGATCTCAATTCTCATATGCTCAGTGCACAATTAACAACCTAAAATTAACAAACAAATAATCAATGCTCAAATGGAAAAAAAATTGTTCAAAATGCATGTATTCGATATTTCAATCCAATTGGGTCCCATCCTCCATCAACAATCTCAATTCTCAAATGCTCAATGCACAATTAAAAAGCTTAAAATCACCAATAACAAGCTAAAAGCATCAATTAATAATCACAATTCTCATATGCAGAGAATTTCAGTCAACAAGGTTCATTATTTTGGGAAAGATACTGATTTTCAACAGAATTTCAGTCAAAAAAACCAATGGGAACATAATAACTAAAAACAATAGAACGACTGTGTTCATGATATTATAAGCTACAAAATAGCTAATAACAAGCATTGACCAACTACCGATCTACAAAGTAGCTACAAAATAGCTACTAAAAGCATTGACTAACTATCGATCTACATGGCGTAAACAGATGAAATAATCAAGTGAAACACGACAAGACTACTAACATAATCCAGATAATGTAAAGCCTAAAACCACAATCCACTAAACTTGTTAATTTTGAAGGTTCCGAAGGGTGTTTCAGGCTGGAAAGCACCAACACCAAAAGCCACCTTAAACATAGACATGAGCCAGTAACAACTGAAAACTTGATAAACGATGTTGCTTAGTACCATAAGTAGAGCCCCAATTCTATTACTCTTCACTTTCGCTTGAATGTTTGCTATCCATGTAAGCAAAGCAATAGAACGACACTTCACCCAAAAACAAAACACACAAAGAAAAAAGAGAGAAAGGGAGGGAGAGAGAGAGAGAGAGAGAGAGAGATTGAAACAAGCATTAACTTGTGGCACAGAGGATAGAAGATAGTGTCATACCTGTAGTTATAGTTTTTCACAACAAAATATAGTGGTGGTCCAACTCTGAGATATTCTGATATATTATGAAAATAGCCCTGCGAAATAGAAAAGTTGGACCATACATTACATATTGGCTGTCATAGACAAAAGAACCACAACACCACCCAGATATTATATATATTGCTTGACCAGGCTCTTAATGGAGCCATTTTGTGAGGGTCGAGCATAACTTATGTTCATCAAATATGCATAACTTAAAGTTCATAAGCAGGATTTCTTGAATAAATAATTGCAGCAAACTTTTAGACCAATATGAAGAGCCACGTGATATTAATGTTCTATACAGATTGCCACTCCCATCGTCAAAGAGCTAATGTGGCTCTAACCCGAGGAAGGTATCTCTGAGTTCCAAATGGAAGAACCTACTGTAGTTATATATATAAAAAAAAAAAAGAATTAAAGTGAGTTGCTTTACCAAACAGGAACCGTTGTTCTTGTTTGTGTAGTTATTGCCATTGGGTATTAGGCAGTGGACCAACTCTGATGCACAGTGGCTCCATTTGAAAGGATCTAGTGATGGATGACTATGCTCGAGGTTGTTTCTATAACGCTCCAAGGACAAGAAATTGACTCAAGCTATTAAAGGTGCCTTAATTGAGCTAGGCCAACTTGATACTTTACTCGACAGAAATTCTTGGTTGTTCAGAGAGGCAAGGTGGAAGGTATGCTACATTTGGCTGCTATAATTTATGTCATGATATTGCAAGTGTTCAATCTCAAATGTTTGTCCTTTTAGTTTTAAGTTTTACTATGCGCAAATTAGCCAAAATAGTCTAGGAATGAGTTCAATGGGATCAACTACATGCATTTTGTAAGCACCAAAAAATAACAATACATGCATTTGGCATCTTCTTTATGTCTTCGACTATAGAAGTTATAAGCCCCAAAATATCAAGCGTTTTGATAGCTGATACAAAGTTTCCACTTATATTCATAAGATCAAACCTGACAAGTTTCTTGAATGTTAATTAATATTTCCTCCCTCTAATATAGGTTTGCTTCAGTGAACAATTTATGGAATCTATGACCAGATTCAAGAAATCAAATGTCCACGAGGCAGTGATTTCTCTTTTGGTGAAGCTCTCTACGGGTTGGCATCTTCCTCAAAAGAATGGAACTAGATTTCCAAATCTTTGTTTAATTACATTGTGTTGCTCTTCTAAACACAGTATATTGCAAGAATGCAAACATAATTGATTATTTGAATCTTAAATGAAAAGCATCCGTTGCAAATCGAAGTGAAGAGAAGAACAAAGCATGCATAACACTGAATAGGAAATTATGACAACTTTTCGCGCATATCACTCGATCTAAGCAAGTGCAGGTCCTATTTAGGAAAGCAACAAAACATGATGGATTTTTAATGCTGATTCAACCTAAATCGTGGCGGGGTAACACCTAAACAGATAGTAATGCGTATTTGCATTTCGTATTGGCAGAGATTTTCAGAAGCAATTGATCCCACATAGTAAAAACAATCGAACAACGCAGGAAACTATGGTGGTTGATGACTTACAGGTGGTACGTACTGAAGGAGCCCTAGATCGAAACCCAGATTTGTTGCTTCATTGTCGGAGGAACGGCGTGCACTTTCGGGGCGGCCAATGAACGACTGCAATTGGAGTGATCTCGATACGAGAACTGCGTGACGGCGGTGTGATGACGGTGATGAGATGAGGGCTTGTCGTTGGAGAGATGGGGGTTGGGCGGCTGCGAGGCGACGGTTGGCGTTGGGCAGTCTCTTGGATTCCGGAGGAGGAGGGCGGCGGTGGGCGGTAGTTTTTGGAAGACCAATAGACATATTAGGGCAGCAATATTTTAATTTATACCTAAACATTAGCGACCGCGGCCAGCGGTCGCTAAATTTGAGTTTTTTCCCTAAATAATACATATTTAATACTTAATTACAAAATTTTTAAACTTATTTACTCGCATACGGGGAAATCGTGGTTTGAAACCACGTTTTCAAGGTAGAAATCGCTGTTTAAAACAGCGATTTCTACTTGATTTTTACCTTAAAGTAGAAATCGTGGTTTGAAACCACGTTTTCAAGGTAGAAATCGTTGTTTGAAATAGCGATTTCTTCCTTGAAAACGTGGTTTCAAACCACGATTTCCCAAAATGTGGTATGCGGGTAAATAAGTTTGAAAATGGTGTATTTTGGTAATTAAGTATTAAATATGTATTATTTAGGGAAAAAACTCGCTAAATTTAGCGATTGCCTTTATTGACCACTACCGAAGTCGTTAAATTTAACGACTGCAACAACGACCATTTTAGAGACCGTTATATTTAGCAACCGCTTAGCAGTCGCTAAAATTGGTCACTAAAGTACCCACAACAAATATTTCTTTGACCCTGCCTATTTAATGATACATTTTGCGACCGCATAAAGTGGAAGTCGCTAACGCAGTCGCTAATGTAGGGTTTAGCGACCTCTTTTTTTTGCGGTCACTAAAGACTTGCTTTCTTGTAGTGGTAATGCTACGCTATTTCTTTTATAAGATTAATTCTATCTTTTAAAGTTATGATTATCTAAGAAACTTTTGGCCGTTACCTAGGTCATAGGAAGATGCATACAGCCTCATATACGGTGAAACTCAATGGTCATTATACACTCTTAATGACACTTAGTTAGTGACTTTTAAAAGGTACTTTTAAAAATTGTCAATTATGGTATCAACAAAAATGATACTAAGCATATTATCGATCATTAACTGTTTTGTATAGAGGGTTGCAGGGATTTTCATGGGCAGTAAATAAAAATAATTCATTATTTGAAATGAATTAAATCTACTCCACGTGCTTCTATTTCAGTTCCAATGTTTATTTTTACTTGCCTATTTACGTCTACACAATAAATTACTAATTATATAGTTCTTGCACCTTTTTTAGGATTTTTCTTTTCCTATACAAATGACTGCGATTGTTTTTTAATTCATTATGTTCGAATTCATGTGTGTATATATACGGTAATTTACAAAAAATAATGTTAAATATTTGATATTCTAACTTCACAAACTTCTAGAATCACCTTAATATATTATAAGCTTAGAACTTAATGAACAATTATGATGATACTTATATGTGAAATGGTGACATATTTTGAATTTAACAGTTCACTTCACGCAAATACAAATAATGCTTAGTTTAAAATCATCGACATAACGCCTAAAACACGACTTTACTTATACTAAAATGTACTGACACTCAAGCCTACTATACATAAGTCGTTAAATATAACCTACCCGGGCCTTGCCCCGGGTTACTAGATAGTATTTATATACTAAGTAAAGCGTTCTTTGCGCGACACATCATAACAGAAGCATGACTTCTTTACTTGACACGTCATCACATTATGTTTTATGTAAAATATAATTGTAACTATTATAAGTGTCATTAAAGGTTTAAAATATTACCTTAGATAGGGTTCTTAATTCTTGATAAGTTACTTTCTACATTAATAAGCCTTGTATGAAAACTAGTAAATATTTAATAGGCGAAGCATTGTGTATCGCGAAGGCGACAAATAAACTTTTTTTAATATTCTTTTCACTTCTTACCCCTTTTAATCTTGCGACACGTCGTCGCCTTTTACTTGTGCGACACATCATCATGTTTGTTTTAATATAACATTCTTTTTTCACTTCTGCTTATTAGACACACACATGAACCACAACTGTTTGTTTTAATATTACATTCATTTTTCACTTCTACTTATTAGAGACACACATGCACCGTAACTCTTTACTATAATTTATTATTAAAAAAGTCGCAGGTATTATTGACAAAATTTTGCTAAACTTTATAAGAGTAGAAAACTAATTATGCACCTTCTAAAACTCTATCTATTCACTATACTTAGATATAAGGTCTTAATTTTCACAATTAACACCTCAAAAAAAAAAAAACTTTAAAAACATCTACGTATTAAAGTAACACATGCATCATAACTCTTTACTATAACTTATTATTAAAAAAATTGCAGGTATTATTGGCATAATTTCACTAAACATTATAAAAGTAGAAAACCATTTCAGCACCTTCTAAAACTCTACCTATTCAATATATCAATATATAAAGTCTTAAATTTCATAACTAACACCTCAAAAGTACTTTTAAAATAAAATACAATCTGACATGTAAAATACAAAAATCATGTATGAAATCAAAGATAAATAATTCACAAATCAAGATCTTTTAATAATTTACAAAGTGATATGGCTTAATTTTTTAAAACTATTTTAAATTTATTTTTATATTTTTTAGTGTTTCTTTTTTATCTTAACATTTTTCTTTTGAGGTGTCAATAGTCAAAATTAAGTCCTAATATGTTGTTTCATTGATTAGGTAGAGTTTTAGAAGGTATATAATTGGTTTCCTACTCATACAAGGTAAACTAAAATTATGATAATAATAACTACGAATTTTTAATAATAAATTAAAGTAAAGAATCACGATGCATGTGTAATTTTGATAAATATGGATAAAAAAGGAAAAGGATTCAAAAAGAAACATGATGATTTGTCACAAAGTTGAGCTCAAATTCTAAATTGGGAATCATATAAACTAAATCATGTATAAAATCAAAGATAAATAATTCACAAATTAAGAGTTTTCAAAATTAGTTTACAAAGTGATACGACTTAATTTTAAAAATATTTTACATTGTTTTCATACTTTTCAGTCTTTATTTTGTAATCTTAAAGTGTTTTTGAGGTGTTAATAGTTAAAACTATGTCCTAATATTTTGATACATTCATTAGGTAGAGTTTAGAAGGTGTAGAATTGGTTTTTTACTTATATAAGATAGACTAAAATTATAGCAATAGTAGCAATTTTTTTAATAATAAGTTAAAGTAAATAATCATGATGCATGTATAATTTTGAAAAATATGGATTAAAAGAAAAAGGACTCGAAAAGAAACATGATGATGTGCCACAAAATTGACCTCAATTTCTAAATTGGAAATCGTATACCCCAATACATGCAAACAAAAAAAAAAAAAAACAAAGTGTATATGAGTTACAAATAAAGATCTTTTATTTCTATTTACGAAAAATAATATACAAAGCGAATGTGACTTAATTTTTAAAACTGTTTTTAAACACCAAGATGATAATTTACTTAAGAAATTAATTTTAATTGTGTGACATCAACTTCTGAATTGGGAATCATATACACCGATAAATGCAAACTAAAAAATACACATCATCATGTTTGCTTTGATTCAATTTCTCTTGTACCTCTACTTATTATAGTTACATATGCATCATAACTCTTTATTGTAACTCATTATTGAAAAATTCGGAGGTATAATTACCATAAATTTAGTTGACCTTATAAGAGTAGAAAATCAATTATACATCTTTCAAAACTCTACATAGTCAATATATCAACATATTGGAACTTGATTTTGACTATTAGCATCTCAAAAACACTTTAAATAACAACATAAACACTCAAACATAAAGAAAACATAAGTCACCTATGAAAAAACAAATTATAGGAAAAAAAAAAAAAAAAAAGCTTTCTTATGTTTATACAAAAGCAACATGTAAAAAGCGTATGTGCTAATTGTTGTAAATAATTTTAAAATACCAATTTAAAATTTTACTTCATTAATTTAATCTTATTATATCACATTGAACTTTATGATACATAAGCTTTTATAAGTGCTCTTTTCTTTTTTACCCCTCTAACTTAGGTGTCATAGCATTTTATTTGTTTGAATATCCTTTTCTTTTTTATATATATAAAACCTTAACTCTTTACTAAAATTTGTTATTAAAACATTTGCGAATATTATTGTCCCAATTGTTGTAAACCTTTTAAAACTAGAAAAAAAAATTCCTAAAATTTTAAGTATATAACATTGAACTTTCAAATACATCAGCTTTTTTAGTATTTTTTTTTCTGTCCCCCTCTTACTTGCATGTCATCGTACTTATTTTTGGTCATTTTCTTTTTTATCCCTATTTATTAACTATGTGGATTATAGTTTTTTGTTAAATTTTTTTAGCTATTTTTTGCCCAATTTTCGTAAACCTTTTAAAATTAGGAAACTAACTCTAAAGTTTTTAAAACGCTGCCAAATGAATTTACTTATACATTAGGCTTTAATTTTGAATAGTATCTCACAAATATAAAGTACGAAGACCACATATCAAAAATAAAGATTAATACTTTATATATTTTTATATAAGCAATATATGAAACGATTATGAGTTCATTTTAAGATATCTTTGAAATGCTAAAATAATAGTTTATTTCACAAATTAATTTTAATATAATAACTCAAAGTCTAAAGTAGAAATCATATACGCTTTTGAATGCCCAAAACAAAGAATCAAATATAGCGCATTCTTAATTTAGTTACTTTAGATAATCTTCAAAACCAGATCAAAACAGTACCTCTAAAAATTGTTGAACATGATCTTGAAATGAAACAATTAACCACAGGGACTGTCACTGTAATGCTACGCTATTTCTTTCATAAGATTAATTCTATCTTTTAAAATGATGGTTATCTAAAATATTTTTGGCCGCTACCTAGGTCATAAGAAGATGTCTAGAGCCTCCCATACGGTAAAACAATGGTCATTGTATACTCTTTTTGACATTTATATAGTGACTGTAACAATGTACTTTTAAAAATTGTCAGTTATGGTATCAACCAAAATGATAAACTAGGAAAGTAGCTCTCCTTCTAGTTCTAGAGTTTGAAGTATTTTCTTTTAGTGAACTGACAATGAATGAAGGAGTTCCAAGAAAACTAGGAAAATTGTGATGGATCAGACAGCAGTGATTTCGAACATCACATATGACAACATCAGTTCCTTACGATATCCCCGCTTCAAGGGAACAGCACCCCGACCCCTACCTCTTCTGGTTGAAGTTCCGACCCTTTTCTGAACTCAGATTGTGGATACAGTATTATACCTGATGTATCCATGTTCTGGGCCACCAAGCTCTTCAGAACTTTCTCAGATTCAGACAATGAACTAATCACATCTGTCTTCCTGTATCGCATCTAACGCATGCTGATGATACGTAAGTCCAAATGCTATTCGAAATTTCTTTCACTTTCTCAATCTGTGCGATCTGGGAAAAGGTTCGAAGGGCTTAGTGGCTCAGAAACTAAACATGTATATATCAGATGGGATACATGCTGACACAAACTAAGTTTAGTAGAGTTATCCACAAATACAAAAGGAAAAATGCAAAATGCATCAGTAGAACATGTATTGACTTGTAAATTGATGTAAAAAAAAAAAATTAAGACAGAGATGTGAATCGGTTAATTGATAAAGATCTTTTGCTTTTCTCCTCTTTTGCATGTTTCCCATGATGGCAGTCGCTCCAACATAGTCACACGATATCTCGATTGACAACTTAGGTTCACTTGCAAACGCGGGGACAACCAGCTCCACCTCCCAGTCCCTAGGCGCTGCTCCTCTTTCCCCACCCTCTCATCTTCTCCGGGTTCTTAGAAGTCCCCTGCTCCCCTTATCTCGTCTATCACCCCGTCTGGCCTCTCAACGCTGTAATAACTCACCTGTCTCCCGGTCCTGCCTCTGAGCAACAAATTAAAACTTCCTATGTCCAATCTAGTGGTCTGAATAAGCTCCTCTCTATCCTCTTCCTCCCCATCATGATCTTCAGGCAAAAAAGTGATCCACCTCTCCTTCCACCTGGCATGATACTCGATCTGCAAAAATCTCAACCTTTTCCAATTCTAGGTGCGGACCAGTTGGCTCTAACAGGTAGACATTCTCTACTCCAAACAGCTTGGCACACAGTTCAGGTCGAATGTGCAGCCTCCGAAAAACAAATAGATGTAGTCCGGCATCTACAAGACCTTAGCTGCAACTTCCAAGTCCTAAGCAGAAAGTTTCTGCACCTCCCGAAAGGCTGCCAAGAAAGTAGAAACCTCACCACAAAGCTTCCCCTTCAAAGTTTCTAAGAGGTGTGGTTTCCACAGCGTGTATTTTTAGAAGATAATAATTCTAGCATTGTGGAAGATCAGCAGAGGGTCCCTCAAACCTGTCATTACCAATTATGGTATTAACGTGCCTGGGGAGTTATTCCAATAAGGCACCTCTACCTCACACCACCTAAAGTCAAATGCCCACCTTCACCTTCACCTTCATCACTATCTCAAATCTCGGATTAAAGCTATCTTTCTCTTTCCCCTAAATTCAATCGTGATGAGATGCATTGGGGCACTGCTCCATAGTTGATTTTGCACTCTTTCAACGAAGCCATTCATGGAAGTCCCGAAAGCCTCAATCACTGGATAGCGGCAGTATCTCAAACCTTCGGTCAAGGAAAAAAAAACTGGAAATATACCCAAAAAATCAAAGTTATCAAAGCCATTACCCACCTCTGAAATTTCTCTTCCTTCTCTTGGTTTTCTCTTTTCTGTGTTTAATTTAGTTGATAAATTAACCCATCAAAACAAGCAAAAGGAAAAATACTTCATAGAAAACTCTAATCGATTTTATGTACTTCAAAGAGCCACAAAAGATTTGAGCTAGAATTCCCACCTAGCCAAATTCGGCGTTTCAAAATTAGCCTGAAATACTTTTATGGTAAATCTAAAAGAAAAAAAGAAAAACATTACTGTGATAGAAATATTTTTTGAGCTTGAATAATCGTGATAATTGCTTTATCTTTTTTTTTTTCATCTATCGTGGACTGTAGTCTCTGCAAAATCTGGACAATAATCTTTGTAAATAGTCTCTGTGATGGATTTTATGTGTTAATATTTTTCTCTGGACAGCCCCTGTAATGGTGGATTTTTTTCCCTTAACGCTGGACCAACTTGCTTTGCCGCTTTGGAAACAGTTTTGCTACTTGCTACGTTTTGTTGTATTTGTATTTGTATTTGTTGCATTTGTATGGTGGTTAAATTGTTTCTTTCATGAATGTGATGATGTGTAATCTATTTGAACTCTAGGTTGACTTTAGTGGCGTAATCTATTATTTTCTCCTTTTGGAAATTAATTTAATTTTTGTCCTATTTTATTAGTTTTAATACATATTATTTCTGTGATACATGTGTGTAATTTGCAATACACCTACAGTTATAAAAAACATGAGCGAGTAGAGGCAGTTTGGTGGAGTAGGGTTTTATAAAAGTCTGTCGGATCAAGAATGGTATTCCTATCCTTTGACCTGATGGCGCCATCCCTTGACCCGATGGTGGGGCAGGGATGGGCGACATTGTGTACGAGGACAACCAGGGCGACTATAGATTTCATAAGATCCAGTGGACCTTAAAAAAATTGATCCGGACCCGCGGGTCTACCCGTACCCGTGTAAAAAACCCGAGTACGGGTACATATTTAGAGGACCCGTTAAAAATAGACCCATACCCGAACCGACCCGTAAAATTCGGGTAAGTTCGGGTCAGTTACCGGGTACTCGGGTTTACCCGGTTATATGCCTATATATATGATTTTAGGGTTTGAACATCTCATTCAACTCCTCTTCTCACTTGCTATCGCTGCCCCAGCCTCTCATTTCTCCCTTGCAGATCCTTTCTCACAGGTTCCTTCTCTCAAATCTCTCTTTCTCACAAATCTACCAAAGTAACGACCACTATACTCCATCCACATCTCCGCCGCCACCGATCGATCTCTCTCCGTCACATCGTCGCCACCGATTCGTCACCAACGTGGCCCCGTCACCACCGATCTTTCATCACCGTGGCCCCATCGCCACCAATCTGTCACCTCCATGGCCCCAATGCCATCGATCGGTCGCCACCATGGCCATCGTCGCCGACCGTCACTCCCCCGAAGCAGTCATCACTCAGTGGATCTTGATGGTTGTGGACTAGTCGTGTGTTGTTGATGTGCATAATTTTTTTTAACTATTATTATTAAAAAATGTTCAGATTGGTTTTTTTTTATCGAAAGGTGTTTAGATTTTTGTGGAATGAAATTTGATAGAGAAACAATGAATGGTTTGATTGTTGGAGGTTAAATGCGTGTAATTAGTAGGTAATTAAAGTGTTTATTTAAAAAATAATCAATCAGAAATTCATGATTTACCCGCGGGTTGTGGTGTAGGTAGGGTACGGGATTCCAAAAAGCTTACCCGGGGAAAAACAGGTAAAATTTACCCGACCCGTTTTTATCCGTACGCGGCGGCGGGTATACCCGTTTGCCTGGTCTAGATCTACACTCGACCTGCCCAATTGTCATTCCTTATTATCCCGGTGCTTCTTCTGCCTTGATGTCTGTAGGTTCCATTTGTTTCTTATCAAACATAAGTATGTTTCTATCTTGTGCTAGGAATTTGATCCAATTCTTGAAGTAAACAAGAGTGCATGATCTTGCATGTGCATTCCGCGAAGCTTATGCTTTGATGTTTGGTTGTCAAGTTTGTTTTGCTTCATTTAGTTTCTTCCACGCACATGATTACTCACATCCTTTTCTCTCTGCAAGCCCAGTTCCTGAATAGAAATGCCAAGTTTGTCTTCACTAGCTACCTTGAGCTGATGATATGATGAAAAGAGTTTTAAAGTTCCAATTTGGTTACTAGTTTTATCCTTTTCATGCTTGTGAAAATATTAGTAATTGTTAATGTGCGTTGCGCAGAATAATGTCATATACAAGCATAATAAGAGAGACCGCGTGGTCGTGGAGGCTGAAGAGAGAATGCTGTTCAAAAAATAGGGTTTAATTAAAAACTCAAATGACTAATTTACCCTTCATGAACTTATATACTTAGGCTTGATAATTGATACAAGCCATAAATATTTTTTTTGATCCCATGCCATTGAAAAGTTCTCTGTGCCATAACAACACATTTGTCTTGCCCTAAAAAAAATGCTCCGTATCTTTTCATATTTAGTAATTTAGATTAGCCCCACATTACTAAATGACATGAAAAATTAGCTTGTCTTGCTTTTTTTTTTTAATCTCGGGTGAAATTTATTATGAAGGTTGAACTGAGAATTAACGGGAGCACTCCAACATTGAGGTGGTAATCTCTTTTTACATGAAGGAAGTCATTATAAACGTCTGTGTTTCATCCCCCAAATACTTTTCCTTCGAACAAAAATAGCATTTCTAGCTATATAGTAAGCCACCCCATTTCCCTTCCAGTTTATTTTTTTTCTAGTTTTTATTTTCAAATTCAGAGGATCTAAGAATTTGAAAATCGTGACAATGAGCTACCCAAAATATGTGCCACATCCTTTCATGTTTAGATAATCCGCACGTTACCAAATAACATGAAAATTAGCTTGTTTTCTTTCATTAACAAGGCTAAATTGAGAACCAACGGAAGGTGTCCAACATTGACGTGGCAACCGTACCCTTTACCTATATCTTAATTGATTTTGTAGTAGTTTTTGTTCTTAATAATTCATTTTTAATACTTTATTACTTATTTACTTCATTTTGAACCTTATTTACCTATCTAACTCAATTTTGAAAATCGTGCTTTCAAACAGAGATTTCAAGGAAAGAAAACGTGGTTTGAAACATAAATTTCTTTTGAAAACGTATAAAATCTTTTTTAGGAACCAAGATTTCTTTTGAAAACGTGGTTTTAAATCACGTTTTCTTCCTTAAAACCTCTGTTTGAAATCACAAATTTTAAAAGTGGGGTAGATAGATAAATAAAGTTTAAAATAGGGTAAAAATATAATCAAGTATTAAAAATAAATTAATAAGGACAAAAACTCGATTTTGTAGTACACCGAAGGAAGTGATTACAAACATTCCCTTTTCCAACTTAAGACTGATTCTCCTCTGCCATTCCTAAGAGATTTTGTTTTCGCCGCATCTAATTCAATTATTAACCCCAAAAGACCCATAAAGGGATTATATGCCTTCTCATATTTTGAGATGCTCAACTTTTTTCAAAGTACATAAGTTTTCATGTTGAACCCGAATTAAGAAGCCGTCTGTCGTTCTCAGCGACGAAAACCAACCTCTCG
This sequence comes from Escallonia rubra, assembly GCA_033065855.1. Lineage (NCBI taxonomy): Eukaryota > Viridiplantae > Streptophyta > Magnoliopsida > Escalloniales > Escalloniaceae > Escallonia > Escallonia rubra. The sequence goes on from JAVXUO010003148.1 coordinate 350,680, forward strand.
TCTTCGCCTAGCAGCTCTCTCTCTCTCTTTCTCTCATGTCCATGCGAATCGATTGACTCAAAACAGATGTTCGTGCGAAATCTCTTATTACAGTGTGTGAAAAGTATCCAATTACGGTAACTCCGACTTCCTTTAGCTGGCTGAATGAGTTACGAGTATACCTTTGGATTGACTTCATGCAATAACATGTTTTCGATTAGCCGCGGCCGACTTTTGTTCGCGTGTATAATTAACGTTAAATTAGGTGTTGTAGTAATCTTATTTAACACTCCCTTTGTTAGATTGGGTTTTCACATTGACGTTTTGTTTTGCCAATTCTTGTGATGGATTTAGTATATATAAAAGTGAACTTTACTCGTTGTAC